>JARQOD010000005.1:191880483-191899753 GCA_033576555.1 Oophaga sylvatica
TGAGACATTCTTCCAACTGGATGTGCAGCCATTTACAACCACTCTTTGGGTCCGATCACTAAGCCAGTTATGAATCCACCTAACAGTTGCCTTGTCCATTCCATACTTAGTCATTTTTTCAATAAGGATTGTATGAGATACTTTGTCAAATGCTTTGCTGAAGTCAAGATATACTATATCTACAGCATTTCCCTGATCCACCCAGTCAGTGATTCTGTCATAGAAGGAAATTAAGTTAGTCTGACATGACTTATTAGTTACAAACCCATGCTGACTCTGTTTAATCACTTCATTCTTATCCAGGTACTTGCATACATGTTCTTTAAATAATTTGTTCAAAGATCTTTCCTGGTATAGAAGTCAGACTCACCGGCCTGTAGTTCCCTGGGTCCACCTTCTTCCCCTTTTTGAAGATAGGAACAACATTTGCTCTTCTCCAGTCTTCTGGGACTTCTCCTGTTCTCCAAGAATTTTCAAAGATTATGGACAGTGGTTCAAGAATTTCTTCTGCTATCTCCTTCAGTACTGGGGTGTAATTCATCTGGACCTGGAGACTTGAATTCATTTTATGTTAGCTAAGTGTTTCCTCACTGTCTTTCTGTTTATAGATATCCTGGATTCTTCTATTCCTTTAATAGGACAGTGAAGATCAGTTGATGTTACATTTCCTTTCTGAGAGAAAACAGATGCAAAATAGGAATTTAAAAGTTCAGCCTTCTCAACATCCTGACTTACCATTTCATCATTTTCATCCTGTAAAAATCCTATAGCATCTTTGACTTTTCTTTTACTTTTGACGTATCCCAAAATCCTTTTTTGTTGCTTTTGACGTCACTTGCAAGCCTTAATTCATTGTCAGCTTTAGATAATCTGATTTGTGCCCTGCAGGTTCTGCAGACGGCATTATATTCTTCTTTAGATATGCCTCCCTCTTTCCATTTGATAAACATTTCTTTCTTCCTTTTTAGCATGTGTTTAAGTTCTATGTTCATCCATCCTGGTTTCCTTAAATGCTTCCCATTCTTCCCTCTTTTCGGAATTGTTAACGATTGTGCTTTGAGAATCTCATTTTCAAGATTTTCCATCCTTCCTGGACATTTTTGTCCTTAAGGATATCCAGCCATTGGATCCCTCCAATTCTCTTTCTGAGTTCCTTAAAATCTGCCTTTCTGAAATCTAACCTTGACGTCTGAGTCTTCACAGGTCTTCCTCCTCTTGTTATCCAAAATTCTAAAATAGCATGGTCACTACCTCCTAGAGTCCCCAGCCACTCTTACCTCCTCCACCATTTCCTCCCTGTTTATGAGGATTAAATCCAAGGTAGCAGATCCCCTTGTTTTCTCCCCTACCTTTTGGAAGATAAAGTTGTCAGCAAGAGAGGATAAGAATTTCCTGGACCTGTTAGTTTTGCCTGAGAGAGATTCCCAACAAATGTCTGGATAGTTGAAATCTCCCATGACCACTATGTCATAATTTTTGGAGAACTTGGCCATTTGATGCATAAAGAGTTCATCCATATCTTCAGCTTGCACAGGCGGCCTGTAGTAAATGCCTACAATGGTGTCCTTTCCATTGTTCTGTCCTTGTATTCTTACCCAAACAGTTTCCATAGAACTCCCAGTCTCTGAAGTGTCAATCTCTGTGCAGATATACGATTTTCTAACATACAATGCAACACCTCCTCCTCGTTTATCAAGTCTGTTTCTTGCAAATAAGTTGTATCCTTCTAGCCTTGTATTCCAATCATGTGTATCGTCCCACCAAGTCTCAGTGATTCCAATGACATCATATTTCTTCTCCTGCGTTAGTAGCTCCAGTTCTCCTTGTTTGTTGCCCATGCTTTGTGCATTCGTATAGAAACACTTTAGTTTGTGATTGGTTTCTCTTCCTTCAATATTTTTATTATGTAAATTTTTTTGTCTTTGTTCTTCCCCTTCTCTTCTAATAGCAGAAATCTCAATAGTATTTGTCAAGTGTATGGCTTTTGCTGGCGTTTTGCTTCCCTTCCCACATTGTTCTAGTTTAAAGCTCTCCTGATGAGTGTAGCAAGGCGACTTCCAAATACATGTTTTCCCGTCTTCGTAAGATGCACCCCATCTCTAGCAAGTAGTCCATCGTATAGGTAATTCACTCCGTGATCCAGAAATCCAAATCCTTGCTGACGGCACCATCGACGTAGCCAGTTGTTCACCTGCAGAATCTTATTCCACCTCCTTGTTCCATGGCCATCCACTGGGGGGATGGAAGAGAAGACCACCTGCGCTCCCAGTTCTTTCACTTTCTTACCTAAGTTTTCAAAGTCACTGCAGATGGTTTCCAGGTCTTTTCTAGCGGTGTCATTTGTCCCCACATGTATTAGCAGGAATGGGTAGTCATCTTTAGGTCTGAAGAGTCCTGATATCCTGTCAGACACATCTTTAATTTTTGCACCTGGAAGACAGCACATTTCTCTTGAGGTTATATCCGGTCTGCAGATAGCGGCCTCTGTTCCTCTCAACAGGGAATCGCCCATGACAACAACTCTCCGTTTCTTCTTCACAACAGTTTCTTTCTCCATTCAGGAGGACTCTGAGGGCGTACAAGGTTGTTTGTGGGCAAAGTCTTATCCTGATGTATTTCTTCATTGTTCTCCTGTGTAAGAGCTGGTATTGGTTCCTGAGCAGAATTGGTGCTGACTGCCTCCTGATCCTCCTGCTTCTCTGGGTCACATGCTTCCATTCCTCTTTTTCTTCAGTTGCACTTCGAATTTCTTCTCTTTCTGTACCATGAGAGATAATTCTGCTCTGTCTAAGAACTCTTCACCTTCCTTAATGGTCTTCAATGTAGATAACCTCTCTTTCAGATTTTGCAACTTTTCCTCCAACAGGGACACAAGCTTGCATTTGTGGCATGTGAAATTTGGCTTTTCCACTGGTAAGTCTATGAACATGTAGCAAGAAATGCAGCTCACCACATGGCTCCTGGCCTCTTCCATGTTATTATTGTTCAAGAGATAATCAAGCGGTGAAATATAAGCCAAAACTGCAAATTATCTCCTCGGACTTCTCCCCTACTTACAGGTCATGACACAACACAACACTGCTACACTTCTGCTAATACGTAGCCTATCTTTAATTCACTAAAACTTCTTATATATACCGGATAATACTATAGAATAAACTCCTTTTAGTCTGTACATACACTACTAAGCTATATCTTTACAGCGAGTGAGACACACACACAGATTTAATACACCAACTGCTAGAAAATCCCTTTACATACATTTACTGCTGAACTTAAAAGTTCCCCACAAAAAAGAGACTTATAAAACCAAGATTCGCCTTGATACAACTTTTCCCCACAGTCTGATCAAATCCACAAGGCGATGGATAAAATATAAATAGAGACGAATAAATTCATGAATCACTTTGATTGAAATTCCCAGATTCAGCAGTCCTGATTTCCCAGTCAGATCAAATCACAGAGAGACGGATTAAATGATAGGGGGCGTGACGACCTGTCAGATTGAGTTTGACGAAAGGTACCCCTCCTGTACTACTATTGCCATTTCCGTGTGTGTGTAATGTATGTAGTACAGTTCATATAGCGTCTTGTGCTTGGGTGCGATGAACATACATGAGACACAGTTTGATATAAAAAGTCCTGTATTACTTCATACAAGTTGGCAGAAATAGTCACACAGTTTGCAGACACAGAAGCAGGAGACACAGCAGGCCAGAGTAATCTAAGCTCAGCAAATCACTCTCCAACACAGATTCAGGATCTTCTTCTCTGTTACCGTAAGTCCATGCAAACGTGGGTCTTTCAAAGAGCAGGGTTCAGAGTCCACAAGTGCTTCAGAGTTCCTCAGTAGGAATAGCTGGAGTACAAGGTCCAAGGCTTACAGGAGTCAAGTCACAGGTTCACTGCATGCTAGATTCTGAAGCACTGATTGCTCAGCTGTGGCTGCTTAAGAAGCAAAGGAGAGAATCAGGGCGGGAACATGCAAGCTGGAAACTCCATCTTGACTGAGGGCAAGATAGCTGCAGAAAGACAGAAAGCAAAATGGCCGACGAACAAACTGAGTTTCAGGAACATATACATAGAACCTTACATTACTCCCCCCTTAAGGACAACCTCCGGATGACCTTAGACCAGGCTTGTGTGGGTACCTCTGATGAAACTGACGGAGCAAGCGAGGAGCATTAACGTTATTGACTGGTTCCCATGAGTTGTCCTCCACTGGGCAGCCCTGCCATTTAATCAGATATTGTAACTGATTTCTATACAACCTGGAATCTAAAATCCTTTCCACCACAAATTCTTCCTGACCATCGACTAGCACTGGGTCAGGGCAAGGAGAAGAACGTCCAGGAAACGTATTGGGTGTTGCAGCCTTTAGTAGGGATACATGAAAGACAGGGTGGATTCTCATAGTTCTGGGCAGTTGAAGACGACAAGCAACGGCACTTATAATTTTACTGATTTTATAGGGTCCAATGTACTTATGTCCCAACTTAGACGATGGAATCCTTAACTTAAGATTTCTGGTTGACAGCCAGACCAAGTCTCCTACCTTGAAAAACTGGTGCAGGTTTACGAAATTTATCTGCTGCTTTCTTGTACCTTTCTTGAGCCGATTCCAGATTTTCCTTTAGAAGATCCATATTCTTCTGTAAAGACGTGATTCTTTCAGCCACTGCTGGTAAAGGCGTTTCTATGGGAAATCGTGGTAGAATGTTAGGATGATAACCTAGATTAGAGTAAAAAGGAGACTGCTTAGTGGAGGCACTCTGAGAGTTGTTATACGAGAACTCAGCTAATGGAAGTAGATCCACCCAATCATCCTGTAGGTGGCAGATAAAGCAGCGAGATACTGCTCCAGGGTTTGATTGGTTCGATCGGTCTGTCCATTAGTCTGGGGATGAAAAGCAGAAGAAAGGTTTACTTTAATGTCCAATGCTGCACAGAAATTTTGCCAAAACCTAGAAGTGAATTGCACCCCTCGATCCGAAATAACCTCATCCGGTACTCCATGTAAGCGAAACACATCTTTAATCATCAAATCTGATCTCTGTTTTGCAGTGGGTAAGCCGACACAAGGGATAAAATGAGCTGCCTTTGTTAGACGGTCAACCACCACTAAAATGGTATTCTTCCCCTGAGAGGATGGTAACTCCACAATGAAGTCCATAGAAATGGATCCCCACGGGCGGGACGGGGTGGGAAGAGGCTGTAACAGACCAGTTGGTGAGGAGCGAGGTGTTTTGCATCTTGCACAGACCTCACATGAAGTGACATAATTCAAAACATCCTTCCTGCAAGTGGGCCACCAAAAGAAACGAGAAAGAAATTCCTGTGGTCTTTAGAATTCCTCTATGCCCAGCTATCTTGGAATCGTGAATGAGTTGCAATACTCTCAATCTGACTGTTTCAGGAATATACAGGCGTTGTCCCTGAATCCACACACCATTCTTAAAGACAAGACTTACGTCCCTTGGGGGTTGTGCCAAAAAGGAATCCGCATGGTATGCTTCCTTGATGTCCTTAAGTAGGTCTTGATTATGAATTACTCCTAGGAATCTAGAGTCAGGAAGAATAG
This sequence comes from Oophaga sylvatica, assembly GCA_033576555.1. Taxonomy (NCBI): domain Eukaryota; kingdom Metazoa; phylum Chordata; class Amphibia; order Anura; family Dendrobatidae; genus Oophaga; species Oophaga sylvatica. The sequence continues at coordinate 191,886,065 of JARQOD010000005.1, forward strand.
TCTTAGGAGGAGTAATTGGACGTGTCTCTGCTGAGTAAATCCTAGAGAGTGCATCAGCCTTTCCATTGCGCGATCCTGGTCTATAAGAAATGATAAAATTAAATTGGTTTAAGAAAAGATTCCAGCGAGCCTGGCGAGGAGTCAGACACTTAGCCGACCTGATAAACTCAAGGTTACGATGGTCTGTCAGGACGACTATTTGCTGTGCAGCTCCCTGAAGAAGGTGTCTCCATTCTTTGAAGGCGGCAATAATGGCCAACAACTCTCTATTGCCCACATCGTAGTTCCTCTCAGCCGAAGACAACTGCTGGGAAAAGAAGGCACAGGGATGCAAGACATTCTTCTCACCTGTTCTCTGAGAGAGTATAGCTCCAACGGCACAGTCTGAAGCATCCACCTCTATTATGAAGGCAAGCTCGGGGTTGGGATGTACTAGGATAGGTGCAGTGGTAAATTTATCCTTTAGACGGGAAAATGCTTCCTGGGCTTGGGGAGTCCAGGAGAACCTGGACTCTTTCCGGGTAAGTTGAGTGATAGGTGACACTACCTCAGAGAAATTTCTAATGAAACGTCTATAGAAGTTTGCAAACCCGATGAAGCGCTGTACCTCCTTCACATTTCTAGGACTTGGCCAATCCTTGATGGCTTGGGTTTTGCTTCCATCCATACTAATTCCTTGTGTAGACAATACATACCCCAGAAATTGAATTTCGGTCCTATGGAATTCACACTTTTCAAGTTTGATGTAAAGATGATTTTGTCTTAGACGTTCCAAGACCATTCTCACATGTCCATGATGTTCCTCTGTGGAGTTAGAAAAAATTAGAATATCATCCAAATAAATTACCACGAATGTATCTAGGAGATCCCTGAAGATGTCATTCACCAAGTGTTGGAAAGTGGCTGGGGCGGTACTCAGACCAAAAGGCATAACTAAATATTCAAAGTGTCCATAGCGTGACCTGAATGCAGTCTTCCATTCATCCCCAGGTCTAATACGGACTAAGTTATAGGCCCCACGAAGATCTAGTTTAGAAAAAATTTTGGCATGTCGCACTCTCTCCAATAACTCAGGGATTAAAGGCAATGGATAACGGTTTCTAATAGTAACCTTATTGAGTTCCCTATAGTCTACGCATGGTCTCAGAGATCCATCTTTCTTCTTTACAAAGAAGATGGGTGCACCTGCAGGAGATGAAGAGGGGCGTATGAAGCCCTTGGCTAGATTTTCGTCTATGTAATCCTTTAAAGCCTTTAGCTCGGGCCCCGCCAGGGGGTAGATCTTACCAAAAGGTATCTCTGCTCCAGGCAATAATTCAATTGGACAATCATATGGACGGTGAGGAGGAAGCTGGTCAGCGTTCTTCTTGTCACATAAATCCACATAGTCCTGGTATACAGCTGGTAGTTCAGGGACTGACATGATTCCTTTAGGAACAGAGCAAGCTGAAACTTTTGGACTCATCAGTTTCTCTGGAAAGTGTAATTCCTTGGTCTCCCAGTTAATGGTAGGATTCTGAGCCTGCAGCCATGGTAGCCCTAGAATAATGGGAAAGTGGGGAGAAGAGATAAGCATAAAGGATAGTTTCTCTTGATGATCTTTACCCATAAGAACCCTCAAAGGCTCTGTTTCCTGATCCACTGGTCCAGAGGTCAGCAGGGAGCCATCCACAGTTTCCATCTGTACTGGAGTAGCCTTCTTCACTGAACGTATTCCCTGTTTCAGAGCAAAGGAGACATCCATAAAATTTCCACTTGCCCCTGAGTCGATCATAGCAGAGCTAGACACCCAAGCTGAGTCAACCCAGAGTTTGATGGAAAGAAAGCAATGAGAATTGTTTTTCTTACAACTCAGCTGGGACACCGCTGAGGAAACTTGAAAAATGGCAGCGTTTACACAGTCAACGTCCTCAGAGGTAACGGAGTTTAAGTCCGAGAAATCAAGATCTGTTGCTGCAGATCTCTCTGGAGCCTGAGGCTCGGACCTGACAGATCCCCTCTCGCAACACTCACAATGAATGAGTGCTGCAGTAGTCTTACGAGAACGGCTGGGGCAGTTTATAATGAAGTGCCCTGACTTACCACAATAGAAACATAGATTCTCCTTAAAACGATGTTCCTTGCGTGCATCACTAGCCCGTCGTTGTAAAGAGTCTACCTGCATGGGTTCAGGTTCAGGTTCCCGTGTAATCCTACTCAAAGGTTCCTTAGCTGGAGAGGAAGGTAGGAAAAGGTTAGTACGATTGCTTTCGAACCATCTCTCTTGCCTGCGTTCAGTCAGACGAGTATCAATACGGATGCAGTAGTTAATAAAGTCACCTAACGCAGTGGGAGGGTCGGCACGAGCAAGTTCATCCTTAATCAGTGGAGATAACCCCTTTCGAAAAATAGATTTTTTGGCGGAACTGTCCCAGGTGGTATCAAGGGCCCATCTCCTGAAATCCAAGGCATATTCAGCTACCGAGTGCTTACCTTGGCGCAAAGCTAACATGGCTGCTTCAGCTGTTGCACCTCGATTGGGGTCATCAAACACCTGCCCCATGGCTGAAATAAAATCATCAAGGTGATTCAAACAATCATCCTCAGTCTCAATCAGAGGGTTGCCCACATCAAAGCCTTGTTGGTAAGCAACATAATTATAGTAAGCACCTTAGATCGTTCAGTGGGAAATTGTGAAGCATGTGCAGAAAAAAAAAGATTGCATTGATTAATAAATCCCCTGAATTTCTCACGTTCACCGCCAAAACGAAAAGGGGGCAACTTGGGAATCCCAGCACTCGGGGCTACGGCAGGAGCCTGGACTCGCCCCTCTAGAACCTCAATCCTGGCTCGCAAATCCTGGGTAGTCTGTCCAACCACTTGCAAATTGTGATTATTGAGGTCCTGTAGATTTGTAAAACGGGTCTTTATATTCTGCAAATCTGCAAGGATATTATCAGTCACTCCGCAAAGTTCCTTTATGCGGGCCTCCATTTTCCAGATCTTTTAAGACAGGATTACTGGAAGAAGAGGAGAGGAGAAAAAAAAACAATAGTGTTCACCTGTGGCAACACTGCAGAGAGGAAAAAAAAATTAAGGGAACTGCTCACCTGGAATGGTTGTGAGAAGTCACAACCACTATCATCACAGAAAGTTTCAACCAGACATCTGATATCCAGAGTTACAGCAGACAAAAAAGAGAAAAGAAAGGAAAAAAAAAAAAACAATAGTGTTTACCTGTGATAACACTGCAGAAAGAAAAAACTTAAGGGAATTGCTCACCTGGAATGGTTGTGAGAAGTCACAACCACTGTCATCACAGAAAGTACAACCGGACGTCTGATATCCACAGTTACAGCAGACACAGCCTTCCAGACCCAGCAGACACTAACGTTTTGGCTTCAGAATCTTGTAATGTATGTAGTACAGTTCATATAGCGTCTTGTGCTTGGGTGCGATGAACATACATGAGACACAGGTTTGATATAGAAAAGTCCTGTATTACTTCATACAAGTTGGCAGAAATAGTCACACAGTTTGCAGACACAGAAGCAGGAGACACAGCAGGCCAGAGTAATCTAAGCTCAGCAAATCACTCTCCAACACAGATTCAGGATCTTCTTCTCTGTTACCGTAAGTCCATGCAAACGTGGGTCTTTCAAAGAGCAGGGTTCAGAGTCCACAAGTGCTTCAGAGTTCCTCAGTAGGAATAGCTGGAGTACAAGGTCCAAGGCTTACAGGAGTCAAGTCACAGGTTCACTGCAGGCTAGATTCTGAAGCACTGATTGCTCAGCTGTGGCTGCTTAAGAAGCAAAGGAGAGAATCAGGGCGGGAACATGCAAGCTGGAAACTCCATCTTGACTGAGGGCAAGATAGCTGCAGAAAGACAGAAAGCAAAATGGCCGACGAACAAACTGAGTTTCAGGAACATATACATAGAACCTTACAGTGTGATTCCACCATTACTCCCCAGCAACATGCCTGCTGTCTTGGGGTCATACTTGATTCTGAGCTTTCATTCACCCCCCCACTTCCAATCACTGGCTCGCTCTTGCTATTTGAAGCTCAAAAACATTTCTAGAATTCAACCCTTTCTTACTTTTGACTCTGCAAAAACTCTAACTGTTTCTCTATTCATTCTCTTCTGGACTATTGTACCTCTCTACTACTGGGTCTCCCTCTTTTCAAACTCTCCCCTTTCCAATCTGTCTTGAGTGCTGCAGCCAGGATCATATTCCTCACCAACCGTTACAATGATGCCACTACTTTGTGCCAGTCATTACACTGGTTACCCATCCATTCCAGAATCCAGTTTAAACTTATGACCCTCACCCACAAAGCACTCCATGGCTCAGCACCACCCTACATCTCCTCCCTCTTCTCAGTCTACTACCCTACCCGTGCCCTTCGCTCTGCTAATGACCTGAGGTTAACATCCTCAATAATCAGAACCTCCCACTCCAGTCTCCAAGACTTTTCACGTGCTGCGCCAATTTTTTGGAATGCACTACCCAGGTTAATTTGATTAATCTCCAATACCCACAGTTTTAAGCGTGCCCTAAAAATGCATTTCTTCAGACTGACTGGCCCACAGCCTTAACGCATTAACCCAACTATCCCTGTATTGCCCATTCAAAATTTTCACCATAACCAGGTTCCTCGTATCATGTTCTCACATGATTTATGAATTTAATAGCCCTCTGTGTCTGTGCTCTTACATACTTAGGCTGATAACCGGTTCATGCAGCATTACATGAGCACTTGATTCTTACACTATGGCTGGTCTGAACAATGAAAGCAATAGTTACCATCCTCCTTTCATGTCTCCCCTTTTTCCTCATAGATTGTAAGCTTGCGAGCAGGGTCCTCATTCCTTTTGGTATCTGTTTTGATCTATGTGTTTATTGTTATGCTGTAATGTCTATTGTCTGTACAAGTCCCCTCTAAAATGTAAAGTTCTACTTAATATGTTGGCGCTATATAAATAAAATTATTATTATTATTATTATTTTTATAAGGACAATAGTAGCTTTGTCATTTATGCATTTATTTTTCAATATGTGAAAGTCACTGATGAAACACTCACACTTGCACCTTTTTTTGGGTACGTGAACAACAAAGATATATGAATGAGGGCTTCAAAAAGTTATCTGTGATATAACCCGATAAGAAAATATTTTTTTAAAACATGGCTACATATAAACATTGCAGTGGTGCTTATTTTTCATCCGTAATCTTATATTTCAAAAGTAATTGGGCTCAACTATACAGCAACCTCTTTGATGTAATTTCCTATGACTAGTATGTGTCATCTTTTTCAGACTCGGATCTTAGACTAATCATGTATAACTCGGAGCTATGCTTTACCCCCCTCTAAGCTGTAATATGTGCTCATTCCTTGTAAACAGAGTGAGCAATTATTCATAAAAAATATATACACACTGTAAATATGCTTTGTTTTTATTTTTGTTTTTCAAATGTCCATAATGTTACATTTTTACATACAGTACATTTTAATTACAAAGACGTTAATACATTATAAATTATCATTGGAAAAAGTACAAATACATATATGTAACATGTACATACATTTATTAGGTGTCAACTTTGCAAGTGATCAGAGTCCAAAGGTACCCAGAGGTATGTTAACATAAATTCATGCATACAGAATCAAAAAAATCTGTGTTCTAGTCTATGGTTAAATATTTAATCAGATCTATCTTGATACTTTTTATTGCCTTGAGTCATTTCAGTGTACTACATCATATATTTCGTAGTCTGTGAACTGTCTATAATTCCTATGATGTTTATTTTTTTCATTTGTTCTTAGACTGGGCTTGAACTGGACACATTGCACATCTGAAATGTCCCATGTAGAGTGGACTCAAATGGAATTTTTAAGAACTTATAAGATTTAGAATACAGTCACTTCATCTGTGTCATTTACATATCCATTAATGGCATCATCATCTTCAAATCCTAAATTAATTTGTGCTCCAGATTCTTTATTCTCCCCTGTTACATGAACATTGTCCCTGGCCTGGAGGTTCTCATTGAATGCAAGATTCAGCTGTACTTGTGGTTCATTATATTCCATGTTTATTGATCTGAATGATGCGTTGTCTCTTCCATCGTTACTAGAGGAAAAACTGGAATTCAAAAACCCATTCTTTTTTCTATAAAAATAGAAAGAAACAATTGTTATCCTTCATACAGGCAATGTAAGATGATGCAATATAACTTATGTTTGGTTTAGTTCACACTTGACTCTGAGGCTCCAAACTTGCAAGCTCCATCAATTTCACCAAAAGAAAAAGCTGTACACATTTTTTTTTTGTAAAATGACGGACATGACAAACCAAATATCAGTATGGACCATCTGGCACCGATTGCTGTCATTATGTGATGGTTCAATTTCTTGGGTGTTTTTCTGATTTACTGTTTTTATAATAGAACAGAAAAGCGGAATTCTAACGGTAAGTGTGAACCAAACCTTCAGTACAACAATCTGACACTGGTGAAATACAGAGCAGAAGATACATTTCTATACCAAAGAGATGTCAGTGACTGAACAAATCAATTTTAGGAAATTAGTACTTGGAATATGAGAATCTATGTTTCACAGAAAATCAATCATGTTTTACAAGAAATAGATAAGTGCCTCATTTGGTAATAACTAACACATTAGAAATTATAACAATTAATGAATATGTTGTAGATTTCATTGAATACATGACAATATCTCTCTATGTGTTCAAAAGTCTCATGCATTTGTGGAAGTGGAATTTTAATTTAGCTAAAATTGGACTGTGTCACATAGGAAAGCAAACATTTTGCAATGTAGAAACCGTATTTATAGATCAATTAAAGTTTTTTAAAATGTGCACTTCTGTTTTATAAGTCTTTGTGAAAAAACATTTAGAGGACTACTAAGATGAGTTTTCATTTAAAAATCTGGATCATGCAGATGGGACAGCAGGAGGTCTGATGCACATTTCTGCTGATCGCCTGATCCATAAATCTTGGTGCTGTCAACGATAAGTAGGATTCGGGCAGAGTCAGAGAATGTTTTTAAGAAAAGCTCTTGTTCCTTCATTCTAATCACTTACTTGGATTTGATGTAGAAATACGCAATAACCATAAACACTATGCAGATGACAAACACTCCAACAATGACGCCAATCACTATGTAGATGATAACTGTATTTTCTGGAAAAGAGAAGAGGCATAAATATATGCTTAATATTCACATTATGTGTGCATTTCTTTTTTGTTCTAAAGCTATAATTATTTCTTAATCTGAAAAACAAATATTCATAGACCCTAGTAATTGCCTTAGAGTTTCCAACTATAGGGGCTCATTTAATGTAGCAACATTTTATTGGTAAAAATAACTTTTTTCATTCCTGTCATTGCTCTTTGTGTTAATTCCTGAAAAGCCACAGAAGGGTTAATAAACTACCAGACGGCAGTTTTGAATATGTTAACTGGTGCCGTTTTTATAAAATGTATCACTTTGGGAGGTCTCCAGTATAAAGGAACCTCAAAGTCACTTCAAAACTGAATAAGTAACTAAAAGAAATACGTTTTGTACATTTCCTTGAAACAAATAAAAAAATTAATGCTAATTTTTTAAACCTAACAACTTAACAAAATGAATGGACATTTCACAAATGGTAGTGATGAAAGACAGACATAAGGTAAATATTATCTAATAACTTTTTGTGTGGTGTGACTTAGGATTAATGATATGAACATTCAAAATTTGAAAATGACAAAAAAAATTTAAATTTTTGTCACATGTCTGATATTTTTATAAATCTATGCAAAACAGACTTTAAATTGACCTCTATCATAACGTATAATGTGTCATGAAAAAACAATCTCACATTAACTGAGATATGTGTAAGCATTCCAGTCTTATTGCCACATAAAGTGACTTATCAGATTTGAATAATTTGGCTTGGTCACTAAGGGGTTCAAATGTATACACTTTTAAAATACGTATAGCATTATACAGTGTAATATAGGATACTTCGTGTTATTTTCGTGAACCACTATATAGTCAAGACATCCATCTACAGCAATTGAACTGACATCACCTCTTATTTATTATTATTATAGCGCCATTTATTCTATGGCGCCTTACATTTGAAAAGGGGTATACATAATCAAAAACAAGTATAATAATCTTTAACAAAATGAGTCACCAACTGGTACAAGAGGAGAGAAGATTCTGCCCTCTAGGGCTCACAAGTCGCTATGTATAGGCCAGATTTTAAGCCACAGCAATAGGTTTTTGTTCAAAATGGAAATTTATTTTTAAGACAATAGATTTTTCAAAACACTTTATTGACTACTTTTTCCTTACAAAATATTATCGAAAATGTCCATATAACTTCCTATATTGGTACAAATCATGAAGCAGGCACATACCCTCCTTTTCGTCCTCGCAGTACATTCCAGTATGTGTGCTAAGGCACAGACAGCTCATACTATGATTGGAATTTCCTTCTACTGGCAACTCTACACAAGTACCACCATTTTCACAAGGGTTCTCTAGACAAGGGCTTGCTGTAATAATATACAAAAAATATAATGAATCTATGGTGTAATAATTTAGTTAATATTTTATTGCATTATTTCTTCTTAAAATGCAATCTAATTTTTCATTACTTACGGATATAGCATCCTCGAATCTGACTGGCAGTTATACATTCCTCTCCTGGCCCACACCCCATTGTATCACAACTTACAGATAAGGTGTCTAAGCAAGTACAGTTCTGTGAGCAATCGTCTGTAACAAATGATTCGCCTTTCTGGAAGCAAAGTAAAAATCCAAAGTTAGACTCTATTCTATTTTTTTGTTTAAAAGAATTGTGAAAGGCATCATTAATACGTGTCATTTAAACAGAATCAAAAAGCTGGAGATTTAAAAATCCAAACAGTAACAAATATTAAAATAAAACATTAATAAGGAAAAGAAAGTCTGGAATGACTCAAATATTATATTTCAAACTTCCCTAAAGGCTATCCACCTTTAGAAGTTATCATTTATCCTGCTGGGGCCACACAAATTTGTGGAAAGGGGCATTGCAGATACCTTTCCATATGGTGTTGAGGCATTACATTCACACCTCCACTTTCTTCATTCTCTTAGAAAACACCATGCATTCTATTGAGCTTTCTATAGCAGTTCCATAGAGAATGAATGCAGTAGTGGTACATTTGTCTAAACACTGGTCCACACTGAAGAGCCTCTACAGAGCCCCATTTTGTGGACGGGTGGGGGTCCCAGTGTTGTACCCCAATTTATCAGCAGGTTATCACCTATCAATTAGATAACTGAAAATCTCTAAAAATGGGAATTACATTTTAAATAGTTTTCTGCAAAGAGCAGCTCATAAAAAATACGGATTTTTGTGTTACTCACCGTAAAATCCTTTTCTCCGAGACGCTCATTGGGGGACACAGGACTGTGGGTGTATGCTACTGCCGCTAGGAGGCTGACACTAAGTAAACATAAAAAAAGGTTAGCTCCTCCTCCGCCGTATACACCTCAGCACTGGCCGCAGGCAAACCCAGTTTAGTGCAAAAAGCAGTAGGAGGCTAAAGAATAAATTAATGTTAATACAGGTACAATATATCCAGAAGTAAATCTACTGATATAGACCCAAGCAAATAAAATTAACTTAGAAATCGAAGCCATCCGGCTAATAGGGAGGGAGCTGTGTCCCCCAATGAGCGTCTCGGAGAAAAGGATTTTACGGTGAGTAACACAAAAATCCGTATTTCTCCTTCGTCTCATTGGGGGACACAGGACTGTGGGACGTCCCAAAGCAGTCCCTTGGGTGGGAAACCGACTCCACAGTGTAATTTATAATCAAGCATTGCTTATATGTGCGCAACCGCGCCCTGAAGAATCCTTCTACCCAGACTGGCATCCGCAGAAGCCTGGGTATGGACATTATAATGCTTGGAAAAGGTATGCAGACCGGACCAGGTTGCTGCTTTACAAACCTGTTCCACTGAAGCCTGATGCCGAAGGGCCCAGGAGGCACCCACCGCTCTGGTGGAGTGAGCCTTGAACCCTGCAGGAACCACCGCGCCTCTGATGCGGTAAGCCTCCTGAATGGCTAACCGAATCCACCTAGCCAAGGTTGATTTAGAGGCAGCGAGTCCCTTCCTGCGACCTTCAGGGAGGACAAACAGCGTGTCCGTCTGTCGAAAGGACGCCGTCCGAGATACATATCTCCTGAGTGCTCTCACCAGATCCAGCGTATGGAGAGCCTTCTCCACTCGGTGCGTCGGAGCTGGGCAAAATGAGGGCAAAACAATGTCCTCATTAATATGAAATGAGGACACGACTTTAGGCAAAAAAGGTGGAGTAGGTCTGAGCACCACCTTATCCTGATGGAAAAGCAAGTACAGAGCTCGACAAGACAGTGCAGCCAGCTCCGAAACCCGCCTTATGGATGTTATGGCTACCAAAAACACCACTTTCCAGGAAAGAAACGACAGAGAAACCTCCTGCAAAGGTTCAAAAGGAGACTCTTGCAGAACTCCCAGGACTAGATTGAGGTCCCAAACCTCTAAAGGAGTCTTGTAGGGAGGAACTATATGGACAACCCCCTGAATAAAGGTCCTAACCTGAAAATTAGACGCGATCCTTCGCTGAAAAAGCACAGACAAGGCTGATATCTGCCGTCTAAGAGTACTTGGCGCTAGACCTGAATCTAGGCCTGCCTGGAGAAATGACAGAATGTTTGGAATTGAAAACCTAAGCGGGGAACAACCATGTTCCCTGCACCAAGCAAAAAAGATCTTCCAAGTACCGTGGTAGATGCGAGCCGAGACGGGCTTTCGGGCGCTAGTCATCGTCGCGGCGACCTTCTTAGAGAATCCAGCCCTGGTCAGGATCCAAGATTCAACGGCCAGGCCGTCAAACACAGGACCGCTGAGTTCTGGTGGTAAACTGGGCCCTGGGAGAGAAGGTCCGTGCGCTCTGGCAGTCGCCAGGGTGCGTCGGCGAGCAACTGTACCAGCTCCGCGTACCAAGAGCGACGCGGCCAATCCGGAGCGATTAATATCGCTGGAACCCCCTCTATCCTGATCTTTCTGATCACCCTTGGGAGAAGAGCTATTGGTGGAAATAAGTATGGAAGATGGAATTGATTCCACGGTAGAACCAGGGCGTCCACCGCAATTGCCTGCGGATCCCGGTACCGGGAGACGAAGTTGGGCACCTTGGCATTCATCCTGGAAGCCATCAGGTCCACATCTGGGGTTCCCCAGCGTCGACATATCTGCTGAAAAATCTCGGGATGTAGTGACCATTCCCCTGAAGCTATGCCGTGACGGCTGAGAAAATCCGCTGCCCAGTTTTCCTCGCCCGGAATGTGGACTGCTGAAATCACGGAGTGATTTACCTCTGCCCAGGACAGAATCTGTTTTACCTCGTGCATAGCCGCCCGGCTGCGGGTACCTCCCTGATGGTTTATGTATGCCACCGCCGTGGCATTGTCTGACTGAATTCGGACTGGGCGGCCTGCCAGATGCTGGTGAAAATGCCTCAGAGCCAGCCAAATAGCTCGGATCTCTAAAATATTTATCGGGAGGATCGACTCCTGCTGAGACCAAGTCCCCTGGGCTGTGTGGTGACGAAACACTGCTCCCCATCCGAGCAGGCTGGCATCCGTTGTGACTACCATCCAGATATTCGGAGGAAACAAACGGCCCTGTTGAAGAGTGGAACTCCTCGTCCACCACATAAGAGTCTGTCTGACCTGCAGGGACAGACGGCACCGAAGATTGAGGGAATAAAGGCTCCCGTCCCATACTGCCAAGAGTGCATGCTGAAGGGGACGAAGATGAAACTGGGCAAATGGAATCGCCTCGATCGTTGCCACCATCCTTCCTAGGACCCTCATGCAAAACCGGATGGTATGAGGAATCGGTTTGTGAAGGATCCGTACCTCTTGACGGAGAACTAAGGCCTTGTCCTGAGGAAGGATTATCAACCCTTGAGCGGTGTCGAAATCCATCCCTAAGAAGGTGATCTTTCGAGATGGCACGGGAGATGACTTCTTCATATTCACCAGCCACCCCAGGCGAACAAGAGTGTCTAGGGTAATGCTGACACTTTCCTCGCATGTTTGGAAAGACAGACCCTTGATGAGAAGGTCGTCTAGGTAAGGCAAGATGACTATCCCCCTGGAGTGTAGAATGGATACAACAATAACCATGACCTTTGTGAACACTCTGGGAGCTGTGGCTAGCCCGAATGGCAAGGCAGCAAACTGAAAGTGAAGTTTGCCGATGGCAAACCGAAGAAACCTTTGATGAGGGGGAAATATGGGGATGTGAAGATAGGCATCCTGGATGTCTATTGATGCTAGAAATTCCCCTTTTTCCATGGCAGCAATGACCGAGCGGAGAGACTCCATTCGAAAATGTCGAATTTTGACGAACCGATTCAGTCTTTTTAGATCCAGAATGGGCCTTACGGTACCGTCCTTTTTGGGTACAATGAACAGATTGGAATAAAACCCCCGACCTCTTTCGACCTCTGGTACAGGTACGACAACCCCGCTGTGTCAAAGAGACTCGACCGCCTTGAATAAGGCGAGAACCCGAGACTCCTCCTTGGGAAGGCGCGAGGGAAAGAAACGATTTGAGGGAAGGCTGGTAAATTCTATCTTGTACCCCGAGGTGACTAATTCTCTGACCCATTCGTCTTGAGTAATTGATAGCCAAGTGGGACGAAACCAGAGTAGACGGCCGCCTACTCTGGATGAATCGACCGGATTCTGCCTCCAGTCATTTATCCGAAAATCTTTGGGGCCTAGACCCTCTAGATTTCGGTTGTTGAGACCGCATTCTTCCCAACGGGTTGGTCTTGTAAGAGGCCTGACGATCTCTGGCCTGATTAGGTCGACCTGAGCCGCTGGAACTGGCTGTTGCAGCTCAACCTGGGTTGCGAAAGGCTCTAAAGCGAGGCTGAGGCTGTCGGCGAAAGGGCTGTTTGACCTTCTGCTGAGGCAAAAAAGAACTCTTCCCTCCTGTCGCATCAGATATAAGCTGATCCAGTTTTTCACCAAATAAACGACCGCTTTGATAAGGCAAGGACGTAAGTGACTTCTTTGAAGTCGAGTCTGCTCGCCAAGTCCTCAACCACAAGGATCTCCTAATGGCAATCGCATTAGCAGCAGCTAATGCTGCGCAATTTGCCGCATCCATAGAAGCGTTGATCAAAAAATCACCTGCGAGAGCCATCTGATTAGATATCTCCAAAACCTCAGGTGGCACTTCTACACCGTGAAGAGCTCTGTTCAGAGACTCCGACCAGGAAATCATGGCCTTAGCAACCCAAGTCGCTGCAAAGGAAGGAGAGAGAGATGACCCAGATGCTTCAAACACCGAGCGAGCCAGGCTTTCAATCAGACGATCCGTTGGATCCTTAATCGAGGAACCATCAGGAAGGGAGAGAAGCGTCTTAGATGCCAAGCGTGACACCGGAGGATCGACCACTGGGGATTCCGCCCACTTCTTAAGAAGTTCAGGAGCAAAAGGATACCTGGTATTGAGGGCCTTCTGTCCTGTAAAGCGCTTATCCGGTTTTTCTCGGTGGCGCTGCACAAGCTCCTCAAACTCAGGATGAGCACCAAAAACCTTATGGGTCTGTCTGGCTCGTTTGAAAGACACCTTATG
>JARQOD010000005.1:191899853-191956978 GCA_033576555.1 Oophaga sylvatica
CAGCATGCAGAGCTCATCGCGGACAAGGAGACCGTTCGCCGCGATAAAGGTACCCGGAGGGAACCACGACGTCAGGGTGCGTCACCGAATTCCAGTTCCGCAAGGGCTGGGGTTTTATCCGGGAACCGGGACTTTACCCAGGCGTATTTGTGAGCCGACGCGACGTAGAGTCCCACCTACCACAAGGCCATCCGGGAAGAGACCTGGTTAATGGGGACATAGTCACCTACACATTAAATGGCGGAGGGTCGTCGAAGGGAGAGAACACCGCGTCCCACAGACGCCGCTGTATCTGGTTACGCCGGCGTTTCTCAATCTCCTCCACGCCAGGTCGTTGCTGGATCATTTTCTTTAACCTCCTTCGCCTCCACCGCTCCATCGGTGGGATCAGGGTCGGTACTTTTGGGGGTAGCCTCCGGTTGCTCCTTAGCCTTGGGCAGCAGAAATTTGGGCAATTCAAATCGCGCTTTCCCATTTTACGGCATATGCGACGTCATCAAGACGCTCCATCGCGTCCCAGTCGACCTCCGGCAGCGACGGACAGGATCCCTCCGGTGTCCCTACCGGGGAACAATCATCTGCTGCGGCCTCCTGGCCGGGCGGGCGTTCCGGAACGGGCAGGACCTCCTCAACCTCCTTCGCTTCCACCTCTCAGTCCATGAAATGTGTAGCCCTGGTGTGTAAGGCACACAGTACCCTGGATGATGTGCGGAGAGGTAACAGTTTAATGCTCGATATCCATTCACTCCATCACACACTTTGGACACACCCATAGGGTATATAAGCTAGTGTCATACAGCAGAGTCAGTCAGTCAGTCGGTGAGTCTGTTTCCTGTCTTTGCACAGGGAGAGTCAGCCAGATCCTGTCAGCAGTTCTTAAAGTGGAGGCTAGTAAGGGTGAGCCAGTTCACCTTAGCCTAGTCAGAGCTGTGCCTAATCAGACAGACAGTTGGATGGAAAGAAGAGTTAGCAGCAGAGACTTCAGTCGCCTGTCCCAAGGACAGTGAAGTTCAGTCGACGTGCTCCTGAACTAGAAGAATACTGAGAATCTGTTAGCGAGCTCCAAGGAAGAAGCAAGAAAGGATTAACTTGTATTACCTTAGGAAGTGTGGAGTGCTTATGTTAAAAGCGCGAACAGGGCGAAGGGCGCAGTGGAAGAAACAGAGAAGTGCCTTAGGTATAGGATACCTGCACAAATTCACCGGTCACTGGGGACCGAAGTGCCGCTACAGCTTCAGGCGTAGTGGTAGAAAAAACAGAGTCTTACTGGACCTTAGGTCGCAGGAAGCAGCCCTTGGAGTGTCGGTACGTAACAGGGGTCAGGTGGAATAGGAACTTTGAGTCAGTGCACGACAAAAGCAAGAACCTAGTTCCATCACTGGAAGGCTCCGACCACAATACTGACCGGGCAGTACAGCTATGGAGTTAGCTGGAGTATTCGGAGTGAACTTAGCTCTATGCTAGTTGGACTCATCATCTTGGAAGTAAAGGAGGCCTCTAACCTGTTCAGCTGTTATCTCGAAGCACATTCTCCACCCCGACCAGCCTCCCTGGGACCTGCCTAAACAACTTGACAAGTAAAAGGTATGGAAAGACGCTGGATGGTGTGAGACTGATTCATTTATCTGCACCCTACATCATTATAATCATAGACTTTGAGGGACCAGTCCCACCTGTGGGGGACCCGTCATCTAGCTGCCACAACATCCCCTCAGAGATCTACAGCAGCGCTGGTCTTAGTGACTAGAAAACTACAGGTGGCGTCACGAACTGTTATATACCAATCCCCTGTAAATAATATCCCCCCCAACATACGCCTGACCGCCAGGGCCACAGACCGAGCCGCCGCTACCTGTGACAACCCCATAGACTTCCATGGGCTCGGCTCTGAGTACCCCATTGCTCTGGTAAACCACAATTGTGGTGCGGGTCACACACTTGCAATCTACAAGAGAGAATTTGAAAGCATTATTACTTCCATATCAGAACTGAAAGTTCCGTCTTTCCAAATTTTGTGATTTTTTTTTTGCCTTAGCAATGGAAAGAGACAGTGCTTCCACCTGTCACAGCTATGTCTTTTAAAATGAACTTTACAGCTGATGTGCGCTGCCCAATCCACAGGCAGCATGCATCAGGCACTGGCTGTGTGATCTCAGCCAGGTATGTTTGACCTGCGTGTATACGCAAAGACTTGTCAATCCAGTGCAGTGGGTGGGGAGAAGCCACCGGGGACTTGCCCGTCCTACTAGTGTCCCTGGCGGTGCTTCAGAGTCAAACAAACCTGGCTAAGATCATACAGCAAGTACCTGATACATGCGCCTTGTAGATTGGGCAACATGGATCAGCTGTCAGGTTCCCATTAAGGGTATGTATGAACAATCTTATTCTCATTATTTAGGGCTGATTTTCTTATAATGTCTGAATTCACAATAAAATAGGACAAATTACAAAAAAAGATATATTGTAAAGATGCTAGATTATATCAGTTTTATGCATATTTAATGTGAGTTAAAGGTGAAGACTCTCCTTAAATTGCTGACTGTGAGACATTGTATAACTTATCTGAGGGAAGTTGCATCCTTGAAGAAAAGTATTGTATTATACAATTAGATAAAAGTCAATTTTTATATTTTCTACTTTGTCTACTGATAGGGTTGCTGCCCTGGATGTGGGGACCCTCGGTAATGAAATGAGCATATGTCAGAATAGTTCATATTGAAAGAGGTTACGAAGATATTAAGAGGGGATGTCATCATCAACAAGCTCCCACCCCAACAGCATGGCTTACTGTCAATAATATAATATAAACTATAATAATAAGTTATGGATAATTGGTTAGTAAAAAAAATATAACTTAAGAGAGACATTTACTTTCAGGGCTACTGATAAAATATACTGAGTATAGAATGAGTACTGTATATTAGACGGCCAAACTGATTAATCTCTTGTATTTCTTTGTTGTCATTGTCATCAGTGGTCGAGTATTTACCTGCATTTTCTCTGCCATCAAAGCTGATAGAAAGACCAAAATCAGTCTCCAAGTGAATTCTTGTTGGTCTCTGATAAATATTTATTCCTTCATGTGGACTTACAGGGGGTGACGTTCTCACACCATTTAACTGGTAATAAAAAAAAAAGTCAATCAACAAATACTTTCAGGTAAAGAAATTGGCTCTGCCATTTTACATGATTTGCACCAAGTGAATCACACAAAAACATCAGATTTGAGCAAAGTCATATTTTTTTTTGTAAAAGTTGAGGCAAATTCTATTCACCTTGAACAGGTTCACTCATCTCTGTTCGCTGTTATAATATTTAATGATTTTGACTGTTTCATGCCACCTTTGATATTTGTGCGATCAATACAAGATGATGGGGAGTTTTTTATTTCACAGTAAAATCTTGATGTACTCTTCCAATACTTACCACTAAGACCTTATTTTGTTTGAATCTTATAACATGGTTGTAAACTACAATTTCCAGCTCCTTAAGCAAACTGTACTTGCTGAATATCACCATGGGTTCATTTTTGCCTTCGATTTTAAATGTCTCCATGTAGTCAGGTAGGGAAGGATACGTTCTTGATACCATGTATGTCTGCTTCCCTTGGAAGTGATGATTCAAGCCATCGAAGGTATTGTAGTGTGGATCACCAGCTATTGTGCACTTGCCATAGCCTAAAATCAGTGCAAAGAGACAAAAGAGTAAGTTCAACTATGAATCAATCTTCTGAGCATTTTCTATAATGCTTCAAACATATAGTAGTCCTGTGTCTATGTGTGCAGACCTAGCCTCTTAATAGGCCATGTGTTAGCAAAAAAGTTAGACAAAAGCAGCCCAAATGGTCATGTCTCCCTACTCATCAAAGGGGGGGAAAAGGACAAACAAGAAATGCCTCTAGATTTAGATGTGTGGTGTGGCTGGGAGATATGTTTTAGTTGAACTTATTAGGTCTTTGAACCTCAATGTTTCCTTCCTATCCCAGAATTGGTACAGTTAGGTCCATAAATATTTGGACAGAGACAACATTTATCTAATTTTGGTTCTAGACATTACCACAATGAATTTGAAACAAAACAAATCAGATGCAGTTGAAGTTCAGACTTTCAGCTTTCATTTGAGGGTATCCACATTAAAATTGGATGAAGGGTTTAGGAGTTTCAGCTCCTTAACATGTGCCACCCTGTTTTTAAAGGGACCAAAAGTAATTGGACAGATTAAATAATTGTAAATAAAATGTTCATTTCTAGTACTTGGTTGAAAACCCTTTGTTAGCAATGACTGCCTGAAGTATTGAACTCATGGACATCACCAGACACTGTGTTTCCTTCTTTTTGATGCTCTGCCAGGCCTTCACCGCGGTGGTTTTCAGTTGTTGTTTGTTTGTGGGCCTTTCTGTCTGAAGTTTAGTCTTTAACAAGTGAAATGCATGTTCAATTGGGTTGAGATCAGGTGACTGACTTGGCCATTCAAGAATATTCCACTTCTTTGCTTTAATAAACTCCTGGGTTGCTTTGGCTTTATGTTTTGGGTCATTGTCCATCTGTAGTATGAAACGACGACCAATCAGTTTGGCTGCATTTGGCTGGATCTGAGCACACAGTATGGCTCTGAATACCTCAGAATTCATTTGGCTGTTTCTGTCCTGTGTCACATCATCAATAAACACTAGTGACCCAGTGCCACTGGCAGCCATGCATGCCCAAGCCATCACACTGCTTCCGCCATGTTTTACAGATGATGTGGTATGCTTTGGATCATGAGCTGTACCACGCCTTCGCCATACTTTTCTCTTTCCATCATTCTAGTAGAGGTTGATCTTGGTTTCATCTGTCCAAAGAATGTTCTTCCAGAACTGTGCTGGCTTTTTTAGATGTTTTTTAGCAAAGTCCAGCCTAGCCTTTTTATTCTTGATTCTTATGAGTGGCTTGCACCGTGCAGTGAACCCTCTGTATTTAATTTCATGCAGTCTTCTCTTTATGGTAGATTTGGATATTGATACGCCTACCTCCTGGAGAGTGTTGTTCACTTGGTTGGCTGTTGTGAAGGGGTTTCTCTTCACCATGGAGTGTATTCTGCGATCATCCACCACTGTTGTCTTCCATGGCGCCCTGGTCTTTTTGCATTGATGAGTTCACCAGTGCTTTCTTTCTTTCTCAGAATGTACCAAACTGTAGATTTTGCCACTCCTAAAGTTGTAGCAATTTCTCGGATGGGTTTTTTCTGTTTTTTGCAGCTTAAGGATAGCTTGTTTCACCTGCATGGAGAGCTCCTTTGACCGCATGTTTCCTTCACAGCTAAACCTTCCAAATGCAAACACCACACCTCAAATCAACACCAGCCCTTTTATCTGCTTAATTGAGAATGATATAATGAAGGGATTTCCCACACCTGTCCATGAAATAGCCTTGGAGTCAATTGTCCAATTACTTTTGGTCCCTTTAAAAACAGGGTGGCACATGTTAAGGAGCTGAAACTCCTAAACCCTTCATCCAATTTTAATGTGGATACCCTCAAATGAAAGCTGAAAGTCTGAACTTCAACTGCATCTGATTTGTTTTGTTTCAAATTCATTGTGGTAATGTCTAGAACCAAAATTAGATAAATGTTGTCTCTGTCCAAATATTTATGGACCTAACTGTATCTCCCAGAGAATAACTTGATGAGATACACTTTGTAACCACTGATCACTACTCTTACTTTTTGGTTTACAGTAGTATTTTCCATTCTTGTTCACGCTGCAGACTCCATTGGAACATCTATATTCTTTACATTGGATGTTATTGCCCTTCTTGCACTCGCATTTCATTGCGCAGTGTGGTGTAATCCAGCTCTCATAAACCTGGAAAAGAACAAGACAAACAGTATAAATGTTAGCTCTATGGGCTTTATTGGATACCATTCACATGTGACTTTTCTTCACTGTGTTTGCACACACATAACTTTTTGGTATGACACATTGTAATCTGCAAAAAATATTGACATTGATATATATAAGAGAACATCTGAACAAATTCATCAGTGTAGAAAATAGAGACAGAAAAGCAGTCTGCAACCTCCTGTGAACTGGTATTGAGACCAGGTATTGCTAATTATGGCCTTTTTCCTGTTTTTGGATTTGATGTCTTTTTCAGTTAATTGCTTTTGATTTTTGTGCAGGGACTCACAAGACACAAGGAACCTTATGAGCTTTGGATATTTTGGCCATAAGATCTACTATTATCTCTTGTGGTTTTTCATACTTGTAGAATGAATAAGATAAAATATGGTGTTTGCTCTTGTTGGGTACACAAATACAGTTCTTGATGGCCCGCCTCATTCAATATTATGACTGTGACCAATAGGTTATAATCTGGCATGGTGGCCTACAGGCATCTGTGTGACTGGTATGCCATACAGGCCTTATCCATCTGCTTTTAGAGTACTGGTCAATCACACCGCATTATGGGTCTGCGCAAAAGTGGTCGTTCATCAGTATTTTGCTCCTGTGCTGCCTCCATCTTATATAACTGGGGCCTATCTGCATCCGGCAGTTTATTGGTATTGAAACCAAGCATTGGTAAGCATGGCCTCTGTTTTAATGATGATTTGTGACAAAGAAGCTTCTCTACAAAATAGAATACTTTCTGTAGTCTCCTCATAGGTAATAGGAGCAGAAAAGACAAGGAAAAATAAGGTAGGGAACATTTCAGGCTCAAGTATAAGTTGGGCTGTCCCATCAGAAATATGTAAAATACAGTACTAATATTTTATGCACTTGGCTAACAAAAATTGTTCATTTATGTTGTTAATATCATAGAAGTCATATATCTACATACATTGTAGTAATTATCATTGGAGTCCCTGCAGCCACAAGAATTTAGTGAAACGCATTGGTCGCCACTAAGTACGTAACCATCGTTGCAGACGCAGCCTTCCATACATGTTGTTGGCTTCTCACAGGTATCTTCAGCATATATGTTGGTGCAGGTAGGTGGACAAAGTGATGCACAGTCTGTATAACGACTGTGTGTAGGACAAGCCAAAGCTGCAATAGAAAAATAGGTGGTTAAATAGCACATCCAAAAAAGTTGTCTAAGACATGATGTCTATTTGCAAAATGTGAACAACAGTGCAAATTTGTATCTCAATCAAAGAACAGATGTAGCAGCACAAAATCTTTAAATTCTGCAGTGAGAGTTTTAGTGTTGCTAAAAAAATAACAAAGTATACACACTTTACTTTATATTAGTAGCAGTAAACTGTTCTGCTCTTTTTCCTTGTATACAAGATGCAAATATATGAATACGTACGACAGAAAGATGGAGTTCTCCATTTAATGTTCACTCCTTGAGTCCTGCAGGCGTCAACATAGGCTTGGACTACAGCACATAGGGTAGACTGCATGCCGTTGTAAATGCACATGTCATATACACAGGACTTGATAAAGTCATCTGGGTTAACAAGATCATGGCACGCTTGAAATGTGTCTGACTGGAGAACATTGCACTGTCTCTGAAAGTTAGGCAATGACAAAGCATTGCATGGTGGATCTAGATCATCTCGTGTATCATCTAAGCAACTGTAAGAGAAACAAGAAAGTTATTTAATTTCTTTTTTCTATTAATATAGGATACTAACATAGTAACATAGTAGTTAAGGTTGAAGGAAGACCTTAAGTCCATCTTGTTCAACCCATAGCTTAATATGTTGATCCAGAGGAAGGCAAAAAAAAACCCATGCAGCAAACACTAAGCTCCACATTGGACAAAAAAATTCCTTCCCGACTCCACATACTGCAATCAGACTAGCTCCCTGAATCAACGCCCTATCAAGGAATCTAGCAAATATACCCTGTAACATTATACTTTTCAAGAAAGGCATCCAGTCCCTTCTTAAATTTTAGTAGTGAATCCCTCATTACAAAATCACACGGCAGAGAGTTCCATAGTCTCACTGCTCTTACAGTAAAGAATCTGTGTCTTTGATTATGACTAAACCTTCTTTCCTCCAGGAGTAGAGGATGCACCCTTGTCCCCGTCACAGGTCTAAGAGTAAAAGGATCATTAGAAAGGTCTTTGTAATGTCCCCTCATATATTTATACATTGTAATAAGATCGCCCCTTAGCCTTTGTTTTTCCAAACTAAATAACCCCAAGTGTTAAAACCTGTCTTGGTATTGCAGACCCCCTAGTTCTCTAATAACTGACAGTATAAAATGTAATACTGAATCTTGAGAAGGATTTATTTTGAAAAAATGTATCGATATGTAGTGTGTTATAACTAAGCAATATACAGTGGTCAAAAAAGTTGTCAATCGTGGAGTAATTGAAGTGAAAAAAGAAGGTTTCGTTTATTGTGCATCAAACAAATGTTAAACTTTTTTGGTCCACACAAAAGGACCTTCATCAGAACTAGCTTGAGTTAAGATGGATGACATATAACATAAAAAAGAAAAACAAGAAAATATATATCAGACAATGAAACTTGATTGTATAATATACTTTGCAAAAAAATAAATAAAATAAAACAACATGTCATGAGACATCACAAGAAAGATAATTGCTCTTGAAACCATTTCCAAGGAGAAGATCATTCCAATGGGTGGAAGGCAGAGGTGATATCTGTGCACATATTAGCAAGGTCATGTGGCTGAGTCTGTTGCGTTGCTATACTGATACTGAACCAGGTCTTCTTTTTGTACTCCCTCTATTGAGCACCCTGTCTGCATTGCTTCAATATCCTTTGAAACTTATGTCCCTGTTGCATTCTCTACTTTAACAGCTTTTCTCACTGATATTTCTGTATTGCTATAGCACCACAATAGACTCAGCCACATGACCTTGCTGTTATATGTCCTCCATCTTAAATCAAGCTAGATCTAATGAAGGTCCTTTTGTGCGGACTGATAACGTTTAACATTTGTTGGATGCACAATAAACAGAATCTTCTTTTTCACTTCAATTACTCCATTAGTGCCAATTTTTTTGACCATTGTACACGATGGGCTAGATACCCTACTTGGGCACCTTTAGCTATTGTATGGGTGTCATGTTTTCTATTTGATGCTGTAAGCAATATACAGCCAACGGTAAGTAAAAAGTATTGTGATGAACTGAGTGCCATATATTGGTTGGTACTTAGCTGCCACCAATTTTTTTGACATCTCCATGAAATTCAGAACATAAGAATTTAAAACCCACAATGTTCTCCTAAGAAACAGAATTGATCTTGAATGCTCCTCATAGAAAGTTAAAAGTGTTAAAGTTTTATTCTCATCTGGGACATTTAAGAAATATCCACTGGATATACCATAAATCACTGATGGATCTACACATTACTTTTATGACAAAAATGGAAGCTGGCATGTGTAGGTGGGCTGCGCTGTGGGAATGAAGAGCCTTGAGATTCCAAAATGGTTTTATTAATACCAATGCGTTTCTGTCTTAAGCCTTTCTCAAGGTATAAAAACCAAGTGAGACCAGCTTCCATTTTTGCAATTATACCTCTAGAACAACTTTTTTCTCCAGCAACGGGGTAGCAGCAGTGGCTTTTTACGCATTTATAGGTGAGTGCTACCATTGATTGTACCTATCCCTTACCAGAAAGTATTGACCTATTTTATGTGCACTTCTGTGCATCTCAAGAGCTTCTCAGATATTACTTGTAATATCTACACTGAGTTTGAAAACAGGCTTCTTCGACCTATCTCAGAGATATTGTGAATGGAGAGGTAGCCGTACATTCACAGTGAGAAGAATCACTGCTATGTGAGTTCCAATAACAGCCAAACACGGTCACATTCCTAGTCAATAGAGCAGACTGAATAGGGTTTGTTCATCTTGAAGACATCTAATATTAATTATATTTTTTCTAGCTAATATCATTGGTGATATTCCCACACTTTGGGGTAAACCTGTGCAAACAACAGACAACCTGTAAATAATACGAGAATATTTGTAGTTACTTTAATTCACTGTCAATTTCTGATTTCCAGCTGTTTCCAAATTGTACAACATTGGCTGCTTGAAGTCCATTTGGCATAAGTAATTCATCATTGTTCACACCGTTGAAATTACCGCACATGCCACACACCTGTTACGCCACAGCAAAGAGAAATCCATTACATGTTGTGAACAAAAAATTACTGTATTGCAGTTAGTTCTAAAGCTAAAACTGCTAGAACTGACCTTGCCATAGTAAGCATTAGGTAGGACAACCTCCAAGTGGTGATTTCCATCAAACTTCACAAACATTCCAAAGTCTGTGGTTACCACAGTGTAAAGACCAACATTTCCAATAGTGAGCCCTTTCACATTTCCTGACCATGGTGTTTGGATTCGTGTGTTATCCACCTGTCATTAAAGAGGCATTAAATAACGTAATTATGTGTTTTTTCAGCATTATCTTTATCAAAAATAAGGACAAACATTGCTGCAAAGTAGTGAGATAGACTGATTTATGGAAAATAGATAGATAGATAGATAGATAGATAGATAGATAGATAGATAGATAGATAGATAGATAGATAGATAGATAGATAGATAATTTGAAAATAAAATAAAACAAATAAATTTACTAATTAGTATATAAATGTAAATCTTACAAGAATTTTCCTGTCTTTCTGCAAGGTGATACGTAGTCCATAAATATCTATATAAACTTCTTTCAGGTACGTTGCTGTCCTTTTTCCACGGTCCTCGGTTTTTCCTTTGATGGTAAATGGAATGACGCTCCTCTTGTCACATATATCCACCAGAAAATAAGTACATGTGCCCATGAAGCTGTGCATAACTTTATCAAATGTGTTGAAGTGGGGATCTCCAAAAATATGGCAAGTTGCAATACCTGTAGGAAAGAACAGACACCAATTTATGAATAGTAGATATCTATTATGACACCAAATATATTTTCTGATACTGTATCAACAGATTTATTCTGCTATATTTTTATTTTATCCATATAACGTGCAATCTTGTAATTAACCATAGACATATCTTTGGGACCACATCATCATTTATTTACTACCTCTGTTCTCTCATTCCAATTTTCTTCTAGATTTTGTATACATTGCATATATATATAAATATATATATAGTGGTTCTGCAGGTGGAGACAACAGACAATTTCTCTGTTCTCATCCTTTTTGGTTGTTGTTTTGTTCACTTTTGATTTTTGTCTTTTCTCTCACCCCTAGAAGTTCAGCAACATAAGGCGGTGTCCACTGTACAACCCATAGAAGTTGATCAGGTAGTGCAGTTCAACCAGGATGGCACATCAATGCAAGAAGTGTAGCTGTGTCAGCACAGTGCCCAGAGCATGGAGAAGATACCAGGAGATAGGCCAGTACACTAGGAACCGTGGAAGGGGCCAAAGAAGGGCAAAAACCCAGCAGCAGGACCGCTACCTCTTCCTTTGTGCAAGGAGGAACAGGAGGAGCAGCTCTGAAAAATGATCTCCAGCAGGCCACTAACATTCATGTGTCTGCACAAACTGTCAGAAACAGACTCCATGAGGGTGGTATGAGGGCAAACATTCACATGTGGGTGTTGAGCTTACAGCCCAACACTATGCATGACGATTGGTGTTATGATTTGGCAGCTGAGGAGAGCAGGCAAAAAGAAAATAGACCAGAGAGGTTGGAATCTATGGGACTGCAGTACCCTGACTAACCACCACAACTAAAGGCAGCCGTGGAGCGTACCTACGTTGGTCCTAGACGCATCGTCACAGCCTGAGAAGCTAACTACACCTAAAGACAGAAAGAGGAAAACTATCTGCCCCGGAGCAGATCCCCAAAGAACATAGAAAGCCCCCAAACATGTAATGGCGGTTAGACAAGAGGAAAATACAGACACAGACAGAAAATAGTATGAGCAAACGTTGGGGCCCAAACTTCCTAAATAGAAAAGGATAGGAAGGACACCTACTGCAATCCCAAAAAACCCTGAAAAGTACCAACTCCACTAACTACAAAAACACCTGAGATCACACGACCTCTACCACCTAAATTAGTTCTCTGGTGTAACAAAACTAAACAGCAGCCACTGAAAAAACTGGAAAAGGCAAATGAACAAACAACAGTGGCTGAACTAAACTGAGAGGAGCACAAGCCCCTGAAGGGGACCCGGCAGACCCCCACAGAAGTGCAGGACAAAATGCAAAAAGCAAGCACAAAAAACTAAAAGAAGAAAATGTCTTATCTGTTAGCAGAAGATGCAGGCACGAAACAGCAAGCTACAAAGTGAACAGGAATCAAAGATGAGACCAGAACAATTGATCACCAGCAACCCTGATGGGAGGGAACCTCCCTTATATAAGACCAGTCAGTAACACCTGATCGCCAATCCTCACAATCTTCATTGGATAGTTCAGTACTGTTTGTAACCACCAGAGGGAGCTTCTGCTCAGAATTCATTTCCAGCACATTCACAACAGTACCCCCCCTTGAGGAGGGGTCACTGAACCCTCATTTGAGCAACCAGGTCGGTCAGGATGAGCTCTGTGATATGCACGGATGAGTCTCCTAGCATGGATGTCCGAAGCAAACACCCAAAAATTGTCCTCCTGACCATAACCTCTCCACTTAACCAAATACTGGAGTTTCCGTGTAGAAAAACGAGAATTCAATATTTTCTGAACCACATACTCCAGATTGCCCTCAACCAAAACAGGGTCAGGAGGCACAGCCATAGGAACCACTGGCTCGACAAACCTCTTCAATAAGGACTTGTGGAACACGTTATGGATCTTAAATGTCCCTGGAAGAAGTAAACGAAAGGAAACAGGATTAAGAATCTCCATGATCTTATAAGGTCCAATGAACCTAGGCTTAAACTTAGGAGATGCAACTCTCATAGGGATATTTCTTGAGGACAACCAGACCAAGTCCCCCACTTCAAACCGAGGACCATCAGTCCTATGCCGGTTGGCAAACCGCTGGGCCCTCTCCTGAGAGAGGGACAACCTCTCCACTACCTGGTCCCAAATCTGCTGCATACGCTCCACAACAGAGTCAACACCTGGACAGACAGAAGCCTCCGTCTGTCCTGAAGAAAATCGAGGGTGAAACCCAAAATTGCAGAAAAATGGAGACATCAAAGTGGCAGAGCTAGCCCTATTATTAAGAGCAAACTCAGCCAAAGGCAAAAAAGAGACCCAGTCATCCTGATCAGCAGACACAAAGCATCTCAGATAAGTCTCCAATGTCTGGTTTGTTCTCTCAGTTTGTCCATTGGTCTGAGGATGAAAAGTCGAGGAGAAAGACAATTGAACACCAAGTTTAGAACAAAAAGTCCTCCAAAATCTGGAAACAAACTGGACTCCTCTGTCAGACACAATGTTCTCAGGAATGCCGTGTAACCGAACCACGTGCTGAAGGAACAAAGGCACCAATTCAGAGGAGGAAGGCAACTTAGGTAATGGCACAAGATGTATCATTTTGGAAAACCTATCACAAATAACCCAGATAACGGTCATTCTCTGAGAAACAGGGAGGTCGGAAATGAAATCCATAGAGATATGGGTCCATGGTCTCTTGGGCACAGGCAATGGCATCAACAAACCACTAGAGCGAGAGCAAGGCTTGGAGCGAAAGCAAGTCCCGCAGGACTGCACAAATTCCCTGACGTCACGAGACAAAGTAGGCCACCAAAAGGACCGACTAACCAAGTCTCTGGTACCAAAAATTCCGGGATGACCGGCCAACGAGGAACAATGAATCTCAGACATCACACTCTTTTTCCACCGGTCTGGGACAAACAATTTCCCAATAGGGCAGCGCTCGGGTTTATCCTCCTGACACCCTTCCAGAGCCAGTCTCAAATTGGGCGAGATGGCGGAAAGAACTACACCCTCTTTCAAAATAACAGCTGGATCAGATAACTCAGGAGAGTCCGCAAGGAAACTCCTCGAGAGGGCATCCGCCTTAACATTCTTAGTGCCAGGAAGAAAGGAAACCATGAAATTAAAACATGTGAAAAACAAGGCCCACCTGGCCTGTCTAGGATTAAGTCGCTTGGCTGATTCCAGATAAACCAGATTCTTATGGTCCGTGAGGACCACCACCTGATGTTTGGCTCCCTCCAGCCAATGTCTCCACTCTTCAAAAGCCCACTTCATGGCCAATAACTCCCGATTACCCACGTCATAATTACGTTCAGTTGGAGAAAATTTTCGAGAGAAAAAGGCACAAGGGTTACTTTTAGAGGTCTCTGGATCTCTTTGGGACAAAACGGCACCTGCCCCAATTTCAGAGGCATCAACCTCCACCTGAAATGGCAGAGAAACATCAGGCTGCTGTAGAACAGGAGCAGAAGTGAATCTCTGCTTAAGTTCCTGAAACGCAGAGACTGCCTCAGGAGGCCAATTCACCACATCAGAACCCTTTTTGGTCAAATCAGTCAATGGTTTAACAATAACAGAGAAATTACCAATAAATTTACGATAAAAATTGGAAAAACCCAAGAATCTTTGAAGAGCCTTTAATGAAGTAGGTTGGACCCAATCACAGATGGCCTGAACCTTGACCGGGTCCATTTCAATAACAGATGGGGACAAAATGAATCCCAGAAATGAGATCCTCTGTACGCCAAAAAGACACTTTGATCCCTTCACATACAGAGCATTCTCTCTCAAAATCTGGAACACAGTCCGAACATGTTTCACATGAGAGTCCCAGTCATTGGAAAAAATCAAGATATCATCCAAATAAACAATCAGAAATTTATCCACAAAATCCCTGAAAATGTCATTCATGAAGGACTGGAAGACAGAAGGAGCATTAGTGAGCCCAAAGGGCATCACTAGGTACTCAAAATGCCCCTCTGGGGTATTAAATGCCGTCTTCCATTCATCCCCGTGCTTATTGCGAATAAGGTTATATGCCCCCCTGAGGTCAAGCTTGGTAAACCAAGTAGCACTTTTCACCCTGGAAAACAGGTCAGAAATCAAGGGTAACGGATATTGATATTTCACAGTGATATTGTTCAAGAGACGATAATCAATACACGGCCTTAATGAACCATCCTTTTTGGCCACAAAGAAAAAACCGGCACCCAAGGGTGAAGAGGATGGTCTGATATGACCCTTCTCCAATGACTCCTTGATATAAGACCGCATAGCGTCATGTTCAGGTACAGACAAGTTAAAAAGGCGACCTTTAGGGAATTTACTACCAGGCACTAATTCATTAGCGCAGTCATAGCTCCTATGGGGGGCAAGGATGCAGATTTACTTTCGCTAAACACATCAGAAAAATCAGTCAAAAAGTCAGGAACATCCTGAGCCTGGGGGAGGCAGAAAAAACAGGAGTGTTGGTATTAACACATTGGCAGCCCCAACTGGTTACAGACACAGATTTCCAATCCAAAACAGGATTATGAGACTGTAACCAAGGGAAACCCAGTACGATAATGTCATGCAGATTATACAGCACCAAAAATTTGCAACTCTCCTGATGATCAGGTTCAACCCTCATTATCACCTGAGTAGAGAACTGAGGTTTATTCTCAGCCAAAGGGGTAGAATCGATCCCCAGTAGGGGAATAGACTTCCGTAGGGGTATCAAGGGAAACCCACAACGTTTAGCAAAATCAAAATCCATCAGGTTAATAGCTGCTCCCGAATCAACGAAAGCCTGAGTAGAAAATGTGGACAGGGAGCAAATCAGGGTAACAGTCAACAAAAATTTAGTCTGAACACTACCCAAGACAACTGAGCGTGCAAAACGTCTTCCCCGCTTAGGGCAGACTGAAATAGCATGAGAGGCATCACCACAGTAGAAACATAACCCATTGCGTTTTCGAAACCTATGACGCTGTGTCCCAGAAGCCACTCTATCACACTGCATGGGTTCAGAGGCTGGTTCACAAGGCAACACTATTCCACGCATACCTCTACGCTCACGCAAACGTCTGTCAATTTGAATCGCTAATGACATAGAATCATTGAGACCAGAGGGACAGGGAATCCCACCATAACATCCTTTACATTCTCTGACAGACTTCCGAAAAAGGGCTGCCAAAGCATCGTCATTCCATTTGGTCAGGACTGCCCACCTTCGGAATCTCTGACAGTATAACTCAGCGTCCTCAAGCCCCTGATTTAATGCCAACAAGGTTCTTTCAGCTTGATCAGTGACATTAGGCTCATCGTACAATAACCCCAGAGCCTGAAAAAATGCATCAACATTACTCAAAACAGGATCCCCAGGTGTCAGGGAAAAAGCCCAATCCTGAGGATCGCCGCGCAGGAGAGAGATGACAATTTGAACCTGCTGTGCTGCGTTCCCTGAGGACTTAGATTTCAAGGCAAAAAACAACTTACAGTTATTTTTGAAATTCAGAAATTTAGCTCGATCCCCTAAAAACAAATCTGGCATGGGAATCCTAGGTTCCACAACAGGCAACCCTGCAAGATAGGTAGCAATACTCCGAACTTCAGTGGCAAGCTGATCCACACGGCCAGACAACTGTGCAAACAACATTGAGAGAAAAAAAAAATCCTCCTCAGCATTCAGAGAAACAGAGGGAAAAAAAAAAAATCTCTGACAACTCTGACAATCTTCTTTTTTTTTTAACACAATTTTTCCCTTCTGTGAGTACCATACAAATATCAGTTTTTGGGCCGGTGATACTGTTACTGTTATGATTTGGCAGCTGAGGAGAGCAGGCAAAAAAGGAAATACACCAGAGACGTTGGAATCTATGGGATTGCAGTACCCTGACTAACCACCACAACTAAAGGCAGCCGTGGAGCGTACCTACGTTGGTCCTAGACGCCTCGTCACAGCCTGAGAAGCTAACTACACCTAAAGACAGAAAGAGGAAAACTATCTGCCCCAGAGCAGATCCCCAAAGAACATAGAAAGCCCCAAACATGTAATGGCGGTTAGACAAGAGGAAAATACAGACACAGACAGAAAATAGTATGAGCAAACGTTGGGGCCCAAACTTCCTAAATAGAAAAGGATAGGAAGGACACCTACTGCAATCCCAAAAAACCCTGAAAAGTACCAACTCCACTAACTACAAAAACACCTGAGATCACACGACCTCTACCACCTAAATTAGTTCTCTGGTGTAACAAAACTAAACAGCAGCCACTGAAAAAACTGGAAAAGGCAAATGAACAAACAACAGTGGCTGAACTAAACTGAGAGGAGCACAAGCCCCCGAGGGGACCCGGCAGACCACCACAGAAGTGCAGGACAAAATGCAAAAAGCAAGCACAAAAAACTAAAAGAAGAAAATGTCTTATCTGTTAGCAGAAGATGCAGGCACGAAACAGCAAGCTACAAAGTGAACAGGAATCAAAGATGAGACCAGAACAATTGATCACCGGCAACCCTGATGGGAGGGAACCTCCCTTATATAAGACCAGTCAGTAACACCTGATCGCCAATCCTCACAATCTTCATTGGATAGTTCAGTACTGTTTGCAACCACCAGAGGGAGCTTCTGCTCAGAATTCATTTCCAGCACATTCACAACAGATTGGCATTTGTCAGAGAACACCAAGATTGGAAGATTCAACATTGATGCCCTTTGCTCTTCACAAATGAGAACAGGTTCACACTGAGCACATGTGACAGATATGACACAGTCTGGAGACACAGTGAAGAATGCTCTGCTGCCTGCAGCCTACATATGACCATGTGATATTTCAGTTTTTCTTTTTTTAACAAAGTTGCAAAAATTTCTACATTTCTGTTTTTTTTCAGTCAAGATGGGGTGCAGAGTGTACATTGATGAGAAAAAAATGAACTTTTTTGAATAAACCAAATGGCTCCAATGAAGCAGAGTGAAAAATTTAAAGGGGTCGGAATACTTTCCATACCCCATAATCATATATATATATATATATATATATACTTGATACATACAGTACACATACTAGAAAGTGAACTGTCAATAGAATACAAACCTGAAGATTGACATCCTAGCACTCCATCCTGCCGTTTGCATTGTTCATAGACTCCACATTGCCAATTTTCACATGTGATGTTGTTATTATTATTGCATGTGCAGCGCTGTGTGCAGTTCTCATGGGTAAACCAACTTTCTCCGAGCTGAAGATAAAATATGAAAAAGTTCATAATTAGTTCAGAGAAGTAATTTAACAATATTGTTTTTTATAGATCTATATTAAAGACTACAGAAGCCTTACCTGATAGGAGTTGTTATTTTCATCAATGCATCCACACTCACTTGAAGAAACACATCTGTCTCCACTTAGGACATAAGAGTCATTACAGAAGCAACCTTCTACTGCTTCAGTCTTGCACGGTGCCACCGGTGGAGAGTTGAAGCAAGTGTCAGGGCATGTGGTACCACAACTCTTATAATAGCTTCTTGCAGGACAAGAAATTGCTAGAAAATATTGCAACAAAGGTTGCCAGAGTTAAATTATCTGAAGAATGTCCAAATGGAGACTCAACCATCAGCAATTTTTTTTTCAATTGTCAATGTTGGATAAAATATCATGGCAATAATAATAATTAAAGAGTTATTCCCAACAATCACAACACAAACATCAACTTGAAGATTGGTAGAGATCCAATCACTTCGATATTCATATGTCCTGAGGACAGAATTAATTGGCTAGTGGCTGCATATATCAGATACTGTAACATACATTCCAAGGGTAGTGCAAGAGATAGCTGCGTCCAGAGAATAAGTGATAACACGTGGACCGATGGGCATCTCACCAGTCAACAAATGAACTATATTTCTAGAAATCTTCTTTCAAATCAAGATTTTTCATGAACTATTGAACTTTCATTGCAAGAATATTCCCAGAAGATTATAACTGTTCTTTCTTCCAAGGAGATAAAATGCCACCAACTTAATTTTAAGTGATAACTTTCTAGGCTCATTTGTCTAAAACGATTGTTTGTTCCTAAGTTTTTAACTCCATGAAGGATTGTTTTGCTTAACATTGTTCATTTTCATCACCTTTTATCAAATGTATATGAGAGCCTTAAGCTCAGTTTTCATTAGTAGGAATAATAGCTGGAATGCAAATTGAAATATGTCTGTAATACTTACGGCAGAAGGTGTCTGATCTCCATTCAACGCATTCTCCGGCATCTGAGCATTGTTGAGCATATGCTTGCACAGCGTAGCATAGGGAATTTGACTCGCCACCAGTGAAACACATGTCCAATACACAGTTGTCAAAGAAATTATTAGGATTCACAAGAGCATGGCAATCCTTGAAAATTCCTAGAAAAATAGTAGAGAAATCTAATGAGTTTTTCTGTGTATATGATTGATAAAAAACAAATCTCTACTTGAGTGTCAAAATGTTGGTATTAGTATTCAGTTATATAAATAAATGTACTGTTTTTTCATTATGGAAACTATATATATTACCTGATGTATCAGTTATAATGCCACAAAGTGTGCTCCTGCTGTACTCGGCTATGAGATTTAGATCACAGTGTTCTAGGTCCTGACTACCACACCTTCAAAACATGACAAACAAATATATTATACATACGGTTTATATGTAGGATAAACCATGTTTTTAGACTTTTATTACACTGACACATTTTATTTATACCAGTTTTCTATTAAATGTAATACCGTAATTTGTTACATTAAATGAATGTGATATTGGAATTTAGGGATATACAATGAAGGATTCCATTATAACATTGGAAGAAAGGCAGTTTCTTTTTATGAAAAGAAATAATATTAATTTGCAAATCACATTTGCAAATAGTCAAAGTAAATATGGCTGAGCCAAAATACCAAAGACAACCAATTTACAACTGCGCTGCTGGTTTCCAATCTTGTAATATCCCATCAACAACTAAAGGTTCAGTGTATCGTGAAAGTATCTATCCAAACTCGAATATTCTAATAGTCTGCTATTTAAGCTTAGAGAATCTCAATACAAGAACATTTCTTTAGAAATAGCAATAAATATATGAACTGCAAATTAATTTATAATTTTCTAATGGAAATATTTGTCTTTAATCATATTAAAAAATGTAATCAATAATGCAGCATTTCCCACACTTACTCATTATTATCTTTGTCAACCAGCCAGCTATCACCAAGGTCTTTTTGATCTGACATTGTGCTGCCATCAGGCTTCAAATTGTCATCTGCCGCAATGCCATTGTAGTTACCTAAAAGGTAAGAATATTGACAGTTTCACAAAACTGATAACTTCCTTGAAGACTATACACTGTAAGATTCAAAAGTATGTCTTACCGCACAGACCACACACATCACCCTTGATTGTTGAGGGAAGGGAAACATCAGTGTAATGGTTACCATCAAACTTCACTTGTAGCCCAAAGTCTGTAGCCAAAATTATATAACTGCCACTGATGTGCACTTTGACTCTACTGTCTAGAGCAGCTGGGAGGTTTGTTCTCTCTCCATCAACCTATAACACATTTAGTAAACATCAATTAAACTGGGAATTAAAAAACAATTTATAGAAAATAAAAACAATGTAAACCAGGCTCTTTAACTCAGTAAAATTGCTTCACAGACATCTATGTAGATGTACAGGAACAGACTGGCTCATGGGTCATATTTTCATTTATTTTCACATAGCTCCCCCTGAGGAAGCCCACTCAAAAGTCGCATCGGGGCTGCAGGCGCATAGTGGGACATGTGGTTACATGGGTAAATGCTAATATTACTAGACTTATTGCTGGATATATACTTATAAATGCACAATAGCATAATTGCTCTCAGGATATTTGTGTAAGGTTCTTTGTCTCTGTTGACATGTTCCTTGAAACTCAGTTTTTCGTCGGCCATTTTGCTTTCTGTCTTTCTGCAGCTCTTGCCCTCAGTTAATATGGAGTTTCCAGTTTTCATGTTCCCCCCTGATTCTTCCCTCTTGCTTCTTAAGCAGCCTCAGCTGAACAATCAGTGCTCCTGAATCAAGCCTCAGTCAGTCTGTGACCTGACTCCTAGAAGCCTTGGACTTGTACTCCAGCTATTCCCTACTGAGGAACCTTGGAACACTTTTGGACTCTGGAAACCTGCTGTTTGGTGAATCCATGTTTGCAGAGGAATTACGGTACAGAGAAGAGATCCTGAACCTGCTTTGGAGATTTATTGTAGTGCTTGAAGTTACTCTGGCCTGCTGTGTCTCCTGTCGCTGTTCCTGCAAACTGTGTGAACTTTTCAGCATGCTTGTATGAAGTAATACAAGTCATTTCATTTCAACCTATGTCTCCTGTGTTTTCCTCGCACCCAAGCACAAGACGCTATAGGAACTGTACACTATACATGACAAGATTCAGGAGCCAATGTTTAGTGTCTGCTGGGTCTGGGAAAGCCGTGTCTGCTGTGACTGTGGATATCAGATGTCCGTTTAATACCTTATGTGATGACAGTGGTTGTGACTTCTCACAACCATTCCAGGTGAGCGCATTCCCTTAAAATTTTACTCTGGAGTGTTAACACAGGTAAACACTATTGTTTTTTTTTTTTTCCTTTCCTCTTCCAGCACTTCTGCCTTAAAAGATCTGGAAGATGGAGGCCCGCATAAAGGAACTTTGCGGAGTGACTGATACAATCCTTTCAGATGTACAGACTTTAAAAACCCGTTTTGCAAGCCTACAGGACCTCACTAATCATAATTTGCAAGTGTTTGGACAGACTACCCAGGAATTGCGAGCCAGGATTGAGGCTCTAGAGGAACGAGCCCAGGCTCCTGCCATAACCCCGAGTTCTGGGATCCCCAAATTACCTCCTTTTCGTTTTGGCGGTGAACGTGAGAAATTCAGGGGATTTATTAATCAATGCAATTTATTTTTCTCTGCACATGCTTCACAATTTCCCACTGAACGATCCAAAGTGCTTACTATAATCATGTTGCTTACCAATAAGGCTTTGATGTGGGCAAACCCTCTGATTGAGACTGAGGATGATTGTTTGAATCACCTTGATGCTTTTATTTCAGCCATGGGGCAGGTGTTTGATGACCCCAATCGAGGTGCAACAGCTGAAGCAGCCATGTTAACTTTGCGCCAAGGTAAGCGTTCAGTAGCCGAATATGCCCTGGATTTCAGGAGATGGGCTCTTGATACCACTTGGGACACTTCCGCTAAAAAATCTATTTTTCGGAAAGGGTTGTCTCCACTGATTAAGGATGAACTTGCTCGTGCCGACCCTCCCACTGCGTTAGGTGACTTTATTAACTATTGTATCCGTATTGATGCTCGTCTGACTGAACGCAGAAAAGAGAGATGGTTCGAAAATAATCGCACTAACCTTTTACTACCTCCCTCCTCAGCTAAGGAACCTTTGAGTAGGATCACAAGGGAACCAGAACCTGAACCCATGCAGGTGGACTCTTTACAAAGACGGGTTAGTGATGCACGCAAAGAACATCGTATAAAGGAAAATC
Source organism: Oophaga sylvatica (assembly GCA_033576555.1). NCBI lineage: Eukaryota > Metazoa > Chordata > Amphibia > Anura > Dendrobatidae > Oophaga > Oophaga sylvatica. The sequence goes on from JARQOD010000005.1 coordinate 191,922,219, forward strand.
TATGTTTCTACTGTGGTAAGTCAGGGCACTTCATTATAAACTGCCCCAGCCGTTCTCGTAAGACTACTGCAGCAGTCATTCACTGTGAGTGTTGCGAGAGGAGCTCTGTCATGTCCGAGCCTCAGGCTCCAGAGAGATCTGCTGCAAGAGATCTTGATTTCTCTGACTTAAACTCTGTTAGTTCTGGGGACGATGACGGTATAAACGCTGCAATTTTTCAAGTTTCATCAGCGGTGTCCCAGCTGAGTTGTAAAAGAAACAATTCTCATTGCTTCCTTTCCATCAAACTCTGGGTTGACTCAGTCTGGGTGTCTACCTCTGCTATGATCGACTCAGGAGCAAGTGGAAATTTCATGGATATCTCCTTTGCTCTGAAACAGGGGATACGTTCAGTGAAGAAGGCTACTCCAGTACAGATGGAGACTGTGGATGGCTCTCTACTGACTTCTGGACCAGTGGATCAAGAAACAGAGCCTTTGAGGGTCCTTATGGGTAAAGATCATCAGGAGAAAATGTCTTTTTTGCTTATCTCTTCTCCCCACTTTCCCATTATTCTAGGGCTACCATGGCTGCAGGCGCAGAATCCTACGATTAACTGGGAGACCAAGGAATTACACTTTCCGGAGAAACAGATGAGTCAAGGAGTTTCAGCTTGCTCTGTTCCTAAAGGAACCATGTCAGTCCCTGAACTACCAGCTGTATACCAGGACTATGTGGATTTATGTGACAAGAAGAACGCTGATCAGCTTCCTCCTCACCGTCCATATGATTGTCCAATTGAATTATTGCCTGGAGCCGAGATACCTTTTGGTAAGATCTACCCCCTAGCGGGGCCCGAGCTAAAAGCTTTGAAGGATTATATAGACGAAAATTTAGCCAAGGGCTTCATACGCCCCTCTTCATCTCCCGCAGGTGCACCCATCTTCTTTGTGAAGAAGAAAGATGGATCTCTGAGACCCTGCATAGACTATAGGGAACTCAATAAGGTTACTATTAGAAACCGTTATCCATTGCCTTTAATCCCTGAGTTGTTGGAGAGAGTGCGGCATGCCAAAATTTTCTCTAAATTGGATCTCCGTGGGGCCTATAACTTGGTCCGTATTAGACCTGGGGATGAATGGAAGACTGCTTTCAGGTCACGCTATGGACACTTTGAATATCTAGTTATGCCTTTTGGTCTGAGTACCGCCCCAGCCACTTTCCAACACTTCGTGAATGATATCTTCAGGGATCTCCTAGATACATTTGTGGTGATTTATCTGGATGATATTCTAATTTTTTCTAACTCCACAGAGGAACATCATGGACATGTGAGAATGGTCTTAGAACGCCTAAGACAAAACCATCTCTACATCAAACTTGAAAAATGTGAATTCCATAGGACCGAAATTCAATTTCTGGGGTATGTACTATCTACGCAAGGGATTAGTATGGATGGAAGCAAGACCCAAGCCATCAAGGATTGGCCAATTCCTAGAAATGTGAAGGAGGTGCAGCGTTTCATCGGGTTTGCCAACTTCTATAGACGTTTCATTAAGAATTTTTCTGAGGTAGTGTCACCTATCACCCAACTTACCCAGAAACAGTCTAGGTTCTCCTGGACTCCGCAAGCTCAGGAAGCATTTTCCTGTTTAAAGGATAAATTTACCACCGCACCTATCTTAGTACATCCCAACCCCGAGCTTGCCTTCATAATAGAGGTGGATGCTTCAGACTGTGCCGTTGGAGCTATACTCTCTCAGAGAACAGGTGAGAAGAATGTCTTGCATCCCTGTTCCTTCTTTTCCCAGCAGTTGTCTTCGGCTGAGAGGAACTACGATGTGGGCAATAGAGAATTGTTGGCCATTATTGCCGCCTTCAAGGAATGGAGACACCTTCTTCAGGGTGCTGCACAGCAAATAGTCGTCCTGACAGACCATCGTAACCTTGAATTTATCAGGTCGGCTAAGTGCCTGACTCCTCGCCAGGCTCGCTGGAATCTTTTCCTAAACCAATTTCATTTTGTCATTTCTTATAGACCAGGATCGCGCAATGGAAAGGCTGATGCACTCTCTAGGATTCATTCAGCAGAGACACGTCCACTTACTCCTCCTAAGACTATTCTTCCTGACTCTAGATTCCTGGGAGTGATTCATAATCAAGACCTACTTAAGGACATCAAGGAAGCATACCATGCGGATTCTTTGTTGGCTCAACCCCCAAGGGACGTAAGTCTTGTCTTTAAGAATGGTGTGTGGATTCAGGGACAATGTCTGTATATACCTGAAACAGTCAGATTGAGAGTATTGCAACTCATCCACGATTCCAAGATAGCCGGGCATAGGGGAATTCTAAAGACACAAGAATTTTTTCTCGTTTCTTTTGGTGGCCCACTTACAGGACAGATGTCTTAAACTATGTCACTTCATGTGAAGTCTGTGCAAGATGCAAAACACCTCGCTCCTCACCAACTGGTCTGTTGCAACCTCTTCCCACCCCGTCCCGCCCGTGGGGATCCATTTCTATGGACTTCATTGTGGAGTTACCAACCTCTCAAGGGAAGAACACCATTCTAGTGGTGGTTGACCGTCTAACAAAGGCAGCTCATTTTATCCCTTGTGTCGGCTTACCCACTGCAAAACAGACATCAGACTTGATGATTAAGAATGTGTTTCGCTTACATGGAGTACCGGATGAGGTCATTTCGGATCGAGGGGTGCAATTCACTTCAAGGTTTTGGAAAAATTTCTGTGCAGCATTGGACATTAAAGTAAATCTTTCTTCTGCTTTTCATCCCCAGACTAATGGACAGACAGAACGAACCAATCAGACCCTGGAGCAGTATCTCCGCTGTTTTATCTGCCACCTACAGGATGATTGGGTGGATCTACTTCCACTGGCTGAGTTCTCTTATAACAACTCTCAGAGTGCCTCCACTAAGCAGTCTCCTTTTTACTCCAATCTAGGTTATCATCCTAACATTCTTCCTCGATTTCCCATAGATACGCCCTTGCCGGCAGTGGCTGAAAGAATCACTTCTTTACAAAAGAATATGGATCTTCTAAAGGAAAATCTAGAATTGGCTCAGGAAAGGTACAAGAAAGCAGCAGATAAATTTCGTAAACCTGCACCAGCTTTCAAGGTAGGAGATTTGGTCTGGCTGTTAACCAGAAATCTTAAATTAAAGATTCCATCGTCTAAATTGGGATATAAGTACATTGGACCTTATAAGATCAATAAGATTATAAGTGCTGTTGCTTGTCGTCTTCAACTGCCCAGAACTATGAGAATCCACCCTGTCTTTCATGTATCCCTACTAAAGGCTGCAACACCCAATACCTTTCCTGGGCGTTCTTCTCCTTGCCCTGACCCAGTGCTGGTCGATGGTCAGGAAGAATTTATGGTGGAAAGGATTCTAGATTCCAGGTTGTACAGAAATCAGTTGCAATATTTGATTAAATGGCAGGGCTACCCAGTGGAGGACAACTCATGGGAACCAGTCAATAATGTAAATGCTCCTCGCCTGCTCCGCCAGTTTCATCAGAGGTACCCTGACAAGCCTGGTCTGAGGTCATCCGGAGGTTGTCCCTAAGGGGGGAGTAATGTAAGGTTCTTTGTCTCTGTTGACATGTTCCTTGAAACTCAGTTTTTCGTCGGCCATTTTGCTTTCTGTCTTTCTGCAGCTCTTGCCCTCAGTTAATATGGAGTTTCCAGTTTTCATGTTCCCGCCCTGATTCTTCCCTCTTGCTTCTTAAGCAGCCTCAGCTGAACAATCAGTGCTCCTGAATCAAGCCTCAGTCAGTCTGTGACCTGACTCCTGGAAGCCTTGGACTTGTACTCCAGCTATTCCCTACTGAGGAACCTTGGAACACTTTTGGACTCTGGAAACCTGCTGTTTGGTGAATCCATGTTTGCAGAGGAATTACGGTACAGAGAAGAGATCCTGAACCTGCTTTGGAGATTTATTGTAGTGCTTGAAGTTACTCTGGCCTGCTGTGTCTCCTGTCGCTGTTCCTGCAAACTGTGTGAACTTTTCAGCATGCTTGTATGAAGTAATACAAGTCATTTCATTTCAACCTATGTCTCCTGTGTTTTCCTCGCACCCAAGCACAAGACGCTATAGGAACTGTACACTATACATGACAATTTGCTATTTTGTGTGAGCCATAGGCTGTACGGTTTTCTGCTGCAGTTATGGGCATATCTTTGTATTTATTTCTTACAACCCCTGAGCATAGATCCTGTTGTCATTATTGATCTCAATATTCTGTGATACCCTTATATATAGTAAATGTATTTTTGTCCCTTTGAGCTCCTTGATTTTGTGTGTCTTCACCATTAACCTACCTCGATACCCTATTATTGTGTACTATTTTAGATTTGTAATACAATTTGATATTTTTCTATATATTTTTCATATACAATTTGTCTTTTTGGAGTTATTAATTCCATATTGTTATAGGTTTAAGTATTATCTGAAGTTCCCCATATACATTTAATTGAGACTATGGTTTCCCTTATTATCTGCAACATACATGTTCAGACATTAATTATATTTTCATTTATAGTACAGTTTCCTTTCCAATAAGGAAATGATTTTTGAAGACTGCAGGAAACTTACGTTCAACTTTTTGTTCTTCAGCAATGTGAAATTAGTATTGTACACTTCTACATGTACTGATTGGATGTATGATACTTTAGTGTTGGATCCTCTGTGCTCATTGGTGGTGTAGACATGGAAGTATGGGAATTCACTGGGTGTAACATTGCATAGTTTTGTAAGCGTGTAGCTGCAGTTCCCCATGTAATGGTGAACTTCACCATCAAAGGTGTTATAATGGGGATCTCCAGAGGCACTGCAGATTGAAAAAGCTGGAATAAAGCAAGTAAATGTAAAATTAGTCCAAACTGCATTACTATTTTTACTTTGAACAATCAAAACTGATCTTTATGAACATTTCTGAACTTGGATGGGAGAAAAACCAAACATTCATAACTGATGTAAAAAAAACACTATTTTTTTATATAGGAAAGATGTGTATCTTCGTACCGTATTAGCCAGTAGATAGAAAAATATTTAGACTTGAGAGTCCTCAGTGGGCATAAAGATGCGGTAAAGATGCAATTTGTTACCATCTTTTCAGTTAGCCATTAAAAGGTATCAACCACTGAGGACTCTCAAGTCTAAATATTTTACTATTTTTTTAAGCATGCTTCAAAGATAGCCAACTATATTGTGCTGTCCTTGACGCCAAAAAAAAATCGATATATTGTAATGTTTCATCAGATAATTTTGAAAAATTAAGGTATAATACTCAGTTCAGGAAAAGTAAAAGAATAGCTTACAATGTAGAGTAGTGTTTGGTTGTTGCTGTAGATTGGGCTGCTCTAATGCCCAATGACCAGCTGGACTTAGTTTGTTTCCATTTTGACTCTTTGTTATCTAATTGCCCTAATATAATATTTATTTTACAATAAATTAATTATTTTGACTGTGAAATTCTACAGTATGCTACAATCAGTTCCATAAATCACAGCTTGTTTGATTACAGAAAAATATTGTTTTTCAATCCCTTAAGCTCAATCATGCTCTTTTCAAACTTGAGGCACTTACTGATGATCACAGGCGTTGTTACAGTAGTAGTAGTAGTAGTAGTAGTTGTTGTTGTTGAACTTAGAGTAGTTAGAGCAATGGTTGAATCTAAAAAATAAGTATACTGTTTTATACAAAGTGCGATTGATTAAATCTCCAGGTCACAATGGCACAACATTACATTTTTGCGATACAGTGATTGGGTAACACATATTACCAACGATTTTAAGACACCAAAGAATATTGCTAAATATAGCCTGTTTCTTATTGAAGTATGAGATAGAATCAATTCAGAAAATGTCCTCTGAATATGTAGGTGAATATCATGGTTACACTTCAAAACTAATAAATAGCAATGCCCTGACATATGCATGTGAAGGTATACATTTCAGGACAAAAAAGTGAACTCAAAAATCCTTAATATAAATTGTATCAATAAGATAACATACAAACATTTAAAAACATAGGCGCTTCATGACTGAAGGACACATATAATGGACCAGAACCAAAGGGGTATATGACATCTTATATAAGCAATAATATTCAATAAACAAGGATATCTCTGTCTCATATATATATAATATATATATATATATATATATATATACACACACACACACATGGGTACGGAAAGTATTCAGACCCATTTGAATTTTTCACTCTTTGTTTCATTGCAGCCATTTGGTAAATTCAAAAAAGTTCATTTCTTTTTTCATTTATGTACACTTTGCACTCCATCTTGACTGAAAAAAACAGAAATGTAGAAATTTTTGCAAATTTCTCTTGTCTCTTGTGGTAGATGTGGATGAGGGTCTTTATTTTCTCAGATGGTAAAGCTACCCACTCTTCTAGTCAAAAAGCCTCCAGTTCCTGTAAATTCCTGGGCTGTCTAGCATGAACTGCGCGCTTGAGATCTCCCCAGAGTGGCTAAATGATATTGAGGTCAGGAGACTGAGATGGCCACTCCAGAACCTTCACTTTGTTCTGCTGTAGCCAATGACAGGTCGACATGGCTTTGTATTTTGGATCATTGTCATGTTGGTACATCCAAGTATGTCCCATGCGCAGCTTCCAGGCTGATGATTACAAATTTTCCTCCAGTATTTGCTGATGACTGCATTCATCTTTACTTCAACTTTGACCAAGTTTCCTGTGCCTTTGTAGCTCGCACATCCCAAAAACATCAGCGATCCACCTCCATGCTTTACAGTAGGAATGGTGTTCCTTTCATCATAGGCCTTGTTGACCTCTCTCCAAATGTAATCTTAATGATTGTGGCCAAAACATTCAATTTTGGTCTTATCACTCCAAATTACCTTGTTCCTGAAGTTTTGAGGCTTGTCTCTGTGCTGTTTTGCGTATTGTAGGCGAAATACTTTGTGGCATTTGCGCAGTAATGGCTTTCTTCTGGCGACTCGACCATGCAGCCCATTTTTCTTCAAGTGCCTCCTTATTGTGCATCTTGAAACAGCCGCACTGCTAGTTTTCAGAGAGTCCAGTATTTCAGCTGATGTTATTTGTGGGTTTTTCTTTGCATCCCGAACAATTTTACTGGCAGTTGTGGATGAAATATTTATTGGTCTACCTGACCGTGGTTTTGTTTTTACAGAGCCCCTGATTTTCCATTTGTTAATCACAGTTTAAACGCTGCTGACTGGCATTATCAATTCCTTGGATATCTTTTTGTATCCTTTTCCTGTTTTATAGCGTTCAATTACCTTTTCCAGTAGATCTGTTGACAATTCTTTTGCTTTCCCCATGACTCACAATTCCGAAACAGGATCCCAGAAACTCACTCAGCTTTTATGCACACACACTGATTACAAGCAAACAGGTCACAATTAAGGATGTTACCTTTAGCTTAACTTTAGTTCACCTTCAAACAAACCCATTTGTGTCAACTTCTGTGAATGTTATAAGTCCAAAATTACCAGGGAATGAAAACATTTGATCAGGGTCATTTGGATGTTTTGGGTTGTCATGATTTAAAAAGAGAAAACACAGTAGTTTGACAATAAAAGGCTTCACCCAACCACTAACCATGAATGGAGAAAAAGTTTTGGTGTTATCTTTCATATTCTCTGAAATAAGGCCAAGAAAGCAAAAATTCTGCCAGGGTATGTAAAATTTTGAGCACAACGGTATATGTAATATACAGCATAAGAGCATGAAGTGTATAGGCTAAGGGTAATGCAAGTAGTAGTAGTAGTAGTAGATATTAGTAGCAGAAAACATGGCTGTTATACTTGCCTAGGTCGCTGATGGAAGGTTAGGTATCATATCCCTCCATCCCGATGTTCACTTTATCCTGCTTCCTCATGAGGACTCTATAATTCATGCACTAATGCTAACTATTATATACATATAGGGCAGATTTATACTAGTGTGTTAACTATTACTTATTATAAGATGTCACATACCCGTTTGGTCTGATACATTGTATGTGTCCATCAGTCATGATGCATATATTTTTTTACATTTTTGTAATTTATTTTACTAATAAAATTTATGCTAAGGATTTTTTAAGTATTAGATAACCTTAACATAAAACTATGGATTTTTAGAAACATTTCTTTTTAGAAAGTTAATTTGTTACTATATAGCATAATATGCCCTCATGATCTCCCGCCTCGACTACTGCAACCTCCTACTCTCTGGCCTTCCCTCTAGCACTCTGGCACCACTCCAATCCATCCTGCACTCTGCTGCACGACTAATACACTTGTCTCCCCGCTATTCCCCAGCCTCTCCTCTCTGCCTAGCCCTTCATTGGCTTCCTATCGTTCAGAGGCTCCAGTTCAAAACCCTAACCATGACTCACAAAGCCATCCACAATCTGTCTCCTCCATACATCTGTGACATGGTCTCGCGGTACGTACCCACACGCAACCTTCGATCCTCTCAAGATCTCCTCCTCTACTCCCCTCTTATCTCTTCTTCCCACAACCGCATACAAAGCTTCTCCCGTGCCTCTCCCATACTCTGGAACTCTCTACCCCAACACATCAGACTCGCGCCTACCATGGAAACCTTCAAAAAGAACCTGAAGACCCACCTCTTCCGACAAGCCTACAGCCTGCAATGATCCTCAGTCTACTGAACCACCGCACGACCAGCTCTACCCTCTCCTAGTGTATCCTCACCCATCCCTGTAGACTGTGAGCCCTTGCGGGCAGGGTCCTCTCCCCTTCTGTACTTGTGTGTGCCTTGTATTGCTCATGTTTACTGTACTTGTCTATATTTGCCCCTCTTCACATGTAAAGCGCCATGGAATAAATGGCGCTATAAAAATCTATAATAATAATAATAATATTTGTCAATGAAATTTCAATTAATTATCAGGTTTACTATCTTGCCAGTCAACTTGCACTAAACACACGTTATATTATCACAGAAGTAAATTTTTTTAATCCAGACATTTGAGAACTTCTTCCAATTCAAGTTTACACTCATTGTTATAATGAATTGCTTACTCTACTTGGATGCCAGTGAATCACATTAATATTTATTATTTACCTGTTTGAGGGTGTGTCAATGAAGTGGACGCCACAGGGGGAGTTGGTGATGGTTTGTTTGGATCTGCAAAAATATGTAAAGAAAGTTTAGCAAAAAAAAATTACATAAAATTAATAATTAAAAAATAAAGAAAACTAGGAAAATATATTTACCACAGATAGTATTTGTTATCCAGTCTCCTAAGAGAACGCCAAGTGCTTCACAAGCTGTAGCATAAGATTGTAAGACACTGCAAACCAAATCGTCACTTCCTCCTGTGACACACTGGTCAAATACACAGCTCTGATAATATTGGTGAGGACGGATAACAGCATGGCATGGTTTGAATGGTCCATTAATTTGCCTAATAATCCAGCATTTCTGTTCGGCCTCTTGTTGGATAGAAGGAGGACAGACTAGTGGTGGTGGAGGAGTTGAATCACATCTAAACAACAAAAATAGTATTACCATTAAGAAAAAAGCAATTACTTACAGGGGCTGAATGAAAGTGATTGTTATAGTGATGATGCACGGGCCTCAAATGCTTTGTGCTTTATCTATGAAGATGACAGACCCATTGACCAATTGGTCCTGATTTGTATCTAAATCTTTCAGTATTAATATGTCTTTTTCTTATTTGTGTGCTTTACTGAAAAATAAAGTGTTCAAACAAGTCAAGTATTAACTGTGAATGCTAGGGATTGGTAATTCAGCTATTGAATGGTAAAGGAAAAAGCGATAAATACAGTATATGAAAGCAATAAAAACATAAAGATTACAATATTTGCAATGACTTTATCAGAAATTAGTAATTTATTTTATTATTGTACTTACATCCATCCATCATCTGGTACTTGCCAACTGTTTCCGAAGTCATTGACATGCGTTACAATGCTGCCATCTGGTGTCATGAAGTCATCAAAGCGGTTATCATTATAGGTACCGCACAATCCACACAGTGCATCCTTGTAATACTCTTTCACTCTCACAAACAACTCATGATCCCCATTAAACTGGAGTTCAAGGCCAAAGTCTGTACTGACAGCAACATAGTGGCCTTTCTGTGTGATGATTATGTCAGACACATTAGCAGGAAGGATGATAGGTATATCATTAACCTAAAAAAGAGTCACATAGGGAAAATGTTACTACTTGAAAGTCATAGTCTAATTCATACAAATTCGTATTTTTCTGGTGGTAAGTAAGCATAACTATAGAGAGTTGGGAAACTGCATCAACATATTGGCCCTGGAGCCAGAATTTCCTTCAATCCATATGAAGAGACTTGTACTATAAATTACATATGTTAGATTGATGGTTCTTTTACACATAATTATACTTACGTGTACAATGTTGTTCTTTCCAATGTGGATCTCTATTCCATCAACAGTGAGAGTAACAGAATTAATGGCTGTCCAGCTTGGGTTTCCTCTGTGCTCATTGCGGGTGGTGACACTGAAGTTACGAGATGTATTAGCACATGTCTCTACTACAGTATAAGTACATGCACCCTGGAAGTGATGGACTGTGCCATCAAAGGTGGTATAGTGGGGATCTCCATAAATGTGGCAGATTGCTGTGCTTGGTTGGTAGCAGCCTAATAATCCATCTTGCACCTTACAGATTTCGTCTTCTGCACAGGACATTGGTGAACATCTTACAGTGTTGTTTCCCAAACAGGTACACTGAGTCTCACAGTTACCATGAATGAATTGTTCTCCTTCCTGTCATTATAAAACAATATTACAATAAATGTGGACACCATAGACACAGATAATAAGACAGTATTAGTTCTCTGCATACCTTATAGTAGACATTATTGTACAAACATCCACAATGTGACTCTGGAACACAAGTTCCTCCACTGATGACATATCCAGGATCGCACTCACATCCTTCAGAACATGGCAAGCTGCAGTTTCCTGTAGGGTATGGGTCTACGCATGTAGCGGGGCAAGCAGATGCACATGTGGTGTAGTGACTGTTGTCTGGACATTCAGAAGCTAAATGAAGAAAAACTTGTTAATGATACAATCTATCTAGGTGGAAACTTCAGTTATCTTTTCTTGCTTGAGAAGATTGAAACATACATGTGAAGATACTTACGACAGAATGTGCTGTTTCTCCAAGATATAGAAATGCCTTCCTTCTGGCAAGCATCAGCATAGGCTGCTAATAGATTACAGAGGGTTTCTGGATCTCCATTAAGTGCACACATATCAAATAGGCAGCTTTCCATGAATCCACCAGGACCGATAACTGAATTACAAATATGGAAGGGACCGTCTTTACTTATTAGAAGACCACAGAAGGCATCACTTCTATACAGCTCATCATCCTCTGGTGTACAGGATGGTGGTGGTGAGGGCTCAGGGTCATCTGGACTACAAAGTGGATCATCATCTTCTACAATCCAGCTGTGTCCTAGCTGTTCAGAGTTCTCTGCTTGCAGTCTGTTGGGCATCATGTAATCGTCTTGTCTACGGTTGTTAAAGTTACCGCACATCCCGCAAGTTAGGCCAGAGTAATTGCTGGGAAGTTTCACCTCCACAGAGGTATCTAAGTCATATGATGCAGTCAACTTAAAATCTGTCTGGAGGCTGACATATTTTCCAGTCCACTTAACAGTCACTGCTCCTCCAAATAATATCACTGGAAGTGTAGTCCAGATTTCATTGACCTGTAAAACGTTGCAAGAAATAGAAATTACATTAATTTAGCATCTGTCCAGTTTTACCTTTTATTTCAGCTAAACCACCTGTTAAATATGTATCATATGTATCATTGTTTTGGAATTAAAATGTAATTTCATTGTTCCCAACTATAGACCCTCAAAAGGGTCTTGAACATATTTAATGCATTCTGAACACTTTCATTTGGATTAAAAATAGTGCTACTCACCAAAACTCGATCTTTTTCATTTTTCATAATTTGAACTTTTTGTCCATAAACTTCAACAAGGACATGCTTCACATACGACACTGTGGGATCTCCTCGATGTTCATTCTTTGCTTCAATATTGAAATACTGTGGAGAAGAAGAACTGTTGCACAACTTTGCAAGGGTGTATGTACATAGACCCATGAAGTTGTGGTTCAGTCTATCGAAGGTGTCGTAGTGAGGATCATTATGGACCCGACAAACTCCATATATGAAATAGTGGCATCCTGGTACACCATTTGAAATTCCACAATACTGGTTGTCGGGACAGGAATCGCTGACACATACTAAGCCACTTCCAACTGAGGGCAACTGCACTTTATAGAACAAGTATCATCTGTCCAGAATTCAGAGTCTACAGGATAATACTTATCATCATCCCAGCATCCACATTTGTCTTCTGGAACACACTTATTGTCATATAGGACATAACCTTCATCACATATACAGGATGCAGTACAGGGAAGAGAGCAGGTGTCTGGGGCTCCTGGGTTAACACAGGTAGCTGGACAAGCAGTTCCACAATGTGAAAGTGACTGTTAGGAGGACACTTTGGTTCTAGAAATAAATACAACAAATAAATAGCTAAGAAAATGAATTACATCATTAACTACATTTAAAGGTTTTGTGTCACATGGATTACATTCATTGGTCACTTTCTGCATTTATCTTTGCAAATTCCTTGTTTATAGCAAGTACTATTCTCCTATATTAGTATCATTTGTTTTTCTCTAAAATCTTTATGAATTTTACTTAATTCTTAATTGAAAAATAAGTATGACATCAAAAAGTAGCCTTAATGAATGAAGTATTGCATTTTTTGGGTGACAACTTAACCTGTAGAAAAACTTTGTTCGATAGTTAGAACAACTTCATTAGTATTACAGACTTGTATCAATTTGTAAAGTAATATTCCTTTCAACTAATTGTATTTAATAATTGATAGTCATATTTTTGGGATTATAAAACACACTTTTTTCTCATAAATTTGGGGGAAAATGGGTGTATGTATTATAATTCAAATATAACTTACCAACTGCGATTGAGCAGAATCACAGGGTTGCTGTTGGCGGAGGCAGGAATGGAGCAATGCTGCAGGGCTTAAGTTGGGAGAAGGGGGTATTTGGAGGTGTGATGCTGCAGGTGTACACTGCTGCAGGGGCTCCACTGACATTTTGTTAAAGATTGGAGGTCCCGCACTTCCATGGTTTATATAGCGGTGGACTTTGTGAAAATAGCCACCGGGGGCAGCGCATGCACAGATGGAGATCTCACTGTTGAGATTTCAGGAAACAAGATCTCGGCGTTGAAATCTCCAACTGTGCATGCACCGCCCACGGCATCGATTTTCCCGGAGTCTACCATAATGCAAACCGTGGAAGTGTGGGTATTCCAGGCTGAAACAAAATATCAGCAGAGCCCATGCACCACCGGACACCCATAGTGTTGCACCTCCGAATACCCCTTCCTCTCAGCCTGGGTTAACAGCATAACCTCACTCAAGCCTTCTGGTACCTCGCTCCTCTGCAGCCATCACCCATAGTGAGCAATTAAATGCACGGATTATAAGAATCACCAACATTTTACTAAAAAAAGCTTTTTATTCCATTTTTTAGCCCAAAATTTTTGGTGTGTCTTATAATCTGGTATGTCTTATAATCCACAAAATATGGTAATTAGTAAGAATGAACAGTGTGCCAACTTTAAAATCCACTATTCAGTGAATGTGTTTCTTCCTTAAACATTTGTCACTGTAAAAATGTGTAAAAAAATCAATAGAAATGTGTAATAAGTGGTTTTCAGAATGTAAAGGCACTGCCACACTTAGCGATCGCACCAGCGATCACGACAACGACACGACCTGACGAGATCGCTAGTGCGATCGCTATGTGATCGCTAGTTAGATTCCAAACACAACTCATCAGTGATCTGTGATTCCAAACACAACTCATCAGCGATCTGTATAACGACCTCTGCGGTCGTTGGGAAAACCTAGTCCCACCTGCGACGCTGGTGAAGTCGTTCATAAAGGGTGTCACACTCAGCGATTCAGGCTCACCAGCGGGACACCAATGACCAAAAAACGGCTCAGAACGTTCATAAGCGATCAACGACATCTCAGCAGGGGCCACATCGCTGCTACATGTCACACACAGCTAAGTCACTAATGAGATCGCTACTGCGTCATAAATGGTGATACAGTAGCGATCTCGTTAGCGATCTCGCTAAAGAGCTAGCTTAAGGGTATGCCACACTAAACAACATCGCTAACTGGATCGCTAAAAAACATCACTATTTAGCGATCCCGTTAGCGATGTTGTTGTGTGCGGCAGCTGCCAGCGACGAGCTTCCTGCTGTGATCTCGCTCGTCGCTGGAATCGTTCCGGACCCTATTTTCTCATCGGCGCTCCCGCTGGTAAGTATAATCGCTAAGTGTAGCACCTTTTCTTAGCGATTTAGCGGTACTTTTGTACCGCTAAAGTCGTTAAGGAGATCGCTAACCGCGATAGCGTCCTTAACGACATCGCTAAGTTAGGTAGCTACTAGCGATATAGAAACAATCCCGCTAGCGATCTCATTAGTATGCGACGCTAACGAGATCGCTAGCGGGATTGTGTAGTGTGGCAGTACCTTTAGTGTGGCATACCCTTAAGATTTGATATTGACTTACAACAGAAAGTGTCATTTCTCCATTGTCCAATACTAACTCCATTTGACAAGACTCAGCATAGGCTTGGAGACTATCACACAGAATTTCCCCATCCAGGTTGGTTTCACACTAATCCAGTAGCCATTTATCACAGATTAGAAGAAAAACTGACCCACCCACTCTATTAGTTAAGGATTGTTTTTTTATCTGTTAATCACTAAGAAGATAACACTGCAAACACCATGATTTTAACACAACCATCAAGTGCTGAAAAACACCTTCAAACATGAATAATTCACTTTGTAGACTGTCACCAGATTTTCATAGGTGTATAATGACTGACTTCAATAAACACACATAACGTGTGAGATTAAAGACAATAGTTATCTGTTTTTTTAGCAGAAAAATTAGAACGCCCTTGGCTACCATTAGGCGCTGGGAATATTTTTATTAAAAAATATTCTTTTATTTTAGTTGATATACTGACATATGAAGATTATTAATATGTGTTCCCAAGACTTTTAGTAGTGGATGAAAACTTTACCATATAGTGGATATGCATATTCAGTGTGTATTTAATAAAAATGGCAGTGCATATGAAGAGGTTTAAATGCTTAATAGACAGAATCTACTTACCACAGAAAGTGTCATTTCTCCACTCTCCAATAGTAACATTTTGAGACTGACAAGAATCAGCATAGGATTGGAGACTATCGCACAGAATCTCCCCATCCAAGTTGGTTTCACACAAATCGTATACACAGTTATCAAAGTAAACTAGATGATTGATAACATCATGACAATCTTTGAATGGTCCATTCAGGTTTGTAATGATTCCACAGAAGCTGTTACTTTCAATGGTTTCTTTTTCTTCATCAGTACAACTAGATGGATGGTCAACTCCTGGAGTGCAGCTTTGAAATAAATTAGTGACCAGTTATTTTTAAGCAACTTATTTTCATATATAACATATACTGTACAGTCATGGCCAAAAGTTTTGAGAATGACACAAATATTATATTTTCACATGATCTGCTGCCCTTTGGTTTTTATGTGTGTTTGACAGATGTTTTTATCACAGACAGAAATATAATAATTGCAAACATATGAGTAACAAAAAGCTTATATTGACAGTTAGAATGAGTTAATGCAGCAAGTCAATATTTGCAGTGTTGACCCTTCTTCTTCAGGACCTCTGTAATTCTCCCTGGCATGCTCTCAATCAACTTCTGGACCAAATCCTGACTGATAGCAGTCCATTCTTGCACAATCAATGCTTTCATTTTGTCAGAATTTTTAGGTTTTTGTTTGTCCACCTGTCTCTTGATGATTGACTACAAGTTCTCAATGCGATTAAGATCTGGGGAGTTTCCAGGCCATGGACCCAAAATCTCTATGTTTTGTTCCCTGAGCCATTTAGTTATCACCTTTGCTTTATGGCAAGGTGCTCCATCATGCTGGAAAAGGCATTGTTGATCGCCAAACTGCTCTTGGAGGGTTGGGAGAAGTTGCTCTTGGAGGACATTCTGGTACCATTCTTTATTCATGGCTGTGTTTTTAGGCAAGAC
Organism: Oophaga sylvatica; assembly: GCA_033576555.1. Classification (NCBI taxonomy): domain Eukaryota; kingdom Metazoa; phylum Chordata; class Amphibia; order Anura; family Dendrobatidae; genus Oophaga; species Oophaga sylvatica. Next base: position 191,938,444 of record JARQOD010000005.1, read on the forward strand.
TGTGAGAGAGCCGATTCCCTTGGCTGAGAAGCAACTCCACACATGAATGGTTTCAGGATTCTTAACAGTTGGCATGAGACAAGACTGGTGGTAGCACTCACCTTGTCTTCTCCGAATGAGGCGCTTTCCTGATGTCCCAAACAATCGAAAAGGGGATTCATCAGAGAAAATAACTTTACCCCAGTCCTCAGCAGTCCACTGCCTGTACTTTTTGCAGAATATCAGTCTGTCCATGATGTTTTTTCTGGAGAGAAGTGGCTTCTTTGCTGCCCTCCTTGAGACCAGGCCTTGCTCCAAGAGTCTCCGCCTCACAGTGCGTGCAGATGCACTCACACCTGCCTGCTGCCATTCCTGAGCAAGGTCTGCACTGCTGGTAGCCCGATCTTGCAGCTGAAACACTTTTAAGAGACGGTCCTGGCGCTTGCTGGTCTTTCTTGGGCGCCCTGGAGCCTTTTTGGCAACAATGGACCCTCTCTCCTTGAAGTTCTTGATGATGCGATAGATTGTTGACTGAGGTGCAATCTTTCTAGCTGCGATGCTCTTCCCTGTTACGCCATTTTTGTGCATTGTAATGAAGACTGCACGTGTTTCTTTAGAGATAACCATGGTTAACAGAAGAGAAACAATGATGCCAAGCACCAGCCTCCTTTTAAAGTGTCCAGTGGTGTCTTTCTTACTTAATCATGACAGATTGATCTCCAGCCATGTCCTCATCAACACCCACACCTGTGTTAATGGAGCAATCACTGAAAAGAGGTTAGCTGGTCCTTTTAAGGCAGGGCTGCAATGATGTTGAAATGTGTTTTGGGGGATAAAGTTCATTTTCTAGCCAAATATTGACTTTGCAAGTAATTGCTGTTAAGCTGATCACTCTTATATAACATTCTGGAGTATATGCAAATTGCCATTAGAAAAAGTGAAGCAGTAGACTTTGTAAAAATTAATATTTGTGTCATTCTCAAAACTTTTGGCCATGACTGTACAACACAAATATATATTCAAGATAATTTTGTAGTAGTAAGCAAATGCTACAATCAAGAAGAAATACTCACCTTGTGTCATTATCAACCTGCCAACTGTTTCCAAGACTATTTGAGTCTGGTTCTAGTACACCATCAGGATTCAGGAAATCATCAGCAGCATTGCCATTGAAGTTTCCGCAAAGTCCACACACTTTACCAGAGTAGTATCCTGGGATATTTACTTGGACTTTGTGGTTCCCATCAAACTTTACTTGCAGTCCAAAGCCTGTTGTCACCAAGACATTGGATCCACTTATGAATACGTTGATGTCTGGTGAAAGAGAGATGGGCAATGTTGCTATTTGTCCATCCACCTGGGAAATAAAGAAAAAATTAACTTTAACAAAATAAAAAATACAAATGTTCCAAAAATCAGCTAACTATTGACGCTTAGATGCTATTGTTAAAAAATCCAACTCTGTGACTAAATGTACTTACACATGCAACATTTAAGCTCATTTTCTGACCTTTTCTACATACAGTTACAGACACCCTTATTAACCCCTTCACGACATGCGCAGTACAAGTACAGCGCATGTCAGGTCTCTACCTTTGATGTTGGCTCCAGCGCTGAGCCCACATTTTTCCTGACACATGTCAGCTGTGGCGTGAAGGGTTTAATTTTCTCTTTTTATGAGAATCAAATGGTAGAGACTAACCTTAACAACTCTGTTCTTTTCCAGTGTGATCCTGTATCCATGTACATCCACATTCACATACTTGACATAGGATACTCTAGTATTTCCTCCTCTGTGCTCATTAGCTGCTTCCACATTAAAGTTTGTCAGATTTCCCTCATCTTCACATAGTTTGGATAAAGTGTAGGTGCAGGTTCCCATGAAATGGTGAACCTGGTTATCATAGGTGTAGTAGTGGGGGTCTCCACTCACCTCACAATTACCTTAATAAAAATAGACAAATATTTAAAATAATTTCATAGTTTCTTAATGTTAAAATTAGACATAATTTCATCAAGTTCATCCAATAACCTAAAATGTTGATCCAGAGGAAGGTAAAAACTCCATGAGGCAGATGCTAATAGCTACATATTAGGGGAAATATTCCTTCACAATTCCACATTCGGCAATTAAGCTCATTCTCTTGATTAACGTCCCATCGCAGAGGCTAGTTCCAAATCAACTGCAATTTTTTTTAAATAAAAAGCTTCTAAGCCCTTATTGATATTTTTATATAATATTTTATTTCAAGAGTAAACAACTTAAATAATATATATGATAATGCTTACTAAAACTATTGTTTTCCAAGTTAAAAAAAAAAGTTACAGAGTTGCCATATTGTGTTTTAGTGCAACCAAAATAGTGCTTCTGTTTATCAAAAACTTAATATATATTTGAAAACATCTCAAGGAAAAGGGAGGGGTAATAAAAAAATAACTGATAGGCGTGTGGAAGCTGAAACATTCATTCTGTGCTCTGATAACCCAGTGAATTACAAAGTTGCTAAGGGGAGCAGGTACAGTGGGTCACAGAACTCTGTCAATTATCTAAACTGTAGAATAAAAAGAACTAGATGGGCATTTCCTGAAGGAAATACATGGTGCTTGAACAGCGCTGCCGGCTTTATAGCAGTGTATCAGGGTTCGACTGTAAGAAAGTAAAGTTAGAATATGAATGTTGTGTATAGCGATGGCACAACCTGGGATGGGTTGTATATGGCCCCTTGGTAGCCACTTTGATGTGCGGGGCCCCTTGTTAGCCACTTTGGCCCCTTGGTAGCCATTTTGGCATGCAAGAATCCTTGGTAGCCACTTTGGTGCACACAGCCACTCGGTAGCCACTTTGGTCACTTGGTAGCCACTTTGGCACATTCATCACCTCAGTAGCCACTTTGGCCACTTGGTAGCCACTTTGGCAGATTCAGCACCTTGGTACCACTTTGGCCACTTGGTAGCCACTTTGGCATATTCAGCACCTTGGTAGACACTTTGGCTGCTTGGTAGCCACTTTGGCACATTCGGCACCTTAGTAGCCACTTTGGCCACTTGGTAGCCACTTTCGAACATTCGGCACCTTAGTAGCCACTTTGGCCACTTGGTAGCCACTTTGTCCTCTTGGTAGCAACTTTGGCACATTCGGCACCTCGGTAGCTACTTCAGCTACTTGGTAGCCACTTTGGCACATTCGGTACCTCAGTAGCCACTTTGGCCACTTGGAAGCCACTTTGTCACATTCAGCACCTCAGTAGCCACTTTGGCCACTTGGTAGCCACTTTGGCCACTTGCTAGCCACTTTGGCACATTCGGCACCTTCGTAGCCACTTTGGCCACTTGGTAGCCACTTTGGCACATTCGGTACCTCGGTAGCCTCTTTGGCCACTTTGTAGCCACTTTGACACATTCGGCACCTTGGTAGCCACTTTGGCCACTTGATAGCCACTTTGGCACATTCTGCATCTCGGTAGCCACTTTGGCCACTTGGTAGCCACTTTGGCACATTCGGCACCTCGGTAGCCACTTTGGCCACTTGGTAGCCACTTTGGAACATTCGGCACCTTAGTAGCTACTTTGGCCACTTGGTAGCCACTTTGGCCACTTGGTAGCCACTTTAGCACATTTGGAACTTGGTAGCCACTTTGGTCACTTGGTAGCCACTTTGGCACATTTGGCACCTCAGTAGCCACTTTGGCTACTTGGTAGCCACTTTGGCACATTCGGCACCTTTGTAGCCACTTTGGCCACTTGATAGCCACTTTGGCACATCCGGCACCTCTGTAGCCACTTTGGCCTCTTGGTAGCCACTTTGGCACATTCGGCCCCTCGGTAGCCACTTTGGCCACTTGGTAGCCACTTTGGCACATTCGGCACCTCGGAAGCCGCTTTGGCCACTTGGTAGCCACTTTGGCACATTGGTAGCCACTTTGGCACATTCAGCACCTCGGTAGCCACTTTGGCCACTTGGTAGCCGCTTTGGCACATTGGTAGCCACTTTGGTACATTCGGCCCCTCGGTAGCCACTTTGGCCACTTGGTAGCCACTTTGGCACATTCGGTACCTTGGTAGCCACTTTGGCCACTTGGTAGCCACTTTGGCACATTCGGTACCTCGGTAGCCTCTTGGCCACTTTGTAGCCACTTTGACACATTCGGCACCTTGGTAGCCACTTTGGCCACTTGGTAGCCACTTTGGCACATTCGGCATCTCTGTAGCCACTTTGGCCACTTGGTAGCCACTTTGGCTACTTGGTAGCCACTTTGGCACATTCTGTACCTCGGTAGCCACTTTGGCCACTTGGTAGCCACTTTGGCACATTCGGCACCTCAGTAGCCACTTTGGCCACTTGGTAGCCACTTTGGCACATTCGGCCCCTCGGTAGCCACTTTGGCCACTTGGTAGCCACTTTGGCACATTCGGCATCTCGGTAGCCACTTTGGCCACTTGGTAGCCACTTTGGCACATTCGGCACCTCGGTAGCCACTTTGGCCACTTGGTAGACACTTTGGAACATTCGGCACCTTAGTAGCTACTTTGGCCACTTGGTAGCCATTTTGTCCACTTGGTAGCCTCTTTGGCACATTCGGCACCTCGGTAGCCACTTTGGCCACTTGGTAGCCACTTTGGCACATTCGGCACATCGGAAGCCGCTTTGGCCACTTGGTAGGCACTTTGACACATTGGTAGCCACTTTGGCACATTCAGCACCTCGGTAGCCACTTTGGCCACTTGGTAGCCGCTTTGGCACATTGGTAGCCACTTTGGTACATTCGGCCCCTCTGTAGCCACTTTGGCCACTTGGTAGCCACTTTGGCACATTCGGCACCTTGGTAGCCACTTTGGCCACTTGGTAGCCACTTTGGCACATTCGGTACCTCGGTAGCCTCTTTGGCCACTTTGTAGCCACTTTGACACATTCTGCACCTAGGTAGCCACTTTGACCACTTGGTAGCCACTTTGGCACATTCGGTACCTCGGTAGCCACTTTGGCCACTTGGTAGCCACTTTGGCACATTCGGCACCTCAGTAGCCACTTTGGCCACTTGGTAGCCACTTTGGCACAATCGGCCCCTCGGTAGCCACTTTGGCCACTTGGTAGCCACTTTGGCACATTCGGCATCTCGGTAGCCACTTTGGCCACTTGGTAGCCACTTTGGCAAATTCGACACCTCGGTAGCCACTTTGGCCACTTGGTAGCCACTTTGGAACATTCGGCACCTTAGTAGCTACTTTGGCCACTTGGTAGCCACTTTGTCCACTTGGTAGCCACTTTTGGCACATTCGGCACCTCGGTAGCCACTTTGGCCACTTAATAGCCACTTTGGCCTCTTGGTAGCCACTTTGGCACATTCGGCCCCTCGGTAGCCACTTTGGCCACTTGGTAGCCACTTTGGCACATTCGGCACCTCGGTAGCCACTTTGGCCACTTGATAGCCACTTTGGCACATTGGTAGCCACTTTGGCATATTCAGCATCTCGGTAGCCACTTTGGCCACTTGGTAGCCGCTTTTGCACATTGGTAGCCACTTTGGCACATTCGGCCCCTCGGTGGCCACTTTGGCCACTTGGTAGCCACTTTGGCACATTCGGCACCTCGGTAGCCACTTTGGCCACTTGTTAGCCACTTTGGCACATTCGGCACCTCGGTAGCCATTTTGGCCACTTGGTAGCCACTTTGGCATATTCGGCACCTTGGCATGCCACTTTGGCACCATAGTAGCCACTTTGGCACATTCGGCACCTCGGTAGCCACTTTGGCCACTTGGTAGCCACTTTGGCACATTCGACACCTCTGTAGCCACTTTGGCCACTTGGTAGCCACTTTGGCACATTCGGCACCTCGGTAGCCACTTTGGCCATGTTGACACATGCTGTCACTTTGCCTCAGGGGCCACTTTGGCACACTGGGCTTCTAAAGCCACTTTGGCGTCCATGGGGCTTTCAAGAAGACATTGGCGCGCTGCCTGTAGCCCCGTGTGCTGCCTGGGGCCCCTGTGTGCTGCCTGGGGCCCCTGTGTGCTGCCTGAGGCACTGCGCTGCGCCTTTAAGACCTTGAACCAGCGATCTGTCAGCTTCTATTAGCTGATACGGGTCATGTGAGGAAGCTGCATTTGCATATCTGCCATCTTTGTAAGGTCACTGCACCTGCGCTGTGGCTTCAATCCATGTCAGTTGGGGGTCATGGGAAGGTCGCCATTAATTCCTATGGGAAAATTTTTGCTTAAAATGCGATTTTTTAAAAAAACTAAAAATCGGATTGTCTCCAAAAATACATAGCACACCTGTCCCCACCGAGGGCTTCAAAACGCCGCCTGAACGGGGTGTCTGCGCCGAGCTGTTCTGGCCGCATTAATTGCAGAAAATGCGGAGAAGAAGAAGAAGAACTAGATGGGCATTTCCTGAAGGAAATACATGGTGCTTGAACAGCGCTGCCAGCTTTACAGCAGTGTATCAGGTGTCGACTGTCAGAAAGTAAAGTTAGAATATGAATGTTGTGTATAGCGATGGCACAACCTGGGATGGGTTGTATATGGCCCCTTGGTAGCCACTTTGATGTGCGGGGCCCCTTGTTAGCCACTTTGGCCCCTTGGTAGCCATTTTGGCATGCAAGAATCCTTGGTAGCCACTTTGGTGCACACAGCCACTGGTAGCCACTTTGGCCACTTGGTAGCCACTTTGGCACATTCGGCACCTCAGTAGCCACTTCGGCCACTTGGTAGCCACTTTGGCATATTCAGCACCTTGGTAGCCACTTTGGCTGCTTGGTAGCCACTTTGGCACATTCAGCACCGCAGCAGCCACTTTGGCCACCTGGTAGCCACTTTGGCACATTCGGCACCTTGGTAGTCACTTTGGCCACTTGGTAGCCATTTGGACCACTTGGTAGCCACTTTGGCACATTTGGCACCTCGGTAGCTACTTCAGCCACTTGGTAGCCACTTTGGCACAGTCGGTACCTCAGTAGCCACTTTGGCCACTTGGTAGCCATTTTGGCACATTCGGTACCTCAGTAGCCGCTTTGGCCACTTGGAAGACACTTTGGCACATTCAGCACCTCAGTAGCCACTTTGGCCACTTGGTAGCCACGTTGGCCACTTGGTAGCCACTTTGGCACATTCGGCACCTCAGTAGCCACTTTGGCCACTTGGTAGCCACTTTGGCACATTCGGCACCTTGGTAGCCTCTTTGGCCACTTGGTAGCCACTTTAGCACATTTGCCACCTTGGTAGCCACTTTGGTCTCTTGGTAGCCACTTTGACACATTCGGCACCTTGGTAGCAACTTTTGCCACTTGGTAGCCACTTTGGCACATTCGGCACCTCTGTAGCCACTTTGGCTACTTGGTAGCCACTTTGGCACATTCGGTACCTTGGTAGCCACTTTGGCCACTTGGTAGCCACTTTGGCACATTCTGCACCACGGTAGCCACTTTGGCACATTCGGCACCTCGGTAGCCACTTTGGCCACTTGGTAGCCAAGTTAGCACATTTGGCACCTTGGTAGCCACTTTGGTCTCTTGGTAGCCACTTTGACACACTCGGCATCTTGGTAGCCACTTTGGCCACTTAGTAGCCACTTTGGCACATTCGGCACCTCTGTAGCCACTTTGGCTACTTGGCAGCCACTTTGGCACATTCAGTACCTTGGTAGCCACTTTGGCCACTTGGTAGCCACTTTGGCACATTCTGCACCACGGTAGCCACTTTGGCCACTTGGTAGCCACTTTGGCACATTCGACCCCTCGGTAGCCTCTTTGGCCACTTGGTAGCCACTTTGGCACATTCGGCATCTCGGTAGCCAATTTGGCCACTTTGGCTACTTGGTAGCCACTTTGGCACATTCGGTACCTTGGTAGCCACTTTGGCCACTTGGTAGCCACTTTGGCACATTCTGCACCACGGTAGCCACTTTGGCACATTCGGCACCTCGGTAGCCACTTTGGCCACTTGGTAGCCAAGTTAGCACATTTGGCACCTTGGTAGCCACTTTGGTCTCTTGGTAGCCACTTTGACACACTCGGCACCTTGGTAGCCACTTTGGCCACTTAGTAGCCACTTTGGCACATTCGGCACCTCTGTAGCCACTTTGGCTACTTGGCAGCCACTTTGGCACATTCAGTACCTTGGTAGCCACTTTGGCCACTTGGTAGCCACTTTGGCACATTCTGCACCACGGTAGCCACTTTGGCCACTTGGTAGCCACTTTGGCACATTCGACCCCTCGGTAGCCTCTTTGGCCACTTGGTAGCCACTTTGGCATATTCGGCACCTCGGTAGCCACTTTGGCCACTTGGTAGCCACTTTATCCACTTGGTAGTCTCTTTGGCACATTCGGCACCTCGGTAGCCACTTTGGCCACTTGGTAGCCACTTTAGCACATTTGGAACCTTGGTACCACTTTGGTCACTTGGTAGCCACTTTGGCACATTCGGCACCTCGGTAGCCACTTTGGCTACTTGGTAGCCACTTTGGCACATTCGGCACCTCGGTAGCCACTTTGGCACATCTGGCACCTCGGTAGCCACTTTTGCCACTTGGTAGCCACTTTGGCACATTCTGCACCACGGTAGCCACTTTGGCCACTTGGTAGCCACTTTGGCACATTCTGCACCACGGTAGCCACTTTGGCCACTTGGTAGCCACTTTGGCACATTCGGCCCCTCGGTAGCCACTTTGGCCACTTGGTAGCCACTTTGGCACATTCGGCACCTTGGTAGCCACTTTGGCCACTTGGTAGCCTCTTTGGCACATTCGGCATCTCGGTAGCCACTTTGGCCACTTGCTAGCCACTTTGGCATATTCGGCACCTCGGTAGCCACTATGGCAACTTGGTAGCCACTTTGGCACATTTGGCACCTCGCTAGCCACTTTGAAACATTCAGCACCTTGGTAGCCACTTTGGCCACTTGGTAGCCACTTTGGCACATTCGGCAACTTGGTAGCCACTTTGGCCACTTGGTAGCCACTTTGGCACATTCGGCACCTCGGTAGCCACTTTGGCCACTTGGTAGCCACTTTGGCACATTCTGCATCTCGGTAGCCACTTTGGCCACTTGGTAGCCACTTTAGCCATGTTGACACATGCTGTCACTTTGCCTCAGGGGCCAATTTGGTGCTCCGGGTCCCTCAGGGGCCACTTTGGCACACTGGGCTTCTAAAGCTACTTTGGCGTCCGTGGGGCTTTTCAGAAGCCATTGGCGCGCTGCCTGTGGCCCCGTGTGCTGCCTGGCGCCCCGTGTGCTGCCTGGGGCCCCTGTGTGCTACCTGGGGCCCTGAGCTGCGCCTTTAAGACCTTGAATCAGCGATCTGTCAGCTTCTATTAGCTGATAGGGTCATGTGAGGAAGCTGCATTTGCATAGCTGCCATCTTTGTAAGTCACTGCACCTGCGCTGTGGCTTCAATCCATGTCAGTTGGGGGTCATGGAAAGGTCGCCATTAATTCCTATGGGAAAATTTTTGCTTAAAATGAGATTTTTTATAAAAACTAAAAATCGGATCGACTCCAAAAATACATAGCACACCTGTCCCCACCGAGGGCTTCGAAAAGCCGCCTGAACGGGGTCTTTGCGCCGAGCGGTTCGGGCCGCATTAATTACAGAAAACGTGGAGAAGAAGAAGAAGAAGAAGAAGAAAATATAAGAAATCGGATTACAATATGTTGCTTGAACCTAGAGGTTCAAGCACCATAATAATCACAGTGCCACATTCATCCTCCCAGAGCACATTATGAGACAAACAACACTGTAATTGTTTGCTCTTTACAGCAAGACTTGTATTTTTGTTGCTTTTGATTTAATTAATGCACACGTTGTAGCTAATTTATGTGAACATTTTGCACATCTTAAGAAAGGGCTCAATGGAGTAGATTCATCAAATTCTTTATGAATTTGGTGCATCGTATCTGTGGAATACACCTCTTTACACCTTATCAAATATGCTACTCTAACTGGAGATTGGAGTATGATTGATGTTGGAAAAAATGTGGGCACAGTTGGTGAATTTGGCTTGCGCAGCCACATCCCATTCCACCCAGTTCTTCCCAACTCCATTTTTCTAGCAAAAACTCTTTAATAAATTTCCTGCTTAATTCTTGCAGATGTCTTTCCTGGCATTTCCATTGATACAACATATACACAGTTAAGTGCTGCAAGCTTTGAAAAAAAATATGCTATTTTTTCAGGTGTGGTTTATGCCATATGTTTCTTAATGAGAATGTGTTGACTCTGAAAAAAGGAATTGAGTCATTAAAGAAACTCATGGATAAGTACCGTAAGTGTGGACAGATTTGATTGAACTGTGGCTGTTGTGAAAATAATGTGATTGGATATCTGTAAGAAGCCGCAACTGCAATGTGAGAAACTCACGTGAGTCTCTTGCCTCAATACCTGGTACTGTTGCCGGTGGTTCGGACCGGAGCGTTCAGCTGCATAGAAATATATGCAACAGCACACCTCCGGTCCCGAGTGCTGGCGGCAGTGCCGGGTATTGAAGCAAGAGACTCGCATGAGTTTCTTATATTGCAGTTGCAAGTGTGACCCCGGCTTTACTGAAAATATTTACTTCAGTTCTAATTTGTAAGACAAGAATAAATCTCTATTGAATAAAAATATATTCCTCTGAATTACAGTAAACAAAGTAATCGACTTTAATGAAGAGAGATTTGCTTATTAAGGTTGATAACATACCAGATTCAGGTGGAACAAATGGTGTGGTTGTTGTTGAAGTTGTTGAAATTGTAGATCCTATAAAAAGAAGTTATAATTTTGATGCATTTTATTTAAAATTATAAAGTTAAAACCATCATCTGTTATGAATTGTGAATAAATTGCACATTATGCACATTTTAGGAAAACACATCACACAGTACAATATCAATGACTCAGTGACAATCAGTGACTTTGATTTATCTGCCAGAATGTTTACATTCTTTCACCATTTGCATAGCATTAACATTTCTATTCACTCTGTGATTTCAATAATTCTATACTTTTTTCTTTCTGTTCTTGCAATGTCAGTGTTGGAAGGTGTATAAGTACAATTTTAAATTTATAGGACTGTATTGAACCTTTTTCAACACATACGCAGTCTTGTTATTTAAGAGAAACAAACAATCAAATAATCAAATTGTTGTGTAACCTCATTGGAAGGGAAACCTATATCATGACACACAACGTGTATTGTGAAAACAAGCATCATTTTAATAATTAAATCACAAAATATCAATTACCACAAAATAGAGAAAAAAAGAAAAAAAGCTATACAAGACATAGAAGATAAAAATGCACAGGAGGTTGGTCCAAAATCATTATATATAATATCAATATGGTTGAAAACCAGCATCAGGTAAGTAAAATGGAGAAAAATAATTCGACCTGTGATGGTAAATAAGAATCAGTCCAGTCCCATGATAAAATGGCAAATATAAAAACTGATCGGAGTCAATTTATCAGAAAAGGAAATTGTCACTTAGACTGAGAATAATTATTATTTTTAATTTAACATAACATGATTAAAGAAGAAATCTCAAATACATGAGGGTTTGAATAATAAAGTGCCAAGTGCTTCCAAACCTCAAATAAATATATATTAAAGAAAAAATAGGCTGACACAATATAAAGGAGCAAAAATGCTTACATATAAAGTGATCTGTGCCTACTGATTGCAAATTGTCCAGAAGAATGTGCAAACAAATAATTACAAATTATGTCCAAATGAAGCAATGTAAGCAAGGAGAGGACTGAAAATCATACTGACCCAAGCACTCACAAAGCGCGTTTTGCCTTGTGCTTTGATGAGGGAACATGTTATGAAGGTTGGAGATGTATTTAAGGCCCCTGTGACCAATCACAAGGGCTCCCAATGTTTTCCCCAACTGCATTCATAAATAGGCAGATAGTCTATCTATATAGAAATATATATATATAAATGTGTGTGCATATACAGTGGGTACGGAAAGTATTCAGACCCCTTTAGATTTTTCACTCATTGTTTCATTGCAGCCATTTGGTAAATTCAAAAAGTTCATTTTTGTCTCATTAATATACACTCTGCACCCCTTCTTGACTAAAAAAAACAGAAATGTAGACATTTTTGCAAATTAATTAAAAAATAAAAACTGAAATATCACAGGACCTTTAGCAAATTAAGGCAAAATTTTGGAGGAACTGGTTTAAAATCGAACTTAGGGCATAAGTAAACTGAAGGTTTTTGTGAAAACAACTAATTTTAAAAATTCCTGTTCATTATTATAAAGCTCAAACTGATGTCAAAGTACTTTAGTTTGCATCAGTTCATATACTGCATCATAAAATAAATAATTCTAGTTTGCGTTAACCCTTAGGCTATGTGCACACGTTGCGGAATTGTCGCGGAAATTTCCACGGCAAGCCCGCACCACCCTGCCGTGGGAAATATGCATTTTTCTAGGTATGTGTATACCCGCCAGAAACTAGCGTTTTGCAAGCGTAATTAGCTTGCAGAATGCTAGCGTTTTCCAAGCGATCTGTAGCCATCATGCAAAATTCCTCCATTTGCAGCTGCTGAACGTCCAGCCTACAGCTCAACATATGCCAGTTTTTCCACCTCCCTAATGGGCTGTACCCCCCAGGGCCAGCATCAGCACATGGCGCACCCGGGCAAGTGCCAGGGGCCTGAGCAGGTGGGGGGCCCACTCGCCATCAGAGACACCAGCGTACTATGAGGGGCCCTGTGCCAGTGCCGACGCCCACAAGTGATCCCTCCTGCTTGCTCAGGGCCCCAGTACTTGCAATACTTACCTCTCCATGCTCCACTGCTGTGACGTCTTCCGCGTTTCCTGACAGTGACATTCAGGTCAGAGAGCACGATGACGTCACGTCTGTGCACCCTCTGCCTGAACAGTCACAGTGCAGAGAGCTGGAAGATGGCGACACTAAGGAGTCCAGAGTAGAGCAGTGCCCAGCCAGGAGAGTTATTTCATTTTTTTAATGTTTGGAGCAATATATGGGGAGCATTATACACTGGAGAATTATATATGGGGCCCATCATACACTTGAGCATCATATATAGGGCCCATTATACACTGGAGCATTATATATGGGGCATATCATACACTGGAGCATTATAAATGGGGCCCATTATACACTGGAGCATCATCCATGGTGCTTATCATATACTGGAGCATCATATGGGGCCCATTATATGTGGAGCATTATATAGGCCCATCATACACTGGAGCATTATCCATGGGGCCCATCATATACTGGAGCATCATATGGGGCCCATTATATATAGAGCATTATATAGGCCCATCATACACTGGAGCATAATCCATGGGGCCCATCATATACTGGAGCATCAAACGGGGCCCATTATATATGGTGCATCATATGGGCACATTATATATGGAGCATCACATGGAGCCCATTATATATGGAGCATTATATATGGGGACCATTTTATTTAGAGCATTATATGGGGCTCATCATACACTGGAGCATCACATATGGGGCCAGTCATATACTAGAGCATCATATGGGGTTCATTATTTATGGGGAAACATATAGGGCCCTTATATATGGAGCATCATATGGAGCACATATGGGGCCTATTCTGTATGGAGCATTATATGGAGACCATTCTGTATGGAGCAATATATGGGGCCCATCATATATATATGGAGCTTTATATGCAACTCATTATACTGTATGGAGCAATATGTGGGGCTCATTATACTCTATGGGGACTGTCCTATACTGTATGGCACATTATATGGGGACCATCATATACTGGAGCATTTTGTGGAGCTCATCATATACTGTATGGAACATTATATGGGAACAATTATGTATGGAGCAATATATGGGGCTCATTATTCTGTATGGCGCACTATGTGGTGCCCATAATACTGTATGGAGGACTATACTGTCCGGTTTTTGAGCTATTGTAGAATTTACAATGGTTATCACTCATGTAATGTAAAAAGTGAAGTATTTGGCATTGTACTATACCTATATTTCTCTGCCTTATCGGAGCATTATGAATTGTGGTATGTGTTAAAGGGGCCCACTGAGACACTTTGGCCCAGGGCCCTCGAAAACCTGGAGCCAGCCCTGCCCCATCCACACCTTTAGCCAAATAACCCCCAGTTTTACGTAATAAGAATTGATGTCGTTGGCATTGAAATGGGCACTGTAGGTGTGTTTACTGTCCTCCAATCCCTGCCGACTTTTCTTCCCTATTGACTTGCATTTGGGTCGGTTCGAGTTTCAGTCGGACCTTCGACTTTTTCTGATAGTCGGCAGACTGAAAGTCGGGTGGTCAGAAACCTGACTCGACCCTCCCGAAGGCAAAGTCGCTCATCTCTAATCGTGACCAATAGCTTGTTTAATAGCACTTTAAACCATCAGAATTTTTATGCATTTTAAAATGTAAAAATGGGTGGGCAGTTGACTCAAATTCCAGAAATCATACAGAGTTGACATACATGGAAGAAGCCATGTGTATTTCCAAAGCAAATTATCCCTCATTGTGGTACAGCAGCAGATATATTGTTTTAAAAATGAAAAAGCGATAGCTTTAAAAATCTTTAAAACAAGCCTTGTAAAAATTACTCATTTTGTTGGAGCTGCAAAACTTTGTGGTTTGTGAAGTAAAGGATCAATGGCATTTTAATAATCCTTTTAGGGACCTTTTTATTTTATCAACCATTGCAGGTAAATTTCAGCAATGAACAGTGAGTTTAAAGGGGCCATGGACAGGCAAAGTTGTGTGACCGTCTATATTAATTAGTTATAACGCCACGCACATTTATAAATATGTTGGGAAGGCAAGGAGATTACCACCAGTGTAGGACCACACGACAGTTCAACGCACAACAAAGTCTTTGTTTAGATTTCCCTCTTTGTGCCTTGAGCCTGTTAAGTGCAGCCAAAATGCATATAGGGAAGAATGCTGGCCATAGATGTCTGTTGACACAGTTTGCTGATTTAATATTTGGTTTATGTAAATCCTTTATTTGTTCTTTTGGGCAATTTTGCTCTTCTATTTTCAATTGAATTGGAATTGCCATTTTCCATAAAATTTCCTAAAATTCGACACAAATTTATTCCCACGAACCTCTTGCTCATCTTAATTCTTCCAGAAGATATTGTGGAAGTATTGTCTGGTGTTTGTGGCACTGTGATTTTACAGTGTGCCAGTAGGTGGAAAAAGGGGGGTAGAACCTGGTAAGAATTGATGTTTTTGTTAAAAGTAAAAATTTGTATTTCATGTTATTGGAATGAAAATGCAAGGAAATTTCTTGATTTTTTTTGGGTAAAAAATGTATGACCATACTGTTGGTAAATTTTCAGGTGTGATATAAAAAAAGCGCCTAATAATGAGCTGGAGAGAGTGACAAAAATTTTTGATGGGTAAAAAGGGACTTAGTTTTAGGAAAAGGCAAAAAATTTGGAGGAAATGATAAGAATAGCATTTAAACACACATAAACTAAATTTTTTGTAAAAACAACAAATTTTAATGGTTACTGTTCCATTATGAAACTTAAAACTGATATCAAAGTACTTTAGTTTGCTCAATCAATTCTGCATCACAAAAAAATTCCTTTTTTGGGGAGGAACCCCTATAAGTTACCTTCATTAGAAACAGTGCAGACAAAGATGAATGATTATAAATAGAAAAAAAAATTCCAGAGAAAAATAAAATTAGAAAATTAATAAATTATAAAAAAATGTTTTTTTTTGAAAGGGAATTTGCCACGTTATAAACTTTCTCCTACAGATTTGTATTACTCGAAGGTAAATAGATCATGACGTGCTCGACCACGGTAAAAAGCGTGGTTACGGGGAAAAATTAACTTTTTCCTCCTAGTACAACAGGATTTCGGTCACACAAGGTGCCTCATGGCTACGTCAAAGCTCAAGCGCACAGCCAGGAGTTGACTAACTATATTGTATTATTAATTGTAATGTTTAAATGTTATGCAGTAATCTTGTTGACTTTGGATCTACTAAAGGGTATTTATTATCTATAAATCATAGGGTCTGCTTTTGCATGACACGAGCGATAGGGGGTGTCGACCCGTTCATGACGGACAAAGCAATACTCTAAAGGACAATTCTTGCATGAACCGGTAACACTGAATTTATACACTCATTGGTAAGTTTATAGGTTATCATTTGTTCTATGTGACAAATTTTTGAACCTAGAGATTAGTAATGACCGATATGTTTCTTGGGGCAACCATACAGGAGCTGCGCTTTACAAGGGCCCAACCTATTTACATTAATTTTGTAGTAAACAAATGGTAATAAACTTCCAAAACTGTGCCAGAAGACATCTTTCAAAATGACAATGCCCGGCTGCAGTTGCTGTGAATGTGAGACCTAACTGAAATGGTCAAGGTGTAATGTTGTATTAATCTTGTGGCGCTCAACACCACATATATGAATAAACAAAATATTTGAAATTTGTTTCCATTTTTTCAATATTGTTATTCGTAACATGATGTTGATCCTGTGATTTCCTAACACCACAAATTTACCATCTTGGCTTTGCAGTTTCAAATTGTGAATGTTTTTACTTTTTAATTTTAAATAGTCTTTACCAGGAGTCAAGTGAAACAATAATAAAAAAATGCAAGGTTCCTTACGAAAGATAAGCATATCTTTAAATTTAAATTGTAGGTTGTCGAATTTTAAAAAAAATTTGTGTTGCAGACAAAAACAGCAAATTGCTAATTTTGCAAAAACGGAAACCTGAATTACATGTGAACACTTGAGGTCTCCTTGCAGTGTATTAAACTCTTTTTAAGCTCTTTTACACCTTAAGCCAAGTAAAGTCAAAGTAACCTCAACATGACTATTTTGGTAACAAATAGTTGTTAATATCTCCTTAAATATCAGACTTTTTATGATATTTGTAGCATTAAAAGAATGGCAAATTCGGCATGCCAAATTTAATCAGGTGTTATGGAAAAAAGCCTGGATGTTAAACTAGTAAAGTTCCAAATGTGATTCCTCTTTTTAAAATAGCAACAGGTTGTTGTTTGTAAAATTAAAAAGTCATAGCTTTTTAAAAAAACCATTCAAAAAATACTAATTTTTTATGTGCAGTAAGCTTTATTTGAGAATGTAAAGGATCAAAGGCTTTTTTAAAATCATTTATTTTAGATCAATTTATATTTATAAGGGGTAGGGTAAGATCCAACAAAAACGCAAAGCGGTAGTGTCAAAAGACAAGAGGCAGAATTGGCGTCTAATCCAATTTTGATGCAGCAACTACGAAGTTGCAATATGATGGGGGCAGGCAAGGACATATCGTCAGTTAGGAGAAGAATGGCATCTCAACGCAAAACAAAAGGGGTTTATAGCCCCTGGTTGCTGTTCTACACCGTGCAAAGTGATACCTGCAAGGCATTATGGGGAGCCCTAATGTCTCCTGAGTATATTAGATTCATTTGGAGTAAAAAAAAAACAAGTAATGTAGGAGAAATTAGCGCAAATAGGGTCTTAGAGAGAAATACAGTTAGTTTAGACTCAGATTAAATCACCTGTTCAATCTGTTAAAGAAGATATAATATAGAAATTAGTGCGTAACCACTGTAGCAAGGCCTCGACATAAGCGTAAAGGGAGTTAGTGGACAAAATTTTAAGCTGCCGACAGAATGAAAACGTATATCCCAGTTGGTACGTGAGGTGGTGGGGTTTATTTCAAACCCTTTCGAAGTATATTTAAATTTTAGGATAAACCCCAAAGTTATCAACAAGTTGAAAAAAACCACCACCTCCGTACCTGTGGGGAATACGTCTCCCTTCTGTCGGCAGGCAGAATTTTTCCATAACTCCATTACAGTCTTGTATAAAACAGTAGAGGGGAATCTTTTTGGGAATTCGAATATTCAATTTAAAATTGTTAGAATTGCCGTATCCAGCAAAAAACCCAAAAAATTTAACATAAATTTATTTAAAAAAAAAAAGACTCGCTCTTTTTCTTTCCTAGCAGAAAACAATTGTGGAAAATTTGTGCTGGGGTTTGTAGCACTGCAGGTGCTAAGCGTTGGAAAAAAGGTGGCGAACCTGGGGAAGTAATTATTTTTTAGTTAGTAATTTTCCCAAAAGCCCGATATTTCCCCCTTTTAAGTGCATTTCATGTTTTGGATTATAATAATTTTTATTTTATAATTGGGTAAATATGGAGTAAAAAAAAAACATAATAATAAAAAAGTAAAACAATTTAAGGTTTTCCCTTTCAAAAAAAAGCCCCAAAAATTTTAAATTAAATTTTTTGCTTTTTAAAAAAAAAAATTTACCCCCATCATCTGCCAAAATTTCAAATTTTTCAAAAACCCCCAATTGCCCGGGAACAGTATAAAACCTGGGTCTGCAGGACTGTATTGAAAAACCTTTTAAGCTCTTTTCATGTTTCCCCCATTGCAAAGTCAACATATAGACTACGCGTAAATGGGTGCAATCGTGGCATGACATCTTTTTTAAAAACTCCGTAGTGAATTTTTATCTTTTTTAAAATGTAAAAATGGATGGGCAGGATGCCATGCCAGAAATTTTTAAAAAGAGTCAACCGA
>JARQOD010000005.1:191957078-192185601 GCA_033576555.1 Oophaga sylvatica
TATTGGGGGGCATATAATGCTGTATAAGAAAGGTATTGCTATTTATTTCATTTTTTAATTGCTTTTTATGAAAATTTAAAAAGGAAAAAACCACTTTCCCTGGATGATGTCACGTCAGGAAGAAAATTCTTTAAAGCCCCCCATTCCTAACTCCTTAGGTAGGTCATATATTTATCCATCGTCTCTTAAGACAGCCAATTCAGCCCCATTTTTTGCAACTCCGTACATGTGATACCAGAATCTAAGGCAGTGGTATCCAGTGAAAAAATTAGCAGGACTCTCCAATCTTGCCATGTCTCTGTCTTTTGACTTCTCACCATCAATATAGAGTAGTATCCATCTGAAATAAGAATTCAAGTGTCACTTTGGGGAAGGGAAAAAGCTTCTAATTTTGAATACAATTTGAAAACTTTATTGAAGAAGCCCAATACCTCCTGTTGTGTGGTTCAAAGGAAGTCCATTGAGTTCAGATGGTGTAGCACCTCTCCAGCGTATCCAGTCTTTATTATCTGACTTTGATTGTTTCCAGTTACAGAAACCAAAATAAAAGAGCAGCCTACGTCACATTTGCCTAAATATGGAAGAACGAACACAAACATATATTAGTTGTCATATCTGTGTGCAATTTACAGAAATTACAGAAGGTTTAAAAAATGAATAAACTCTTTAGCCTTGTATGTTTTAAGTCACTTTTCATTTTTGTATTATGGAATTCATTTCATTTTTTGCACTTGTTTTTTTAAATGGCATGTGCGGTTCATGAGTTTCATACAAAGTCTAAATTGTATTTAATTATTTCTGTCTCTAACATTTTTGCAACTATTAGTGAAAAAGTCCCATACTTTGTCCCAAAAATTGTGCAAAAATTCTTAGCTTATATAAAATAACTCTGCCAAGAGACTAGAGCACATTCAAGAAGATAAGAGCTACTTGGCTCTACAAATAGCATAACAAGTCTTTATTCAGGCAATCCAAATAGGTCATGACATTTCTAACCTAAGACACGGGCCTTCATCAGACACTACCTGGTACAGTAAAAAATGTATGGTCAAAAGATGACCGAATACATGTGTAAATAAACAAAACATGGAAAATTCATATGAATATGAATGTCATATATTAAAAGTAATTTGTAAACTTAGTTACAATTATCACAAAACAATATCATTACATGTTATACAGGAAAAAAGGAAAGAAAGAAAAAAAATAAAAAAGACGTATTATGTTCTATCTGAGAGATATATTTATTCCCATGATCCATAATCGTGAGACAAATATATGATATGAGACAAAATCGTGTTACTTCGTCCCCAAAAAATATATTATATGACAGCTGGGAATAAAGGAAATAGCCAAATTCCTATGGCACAATGCAGTATAAAGGAACATTTCTCCATAATCTTACAGGGAGATACCGTAATTAACATTTCATGCACTTCTGAAATTAAACATGAATAGAAATAAATCAAGGTAGATGAACGCCCAGCACCAGGCAATTTGTCTCGTCATTGTAAATACCTTACCCGATACCTCTTGTTGCTCTCGTTGCAATCCGATTAGATTTACTTTCATCTACCTTGAAAATTCCCTTTTATTTTCTTTTGCCATTACCATGACATGGTTATGTATTTATACGGCTCTTCTTTTGGGCATGTCCATAGCCAACTACTATGACATAGATCTTTGTCACACGTATAAGAGAAATACTAAGACAATTCAAATAGATGATTTTCTCTGATTTAGAAATTTTCTTTATTAAATTTGAATCATGGTGAATAAATATATGTCTCAGAAAGGACGTAAGTGTTTTTTTTTTCCTTTTATTACTTCTTTCCTTTTTTTCTCTAATATGAAATTATACAGTTATGTGATAATTGTAACTAAGATTGCAAATCACTTTTAATATGTGACATGCATATGACTTTTCCATGTTTTGTTTATTTACACATGTATGTGGTTCATATTTTGACCACATATCTTTTAGAGTCTGATGAAGTCCCATGTCTCAGGGCCGAAACGTCATTGACCTTTTTGGCTTGCCTGAATAATAATTTGTTACGCTACTTGTAGTACTAACTATTTCTTATCTTCTACATGAAAAATTTTACTTTAAAAAAAGACACAAATTAAAAGAAATATTAGGAATAAATTAAAAAGAAAAACAGGCACAAAGCACACAAACAGCCAAAAAAAGACACAAATGCAATAATGAATTGGGTTCCTCATGTCTCGGCCTTTAAGTATATATATATAGAGAAAAAAAACGATCAGCACCTCCTGGTGTGAACACGTGCAAGCTGCGAGGACTGCACAATATAGACAAAAAATGTCACAGCGGCACATGTGCATGAATCTAGCCCATGTGAAGCCCAGTAGTGACATATTTGTCCAAAGTTGTAGGTTGGTGGCCCAGAAGTGGCTTGTAGTGTAGAGCAGGGACCCATCAGAGGGAGGTCACCGTGCCGTGGTTGATGGGTATACATGAATTGGCCAATTTATGCGCTAAGAACCTTCATTTTTCATCTATTACTGTAAGTAAAAAAAAATAAAAAAAAATTTTCTTTGAAAATTTTGAGGAATTTGGTCTCTTTGAGGGTTTTTAATGTTTTCCTTTGTCTTCACATGGCCTAGATTCCTGCACATGTGCTGCTGTGAAATTTTTGTCTATATATGTATATATATATATATATATATACAGTACAGACCAAAAGTTTGGACACACCTTCTCATTCAAAGATTTTTCTGTATTTTCATGACTATGAAAATTGTAGAATCACGCTGAAGACATCAAAACTATTAATCAACACATGTGGAAATATACATTACACTTTACAAAAAAGTGTGAAACAACTGAAAATATGTCTTATATTCTAGGTTCTTCAAAGTAGCCACCTTTTGCTTTGATTACTGCTTTGCATGCAGCAAAGGTGAACGGATGGACTCTACATGCCTGGTTCCCACCGTGAAGCATGGAGGAGGTGGTGTGATGATGTGGGGGTGCTTTGCTGGTGACACTGTTGGGGATTTATTCAAAATTGAAGCGGTGAGCTGTCCAGCTCACCCCAAGCTATCTTGATTGGGTTCAGGTCCGGTGACTGTGGAGGCCAGGTCATCTGGTGTAGCACCCCAACACTCTCCTTCTTGGTCAAATAGCCCTTACACAGTCTGGAGTGTGTTTTGGGGTCATTGTCCTGTTGAAAAACAAATGATGGTCCAACTAAACGCAAACCGGATGGAATAGCAAGCTGCTGCAAGATGCTGTGGTAGCCATGCTGGTTCACTATGCCTTCAATTTTGAATAAATCCCCAACAGTGTCACCAGCAAAGCACCCCCACATCATCACACCACCTCCTCCATGCTTCACGGTGGGAACCAGGCATGTAGAGTCCATCCGTTCACCTTTTCTGCGTGCAAAGCAGTAATCAAAGCAAAAGGTGTCTACTTTGAAGAACCTAGAATATAAGACATATTTTCAGTTGTTTCACACTTTTTGTAAAGTGTAATGTATAATTCCACATGTGTTAATTCATAGTTTTGATGCCTTCAGTGTGATTCTACAATTTTCTTAGTCATGAAAATACAGAGAAATATTTGAATGAGAAAGTGTGTCCAAACTTTTGGTCTGTACTGTATATATATATATATATATATATATAAAATATTTAAATAAATCTAATTTCACGGAATAATATAGTTATGGAAATCTTTAACAGATTCCATAGTTCTTACCTTGTGTAGTCGAAACAATAGGCTTTGGGGTGATTGTAGGCTTATCTAAAAAAATGAAATGAAAATATTATTGATCTAAAAGTTGTTTGAAAAACAATACACACTTTACTAACTGTTCACTTTCAACATTAAACAATTTTAATTAGGTCATGACTATTGAATAATACTTTGGTTGAACTGCAATATGTTAATGATTCTCACTGATCGAGATGTGGCAATCTAATTTAGGTTATATTAATCATCACTTTGTTTTAAGTTTTAAATTTACATGAAAGAATTGTTATTTTTATTCAGCGATGTTTGTTCTCTTGCCTGTAGTGGATGTTGGAGATATTGGAGTGGATTGTAATGTGGT
Organism: Oophaga sylvatica; assembly: GCA_033576555.1. Classification (NCBI taxonomy): domain Eukaryota; kingdom Metazoa; phylum Chordata; class Amphibia; order Anura; family Dendrobatidae; genus Oophaga; species Oophaga sylvatica. Next base: position 191,961,164 of record JARQOD010000005.1, read on the forward strand.
GCGACATGTCAGGAAGGATGAATAAAGTAATTATAGTAGATGTTACAGTGGATGTGACAGTGGTAGAAGCTGTAGGTGTGGATTGGATAGTGGGGCTTGTGGTTGTAGGAACAGTATTTTAAGTAGTTTAACTTGTAGAAGGGGAAACAATTGATATTGAGTTGGTAAAATCTATAAATAAGTGGAAAATAGATCGCTCATTAGAGAAGAATCATCAGTGCTAACCGTAGACTGAATTTTTGTCATGGAGATCCATCAACCAATCGTTAATAATCACATGTAACCAAATTCTATTTGTAATCCATAGTAACTAAAGAGGTAGAAAATATTGTACAGAAAATGTGCTGCTCACTTATTTTTCAGATTTAAAAATTTTGGGAGCATATTAATTTTTAACTAAATTCACTTAATCATAAGAAGCCTATTGTATGTACCAGTTCCAGCTTCTTAGCTAAGCTTCTGCATATCTTTGCATAGTGAATGCTTTACAACAATGAAAAAGGGGATTATCCGGAATTTCAAAATTATGATATCAATATAGAAAACTAAAAAATAATAATGCGTTAATTGGAAAAGCACCCAAAACTTGTCTTGCTCTGATCATGCAGATTTATATACTACAACCCTCTGTATTCAATTGTCTATTGTGTCTTGTCCAGCGCAACCTCTCTGTCTCATAGCTGCTGCTTATACTCTGCCTACTGGACAATTAGACAGAAAGGAGGCAGCTTGAGCGCAAACAAAGATGGAAATTAAAGCATCATAGTAAGGCCACGTTCATCACGTTGAATATTTGGTCAGTATTTTATATCAGTATTTGTAAGCTAAAATAAGGAGTGGAACAATCAGAGGAAAAATATAATAGAAACACGTCACCACTTCTGTATTTATCACCCACTCCTGGTTTTGGCTTACACATACTGATGTAAAATACTGGCCAAATAGTGAAAGTGTGAACATTTCCCAGCAGGTATCTGTTCTAATCTTTCTCAAACCTTTAGGCACAAGGATATATCGGATTGCCTTGATTTTCCACTTCCTAAACCAGATTCTAACTAGATCTTATATCCAAAAACATCATTGTTGCATGTTTACTGCTATAAGTATTCAGTTGCTTTTCTTTGATTTTCCTCTTAAACTCTGCAAATATTCACTAACGTATCCCTTTATTATATTAGCCTTTTATTTTCTCAGTATACCTTGATATACTGTCCAATCCATATAACATTTATCGTATTCATATAAATATCATGCAGTAAAACCATTTACCTGGTGTAGTGGAAGTTGTGGTTCCTACTGTGTCGCAACCAATAGTTGTAGGAGTAATAGTAATAGTTGTTGTAGTTGCAGTGGTGGTGGTTTTCGGTGGACTTGTGCTATTTATTTCTCCTAATAAGTAAAAATAACATTTATGTTATAAAATACAACATAACATTTTTAATAATGCATTATGATAAAAAGGAGTTACATTCTTACCACAATTAGCTTCTTGTCTCCAATCGCCAAGAATGACACCAATTGCTTCACATGCTGCAGCATAAAATTCTAGTGAGCTGCAGAAATAAGTATCATTCCCTCCCGTCGTGCATTGGTCATAGACGCAACTCTCAAAGTATTGATATGGTGGAATGAGAGCATGACACTGGGCAAAGGGGCCATTGAGCAGCTTTATTATTTCACACTTAGCCTCAGCTTCTTGCTCTATGTTGGGAAGGCACGTAGGTGGAGGAGAGGAGTAGAGTCACACCTACAGAAATATAGATATAGCATGGTTAGATCTCACATTGCAAAAAAATGAATATAAAGGCAAATGAATGGACAAATGAACAGATAGGATAACAAAATACTCACGGCCATCCATCATCTGGTACTCGCCAGCTGCTTCCAAAGTCATTGACGTCAGTTACAATACTGCCATTAGGTGTCGTGAAGTCATCAAAGCGGTTATCATTGTAAGTGCCACACAATCCACACAACTTATCTTTGTATTTCTCACTCACTACAACAAATAATTCATGATCTCCATTGAATTTAATCTGGAGTCCAAAGTTGGTATTAACTATTACGTAATGGCCACTTCTTATGATGCTTATGCCAAACACGTCCGCAGGAAGAGTAACTAAAACATTGTTGACCTGCAAAGCAAAGGTAGAGGAGAACTATAATTTTTAGCTATGACAACATTTGTCTGAATAATAACAGTGCTAACATTATTCTGGCCACTTGTATTGTAAAGTAAAAAAAAACAAGAAATATTACACTAATTTTTTATAAAAATTATAAAAAGAAAAAACTTTTACAAATAACTAACAAATGTTTAACATTTAACAAAAAATTACAAAAATGCAAACTCATATTGTCCAATACAGTATCAGAATGCTGTCTCCTTTTATGATACAACCACTGAATATCCAAAACATTACAACACTTTTTTTCTTACAAATTTCAAACTATCTGTTATTGGGTAACACCTGAAAATGTTAATATACAGTATTTTTCCAATGTTTTGAGCATGCATCTGGCTTTTTTATTAGCAGAATTCTATGGTATTACAGTAAAATTTTGGTACTCGTAGACTTGTAATAAAATAATTTAACTTACATGCACAATATTGTTCTTCTCGATCCAGATGTGTGCACCGTCCACAGTCAGAGCAACCGAATTTATTGCTGTCCAGCTTGGGTTGCCTCTGTGTTCATTGCGTGTGGTGACAGTAAAGCTGTGAGATGTATTGGCACAGGTTTCTGATATAGTGTAGTTACAAGATCCTTGGAAATGGTGAAGTGTGTCATCAAATGTGGAGTAGTGCGGGTCACCATAAATGTGGCACGTTGCACTGCTTGGTTGGTAGCAGCCCAATAATCCATTTTGTACCTTACAGATTTCATCTTCTGGACAAGACATAGGTAAACAGGAGACCATGTTGTTATCCTGACATTGACATCTCCTCTCACAGTTTCCTTCAATGAATTCATCACCTCTCTATAAAAAAAATTCAGCAAATATTTAAAAAATTTCAACAAATTTTCCGCAAAGAGTTCAGCAGCAGAGAAGTATAAAAGAGCAAAAATGATCAAATATTTAGTTGGACACTCACATTATAATACTGGTCATTGTACAAGCATCCACATTGTGATTTAGAAACGCAAACTCCTCCACTGAGAATGTACCCATCTTTACATTCACATCCTTCCACGCATGGAGAGGTGCATTTCTCTGGAGCCTGTGGATCCAAGCAGGTTGCTGGACATGCAGTCATACATTCCTTGTAATCGCTATTGCTTGGACATTCTTTACCTCCTGTTAATTCCAATGCACAAAATTTACCAAAATTAGGCTAATTTCAGTTTGCCATAAAAAAAATCATCAAATTTTCATACAGAAAAATTTGAGATTTTTCATCTAGTTTCCATTCGGCATTCGTTATTATTCATCAGCAGTGAATAAAATTTACAAGACCAAATACAGTTTTCTATACTAAAAAGTGAAATGTACCCATAGAAAACAGATGCTATACGGCTATTCCACATAGGATCCTATAAGTTTGTAACACTTTTACAATTTGTACTAGCAATACTTACCGCAAGATGTAATGTTTCTCCAGTTTGGAATGGTGACTCCTTGTTTCTGACAGGCATCAGCATATGCTTCTACAGCACTGCACAAAATATCTTTGCCTCCATCTAATGCGCAGAGATCAAACACACAGCTTTCAAAGAAACTCTCCGGATCAACGACATTGTGACATACACTGAACAGACCTTCTTTACTTGTTAGTAAACCACAGAATACATTGCTTTCGTAGAGGCTCTCATCCTCTGGGGGACATGTTGGGAGTGGAGGTGGAGGTGGTTGATCTGTGCAGGACGGATCATTTTTGTCATAGACTATCCAACTGTTTCCTAATTCATTTGAATTTTGGGCCAATTGTCCATTGGGCTTAAGGAAGTCATCTGGTCTATGATTGTTGTAGTTACCGCACATGCCACAAACTTCCCCAGAGAATGCATCAGGTATTTTCAATTCCACGGAATGATCAGTGTCGTAAGCAACTCTAAGTTTGAAGTCAGTTTCTAAAATGACATATCTTCCACTCTTTTCCACCTTTACTGCACCTCCATTCAAAATAACAGGAAGAGTTTTCCCACGTCATCGACCTGCACAGACATCAATGATTGAATGAGTCATATATTCTGTGGAAAACAGATATGTACCACCAAAGCAATGTTAAATTGTGTATAAAAATAGATGTCTTACCAAAATGCGGGAATTTTCTTTGTTCACAATCTGTATTTGGTAGCCATAGACATCAACAATCACTCTCTGCACATACGAGACAGATGGATTTCCCTTATGTACATTCTTGGCTTCCACATTAAAGTAAGGTAATGAAGAGTTAGTGCATAATTTAGAGAGAGTGTATGTGCACAGACCCATGAAGTGATGGACCTTGCTTGTCATAGGTTTCGTAATGAGGGTCATTGTGAACTCTGCAGGTGCCATAACTGTAATATACACAGCCAGGGATGCCATTTATCACTGAACAGTATTGGTCACTGCGACATGCATCACTCTTACAGATTAAGTTACTTCCAGCTGAAGGACATCTGCATATTGTGGAGCACGTGTCATCTGTCCAAAATTCAGATCCAACAGGATAATGCTTATCATTTTCCCAACAGCCACACTGAAGACTGGGCACACATTCCTTGTTGAACAAAACGTAGCCAGGATCACATATGCATGACTCGGTGCAAGGCAGATTGCAATTAGATGGAGATACTGGATTCACACAAGTTGCTGGACAGGCAGTCCCACATGGTTCATAATGGCTGTTTTGTGGACACTTGAGAGCTGTAAAACAAAATTAGAAATATATGAGTAAAAAAACATAAAAGGATAAACACATTACCTATTTATTGCCTTTCATGTAGTTGCTGATACTTTTGATGGGGTTTTTTGACATATTTAGTTTATGTGGTTATAATTAAAGAAAAATAGACAGAAAGTGTAAGAGAGTATTTATGTTGTGCTTACGGCAAAAAGTTTCATTTCTCCATGGTCCTATCACAACCCCTTTAGATTGACAAGATTGGGCATATGACTGAAGACTGTCGCAAAGAGCACCAGGATCCAGATTCAGTTCACAAAGGTCATAGAAACAGTTATTAAAGTAGACCTCTTGGTCTACAACACCATGACAATCTTTAAATGGACCATTCTTGTCAGTGATTAGTCCACAGAAGCTGTTGCTGGAAATTATGACTTTCTCATCATCTGTGCAGGGAGGTGGAACTTCAGGTCCAGGGGTACATCTATGACAAATTCAAAATTTACACAAGTTATGATAATATTTAATAGAGACCTAAAAATCTAGGACTGAGAAATACATACAATAAATATTAATTTATTGAAATATATATTGTTAAATTAATTGCCCACTTTTGGTGAATTATTTGGCAAGCACTGCAACTTGCCAAATCCTAACACCATTAGGATTCACCTCTGCTTGCTAGTTCCAGCATTTATCACGCGATCACAAGAATGCAATTTGCATGTTTGCAGTCGATTGCCGATTAGAATTTCTGGTGAGTCTCTCGATGTTTTATTTACAGTGGTGCTTAAAACTCTAGATTGCACGTAACTGTAACTTTGCAAATTGAATACCTAAGGTCATGTGACAACTGCTGGAAACGGCAAGCAGAACCTAATCTTAACGGTGTGTGCATTTTATAACATTAGGATTCAGCAAGCTGCAGTGCTTGCCATAGACTTTACCAATGGTGGACAACCCCTTTAATTTGTGAAAAAATTTCTAAAAAAAATGACTTACTTGGTATCATTATCAACTTGCCAACTGTTACCAAGGCTGTTGGAGTCTGGCTCTAATTCTCCATCTGGGTTTAAGAAGTCATCAGTCTGATTTCCATTAAAATTACCGCATAGTCCACACACTTTATTTGCATATCCATGTGGAATAGTTACTACTACTCTATGGTTTCCATCAAATTTCACATTTAGGCCAAACGCTGTTGTGACTATTACATCATGTCCACTCAGGAATATATTAATATCCGGACTAGAGCTTCTGGTAGTGTCACAATGTTTCCATTGACCTGTATTTACAAAAATATGAGAGAAGAAAAATATAAAATTCCTTTGTATGAGATCATATATTCTGCTCTCAAAAATCATATTTCTAGAAGACAACTGTTAAGGGCCTGCGGAACGCACCTAATAGATATTAAGGAGAGGTGCGTTCGCAGCCCGGGGTCCACCGTGCAGGCAGAGCCTGCTGCTAGTAAGATGGCGTAAATAGGCAGTATGAGCAAACTCTGTTATCCCGCAGAGTCACAGATGTAAACGCCGTAGCACTATATGGCGATATAAGCGGACTCTGTTAATTCACAGTGCCGCTGTAACAAAGACTGTGTCCTGTTAGACTCACAGGGAACACAGATGACTGCTAAGTGAATTGTAGTCTGTGGTCATGCAAACAGAACCCAAGCAGTAATCTCCTCACCGGAGTAGCCGGTATTCTAATGGCGTTTTCAGCAGAGCCCTGAACACGTGCATACAATCTCCTCACCGGAGGTGCCGGTATTTTAGGGGCTTATTTCAGCCAGACCTAACCACATGCATACATGACCACACTGGCGCAAGCACATAACAGATTTGATACTAGCGCACGGCCGTGCAGTAAGGACAGCATTTTATAGCAGCCACGAGAAAAAGACCTTCCAGGAAGGACCAATGGGAAGCTGCTTCAGAACATCAACAGCCACAGGACCTTCCTGAAGGACCAATAGGAGTGGCAGCTATATCTGAGCATGTGACCCTGATCTCCAATGGGAGATCTTGCTCTGGGCATGCTCAGATGAAGCAACAAAGGACTTAGTCCTAAAGACATCTGCTCGCCGCTGACCAGTACTGGTTAAAATAGCAGAACCTGAAGAAGCAGCAGCAAGTCTCTGCACAGTATTAGACCGGGTGAGACGCTGGGACCGACGTCTTTGCTGAGCAGGCTCCACTGCGGCCGGAGATGAATGGGGGACCACAGCGGGACTGGTTCAAGACTCCCCTTGTGCAGCAGCGGGAACTCAAACCCTAACAAGATTGTTATATTTGGAACTTAATTTCAGGTACACCACAGCTAATCTAAGATCTTATAATAGATTTATTGATGTGGAAAAATTAGACTTACCTTGACTACTCTATTCTTTTCCAATGTGATCCTGTATCCGTGTACATCCACATTCACATACTGAACATAGGATACTCTAGTATTTCCTCCTCTGTGCTCATTAGCTGCTTCCACGTTGAAATTAGGAAGATTTGCATTATCATTACAGAGCTTTGATAGAGTGTAGGTGCAGGTTCCCATAAAATGATGAACCTGGTTATCAAAAGTGTAATAGTGCGGGTCTCCATTGACCTCACAAGAACCTATTAATAAAATGATATACAACACAATTTTCTTTATATACTTTTTTATTGCAGACTATTGCGCTATAGTAAATGAGCAGAAACATGTATGTACATGATATAAAATAACTAGCTTTAAGGAAAAAGCGACATTGATAAATTAAAAAAAGAACTGAATTTTGCATACCAAGCTTTTGTACTATTGGTTGAAAATGAAATCAAATATACAAATATTAATGTAAACTTAAAGTATTACATTGTTTTCCAAGGGGTCATTTGTATGCCAATGTGTGTATTTTGGCATATGGCTCTGTGCATTGACATTAAGGCATTATTGTAGAGCCTTATACTGTAAAGAATGTAAATTACATATATCTTCTTAAAAATGGAAATCAAAGGAGGAATGTATGCCTTACAGTTAGAATAAATCCTTTTTTCATAAATTTGCACAATGAGGTGTGAAGGGGCTGGTGTCCAAATTATAAATATAAAACATACAGTATTTAATATTGGAATATACATTAAATTTAAGAATATTTTTGAAGTGATTTAGACACAGAAAAATTTAATTATCCAATAAAATCTAAGGGACTTGTCCTCCTGGCAATATATTCTACAGGCATGCGCACACAACATCTTATAGATACAAGCGTATTTGCAAAGCTTTGCCAGAAAAAGACACACTAGGAAAATGTTGGCAGACGTTCCCTTAGCAGCTTGATTGCCAACTTTTTTTTTTCACCTCTTTATTAAAATTATGAGCGATTTACAGAATCCACCAGTAGAAAGATTCGATAAGTTTTTTAACTGATTCATTGTTTTCAAAGCCTAAAGAAATGTAGTATAATAAGGTGGCAGTTCAAGTGGATGAGTGACCATTTATTTCTTAGGGTGAGTTTCCACGATCAGGAAACGCTGCGTGTTTGGCGCTGTGCGCTGGCGCAGCGCCAAACACGCAGCGTCCAGATGTTACAGCATAGTGGAGGGGATTTCAAGAAATCCCGTCTCCACTATGCGCAAAATTACGCAGGCGGAACACCTGCGTTTACGGACATGCGGCGCGTCTTTTCAGACCGCAGCATGTCCTAGCGTCTTGCGGCGACGGTGCGTCGCCGCAACGGAATTTAACACAGGGCTATGTAGCCCTGCGTTATTTCCGGAGGTGTTCCGGAGGTGTCCTGAACACCTCCGGAAATAACGCGGTCAGAAAGGGGGCGGGGCTTAGACGGAGCGGAGTTTCCGCTCCGTCATATACGCTGTGTTTCCTGATAGTGGAAACACAGCCTTAGACGTACTAAACCAGAATAGAAGCCTCTCTAACACCACAGTTTTTAAATCTCTGTAATAAGTGAAAGTTGAGGAGTGAGTTGCTGCTGCCAGACATCTCGGATATTTGCTTATCTCCATTGAAGATAAAGGGATTGGATGTTAAAAATCCCACTTCCCAATCCTTCTAATCACCTGACAGAGAGATTCGTGAGGCACCATACACATAAGATGGTCAGTTCCAGTAAATTTGGCTGGTTTTTCTGACATACAGGTGCTTCTCACAAAATTACAATATCATCAAAAAGTTAATTTATTTCAGTTCTTCAATACAAAAAGTGAAACTCATATATTATATAGTGTGATTACAGAGTGATGTAATTAAAGTGTTCATTTCTTTTTATGTTGATGATTATGGCTGATAGCCAATGAAAACCCACAAGTCATTATCTTAGTAAATTAGAATACTTTATAACACCAGCTTGAGAAATGATTTTAAAATCCAAATGTTTGCCTACCGAAATGTATGTTCACTTAATGCACTGAATATTTGGTCAGGGCTCCTTTCGCATCAATTACTGCATCAATGCAGCGTGGCATGGAGTCGATCAGCCTGTTGCACTGATGAGTGTTATGGAAGCCCAGGTTGCTTTGATAGCAGCCTTCAGCTCGTCTGCATTTTTGATTCTTGTGTCTTCATCTTCCTCTTGACAATACTGCATAGATTCTCTATGGAGTTTGGGTCAGGCAAGTTTGCTGGTCAATCAAGCACAGTGATACTGTTGTTTTTAAACCAAGTATTGGTACTTTTGGCAGTGTGGACAGGTGCCAAGTCCTGCTAGGGAATTAAATTTCCATCTCCAAAAAACTTATCGGCAGAGGAACGCATGAAGTGCTCTAATATTTCCTGGTAGACATATGTTATGAATGTTTTAGAAATGAATTCTGAGCAAAGCTCCCTCTGGTGGTTACAAACGGTACTGAACCATTCAATGAGGATTGGCAATCAGGAATCACGGACTGGCTGGATATAAGGGAGGTTTCCCCCCATCATGGTTGCCGGTGATCAATTGTTCTTGTCTCAACGTTGTTTCCTGGTTCACTTAGAAGCTTGCTGAGTCTTGCCTCTTCTCCTGCTCTCAGATAAGATATTTTCTGTTTTTTGTTTTTGTGCTTGCCATTTGCAATTTTCTCTGCATTTCTGTGAGGTTGACCAGGTTCCCCTCCTCGGGGTGCTTGGGTGCCTCTCGGTTCCTTTGGAGCCACTGTTGTTTGTTCATTTGCCTTTTCCAGTTTTTTCTGTGGCTGCGGCTTAGTTTTGTTACACCAGAGAACTAATTTAGGTGGTAGAGGTCGTGTGATCTCAGGTGTTTTTGCAATTAGTAGCGTTGGCTTTTTTTAGGGTTTTTTTGGATTGCAGTAAGTATCCTTCCTATCCTTTTCTGTCCAGGCAGATTGGGCCCCAGCGTTTGCTCATACTATTTTCTGTCTGTGTCTGTATTTCCTCTTGTCTAACCGCCATTACATGTTTGGGGGCTTCCTATGTTCTTTGGGGATCTGCTCCGGGGCAGATAGCTTTCCTCTTTCTATCTTTAGGTGTAGTTAGCCTCTCAGGCTGTGACGAGGCGTCTAGGACCAACGTAGGAACGCTCCACGGCTGCCTTTAGTTGTGGTGGTTAGTCAGGGTACTGCAATCCAGTAGATCCCAACCTCTCTGGTGTATTGCCTTTTTTGCCTGCTCTCCTCAGCTACCAAAATATAACAGACATCTGTGCTGACTTTGGTTTTGATAAAACACAGTAGACCTACACCAGCAGATGACATGACTCCCCAAACCATCACTGTTTGTGGAAACTTCACATTAGAACTCAAGCATCTTGGATTGTATGCCTCCCCACTCTCCCTCCAGACTCTGGGACCTTGATTTCTAAATAAAATGCAAAGTTTACTTTCATCTGAAAACAACACCTTGGACCACTGAGCAACAGTCCAGTTCTTTTTCTCCTTGACTCAGGTAAGATGCTTCTGGCAATGTCTATTGGTCATGAGTGGCTTGACACAAGGCATGCGACACTTGTAACCCATGTCCTGGATACGTCTGTGTGTGGTGGCTCTTGAAGCAATCACTTCAGCAGCATTCCACTAATTTTGAATCTCCAACACATTTTTGAATGGCCTTTTTTAACAATCCTTTCAAGGCTGCGGTTATTCCGGTTGCTTGTGCACCTTGTTCTACCACACTTTTTCCATCCATTTAACTTTCCATTAATATGCTTAGATACAGCACTCTGTGAACAGCCAGATTCTTTAGCAATTACTTTTGCAGCTTACCCTCTTTGTGGAGTGCATCAGTGACTGCCTTCTGGACATCTGTCAAGCCAGCTGTCTTCCCCATGATTGTGGAGCATAGACTAAGAGACCTTTTTAAATGCTTAGCAAGCCTTTGCAGATGTTTTTTGTTAATTATTCTAATTTACAGAGATAATGACTTTTGGGTTTTCATTGGCTTTACGTCATAATCATTAACCCCTTCACCCCCAAGGGTGGTTTGCACGTTAATGACCGGGCCAATTTTTACAATTCTGACCACTGTCTCTTTATGAGGTTATAACTCTGGAACGCTTCAACATATTTTCGCGATTCTGAGACTGTTTTCTCGTGACATATTGTACTTCACGTTAGAAGTATAATTTCTTCGATATAACTTGCGTTTATTTTTGAAAAAAACACAAATATGGCGAAAATTTTGAAAATTATGCAATTTTCAAACTTTGAATTTTTTTTCCCTTAAAACAGAGAAATATGTCACACAAAATAGTAAAGAAATAACATTTCCCACATGTCTACTTTACATCAGCACAATTTTGGAACCAAAATTTTTTTTTTGTTAGGAAATTATAAGGGTTAAAAGTTGACCAGTGATTTCTCATTTTTACAACAAAATTTACAAAGCCATTTTTTTAGGGACCACCTCACATTTGAAGTCACTTTGACGGGTCTATATAGCAGAAAATACCAAAAAGTGACACCATTCTAAAAACTGCACCCCTCACTCAAAACCACATTCAAGAAGTTTATTAACCCTTCAGGTGCTTCACAGGAGCTGAAGCAACGTGGAAGGAAAAAATTAATATTTAACTTTTTAGCCACAAAAATGACCTTTTACAAACTTTTTTTTATTTTGACAAGGGTAAAAGGAGAAAATGGGCAGATAAAGTTGTTGTGCAATTTCTCCTGAGTACGCCAATACCCTATATGTGGGGGAAAACCACTGTTTGGGCACACGGCAGAGCTTGTAAGGGAAGGAGCGCCGTTTGACTTTTTCAAACTAAAATTGGCTGGAGTTGAGGTTGGACGCCATGTCGTGTTTGGAGAGCCACTGATGCGCCTAAACAGTGGAAACCCCCACAAGTGACACCATTTTGGAAACTAGACCCCCTAAGGAACTTATCTAGATCTGTTGTGAGCACTTTGAACCCCAAAGTGTTTCACAAAAGTTTATAATGCCTGGCTGTGAAAAAAAAAAAAAAATTTTCCACAAAAATGATTTTTTAGTCCCAAATTTTTGATTTTTCCCAAGGAAATTGGACCCCAAAAGTTGTTGTCCAATTTGTCCTGAGTACGCTGATACCCCATATGTGGGGGGGGAACTGTTTGGGCGCACGGCAGGGCTTGGAAAGGAAGCAGTAACGTTTTGGAATGCAGACATTGATGGGTGTCATGTTCCGTTTGTAGTGCCCCAGATGAGCCTAAACAGTGGAAACCCCCCACAAGTGACCCCATTTTGGAAGCTAGACCCCCTAAGGAACTTATCTAGATCTTTGGTGAGCACTTTGAACCCCCAAGTGCTTCACACAAGTTTATAATGCCCGGGCATGAAAATAAAAAATCCTATTTTTTTCCCACAAAAATTATCTCTTAGTCACTAATTTTTTATTTTCCCATAGGTAACAGGAGAAATTGGACCTCAAAAGTTGTTGTCCAATTTGTCCTGAGTACGCTGATACCCCATATGTGGGGGGGAACCACTGTTTGGGCGCATGGCAGAGCTCGGAATGGAAGTAGCACCATTTGACTGTTTCCAACCAAAATTGGCTGGAATTGAAATTGGACGCCATGTTGCATTTGGAGAGTCGCTGATGTGCCTAAACAGTGGAAACCCCCCACAAGTGACCCCATTTGGGAAACTAGACCCCCTAAGGAACTTATCTAGATCTTTGGTGAGCAATTTGAACCCCAAGTGCTTCACACAAGTTTATAACGTAGAGCCGTAAAATTAAAAAATCATATTTTTTCCACAAAATTGATCTTTTCACCCCAATTTTTATTTTCCCAAGGGTAACAAGACTCCAAAAGTTATTGTGCAATTTGTCCTGAGTACGCTGATACCCCATATGTGGGGGTAAACCACTGTTTGGGTGCATGGCAGAGTTTGGAAGGGAAGGAGCGCCGTTTGACTTTTTCAACGCAGAATTGACTGGATGCCATGTCGTGTTTGGAGAGCTCCTGATCTGCCTAAACAGTGGAAACCCCCCACAAATGACACCATTTTGGAAACTAGACCCTCAAGGAACTTATCTAGATGTGTGGTGAGCACTTTGAACCCCAAAGTGCTTCACAGAAGTTTATAACGTACAGCCGTAAAATAAAAAATCTTTTTTTTTTTTACAAAAATGATTTTTTCGCCCCCAATATTTTATTTTCACAAGGGTAACAGGAGAAATTGGACCCCAAAAGTTGTTGTCCAATTTGTCCTGAGTACGCTGATACCCAATATGTGGGAGTAAACTACCGTATGGGCGCACGTCGGGGCTCGGAAGGGAAGTAGTGACGTTTTAGATTGCAGACTTTGATGGAATGGTCTGGGGGCGTCATGTCGCATTTGGAGAGCCCCTGATGTGCCTAAACAGTGGAAACCCCCCACAAGTGACCCCATTTTGGAAAATAGACCCCACAAGGAACTTATCTAGATCTTTGGTGAGCAATTTGAACCCCCAAGTGCTTCACACAAGTTTATAACGTAGAGCCGTAAAATTAAAAAATCATATTTTTTCCACAAAATTGATCTTTTCACCCCAATTTTTATTTTCCCAAGGGTAACAAGACTCCAAAAGTTATTGTGAAATTTGTCCTGAGTACGCTGATACCCCATATGTGGGGGTAAACCACTGTTTGGGTGCATGGCAGAGTTTGGAAGGGAAGGAGCGCCGTTTGACTTTTTCAACGCAGAATTGACTGGATGCCATGTCGTGTTTGGAGAGCTCCTGATCTGCCTAAACAGTGGAAACCCCCCACAAATGACACCATTTTGGAAACTAGACCCCTCAAGGAACTTATCTAGATGTGTGGTGAGCACTTTGAACCCCGAAGTGCTTCCCAGAAGTTTATAACGTACAGCCGTAAAAATAAAAAATCCTTTTTTTTTTTACAAAAATGATTTTTTCGCCCCCAATATTTTATTTTCACAAGGGTAACAGGAGAAATTGGACCCCAAAAGTTGTTGTCCAATTTGTCCTGAGTACGCTGATACCCAACATGTGTGAGAAAACGACTGTATGGGTGCACGTCTGGGCTCGGAAGGGAAGTAGTGAAGTTTTGGATTGCAGACTTTGATGGAATGGTCTGGGGGCATCATGTCGCATTTGGAGAGCCCCCATTTTGGAAAATAGACCCCACATGGAACTTATCTAGGTGTGTGGTGAGCGCTATGAAGCCCCAAGTGCTTCACAGAAAATTTATAACATACAGCCGTAAAAAACAAAAAATCATTTTTTTTTTACAAAAATGATTTTGTCGCCCCCAGTTTTTTATTTTCCCAAGGGTAACAGAAGAAATAGGACAAATTGCACAATAACTCTTGTGGTCCAGAGTACGCTGATACCCCATATGCGGGGGTAAACTACTGTTTGGGCGCATGGCAGAGCTCAGAAGTGAAGGAGCACCGTTTGACTTTTTCAACGCAGAATTGGCTGGAATTGAGATCAGACGCCATGTCACATTTGGAGAGCCCCTGATGTGCCTAAACAGCAGAAACCTCCCAATTCTAACTCCAACCCTAACCCCAACATACCCCTAACCCTAGTTCCAACCCTAACCACAAACCTAACCCTAACACATCCCTAACCCTAATCCCAACCATAACCCTAATACTAACTTTAGCGCCAATCCTAACCCTAACTTTAGCCGCAATACTAACCCTAATGGGAAAATGGAAATAAATACATTTTTTTAATTTTATTATTTTTCCCTAACTAAAGAGGTGATAAAGGGGGGTTTGATTTACTATTTATAGTGGGTTTTTGTGATTGGCAGCTGTCACGCTAAAAGACGCTTTTTATTGCAAAAAGTAGTTTTTTGCATTACCACATTTTGAGAGCTATAATTTTTGCATATTTTGGCCCACAGAGTCATGTGAGGTCTTTTTTTTTGCGGGACGAGGTGACGTTTTTATTGGTACCATTTTTGAGCACGTGACATTTTTTGATCGCTTTTTATTTCGATTTTTGGGAGGTTAGAATGAACAAAAATCAGCAATTCATGAATTTCTTTTGGGGGAGGCGTTTATACCGTTCTGCGTGTGGTAAAATTGATAAAGCAGATTTATTCTTCGGGTCAGTACGATTATGGCGATACCTCATTTATATCATTTTTTTATGTTTTGGCGCTTTTATAGAATAAAAACAATTTTATATAAAAAATCATTATTTTTGCATCGCTTTATTCTGCGAGCTATAACTTTTTTATTTTTTCGCTGATGATGCTGTTTGATGGCTCGTTTTTTGCGGGACAAGATGACGTTTTCAGCGGTACCATGTTTATTTATATCTGTCTTTTTGATCGCGTGTTATTCCACTTTTTGTTCGGCAGTATGATGATAAAGCATTGATTTTTTTGCTTAGTTTTTTTTTTTTAAGGGGTTCACTAAAGGGGTTAACTAGTGGGACATTTTTATAGGGGGGTCGTTACGGACGCGGCGATACCAAATATGTGTACTATTATTGTTTTGTTTTTTTTATTTACAGGAAGAAATGAATTTATTGGGGAATATTTTTTTTTTTTATGATTTTTTTTACCACTTTTTATTTTTATTTTTTTTACTTTTTTACTTTGTCCCAGGGTGGGACATCACAGTATTTTAGCAGATCGCTGGTGTGACAGTGTGCACAGCACTTGTCACACCAGCGATCGCTCTGGCATCGCTGCAGGCTTCCTCTGCGCCTGCTCTCAGCAGGCACTGAGGAAGCCGACTCCCTGCAGGACCCCGGCGCCATCTTGGATCTGGGGACCTGGAGGGAGGATGGACCCTCGGAACAGCGTGACACATCGCGCTGCTCTGAGGGTCTCAGGGGGGCGCGCAGGGATCCCCCACCCTGCGTGATCCTCCCCTGTGCCCCGGGCACACTGCAATCATGTTTGATTGCGGTGTGCTAGGGGTTAATGTGCCGGGAGCGGTCCGTGACCGCTCCTTACACATAGTGCTGGGTGTCAGCTGTGATATACAGCTGACACCCGGCGGCGATCAGCTACGCTCCCCCAGGGAGCGCAGCTGATCGCCTATGACGTACTATTCCGTCCATGGCAATTAGGTCCAGGGTCACATGGACGGAATAGTACGTCTGATGGCAGAGAGGGGTTAATATAAATAAACACTTGAAATAGATCACTCTGTAATGACTTTATATAATACATGAGATTAACTTTTTGGATTGAAGAACTGAAATAAATTAACTATTTAATCATATTCTAATTTTGTCTACTCAAAGTATATGGTTTCTAAAAGATAAAAAATATACAACTCAATGTATAAAATTAGTGTATTAGCTGTCTTAATAAAGTGATAAAATGTATAATTGGTGAACGAAGGTTGAAATTGATGAGCCTAGATCTTTTTTCAACCTATGTAACTATGTAAAAAAAAATAAAAGTCTATTTGAAATAAATCAGATCATACATATTAAAATTCATGACCAAAAAAAATTGGTTCAGCTGCGTAAATGCACATTAAATAAACGCATTTCCATTGAATTTGTCAACTGTTTATTTACTGTACCTGGAGGACCTGGGGGTTGAGTGTTAGTTGGAGAAGTTGTTGCTGTCGTGGTTGTGGTAGTCAGGGTGGTAGTTGATGCCCCTGATGAGGTAACGTAAATTGAAACCAGCAAAATTAGAGAAAAAAATTTACTGTTTTTAAGATAATCTTATTCAATAATACAACTGTATAATTTGCCTGTGAAACTGTATATAGTAACCTCCTCACCGAAAGGTTTGTTCGCAAGTTTGCTAACATGGGTTTTTGAAATCACCATTAAAAAATGTTTCAAATACTTTTTACATAGGCTTCCCCATTGTTCCAGTCCATTTTATATTAAAAAAAATCTATGCAAAGCTACCTGCAGCCTGATTCAGACCACCATTAACCCAGCCAACTATCAGAATATCTATATTTTATTTATTTTTTACCCTTCTTCCAAGAGCCATAACTTTTTTATTTTTCTTCAGCAAGGCCATATGAGGACTTCATTTTAGCATGACAAGTTGCAGTTTAGTAAGAGACAATTTATTTTAACATATATAACATACTTAAAAAATGAATAATAAATTCCAAGTGCTTTAAAAAGGAAAAAAAATGTGATTTTATCACTGTTATTTAGGTTTATTTTGATGGCATTCAATATAAAAGTAAAAATAACCTCTCAACATAATTCTCCAGTTTAGTATGACTATGGCAATGTAAAACTTTTATAGAATATTGTTATTATTTTAGTGGCTTAAAAGAAATCTGCGATTAATGAATAAACAGCTTGTGTTGTTATTTTCTAAGAGCCAACATTTTTTTATTTTTCCTTCAATTCAGCTGTGTTAGGGATTATTATTAGGCTGAAAAGTAGTTTTTAATTTTACAAAAATGGTTCTTTTTATATTTACTTTGGTACATATACAGTACAGACCAAAAGTTTGGACACACCTTCTCATTCAATGATTTTTCTGTATTATCATGACTATGAAAATTGTAGAATCACACTGAAGGCATCAAAACTGTGAATTAACACATGTGGAATTATACATTACACTTTACAGAAAAGTGTGAAACAACTGAAAATATGTCTTATATTCTAGGTTCCTCAAAGTAGGCACCTTTTGCTTTGATTACTGCTTTGCATGCAGAAAAGGTGAATGGATGGACTCCACATGGCTGGTTCCCACCGTGAAGCATGGAGGAGGAGGTGTGATGGTGTGGGGGTGCTTTGCTGGTGACACTGTTGGGGATTTATTCAAAATTGAAGGCATAGTGAACCAGCATGGCTACTACAGCATCTTGAAGCAGCATGCTATTCCATTCGGTTTGCGTTTAGTTGGACCATCATTTATTTTTCAACAGGACAGTGACCCCAAACACACCTCCAGGCTGTTTAAGGGCTATCTGACCAAGAAGGAGAGTGTTGGGGTGCTAAGCCAGATGACCTGGCCTCCACAGTCACCAGACCTGAACCCAATCGAGATGGTTTGGGGTGAGCTGGACCGCTCACCGCTTCAATTTTGAATAAATCCTCAACGGTGTCACCAGCAAAGCACGCCCACACCATCACACCTCCTCCTCCATGCTGCACAGTGGGAACCAGGCATGTAGAGTCCATCCGTTCACCTGTTCTGCATGCAAAGCAGTAATCAAAGCAAAAGGTGGCTACTTTGAAGAACCTAGAATATAAGACATATTTTCAGTTGTTTCACACTTTTCTGTAAAGTGTAATGTATAATTCCACATGTTATCATTCATAGTTTTGATGCCTTCAGTGTGATTCTACAATTTTCATAATCATGAAAATACAGAAGAATCTTTGAATGAGGTGTGTCCAAACTTTTGGTCTGTACTGTATAATGTTTTCATTGTTTTTCTTTTTTGCATTATTTGTGAAAGGTACTGTGATCAAATAGAGGCAATACTGGCAATCAATGTTTTTGCTTACATCTTTTATGTAAAGTATTAACCCCTTCACCCCCAAGGGTGGTTTGCACGTTAATGACTGGGCCAATTTTTACAATTCTGACCACTGTCTCTTTATGAGGTTATAACTCTGGAACGCTTCAACGGATCTTCGCGATTCTGAGATTGTTTTCTCGAGACATATTGTACTTCATGTTAGTGGTAAAATTTCTTCGATATAGCTTGCGTTTATTTTTGAAAAAACGCAAATATGGCGAAAATTTTTAAAATTTTGCAATTTTCAAACTTTGAATTTTTATTCCCTTAAAACAGAGAAATATATCACACAAAATAGTTAAGAAATAACATTTCCCACATGTCTACTTTACATCAGCACAATTTTGGAACCAAAATTTTTTTTGTTAGAAAGTTATAAGGGTTAAAAGTTGACCAGCGATTTCTCATTTTTACAACAAAATTTACAAAAAGCCATTTTTTTTAAGGACCACCTCACATTTGAAGTCACTTTGAGGGGTCTTTATGGCAGAAAATACCCAAAAGTGACACCATTCTAAAAACTGCACCCCTCAAGGTACTCAAAACCACATTCAAGAAGTTTATTAACCCTTCAGGTGCTTCACAGGAACTAAAGCAACGTGGAAGGAAAAAATGAATATTTTACTTTTTAGCCACAAAAATGATCTTTTACAAACTTTTTTTTTATTTTCACAAGGGTAAAAGGAGAAAAAGGACAGATAAGGTTGTTATGCAATTTCTCCTGAGTACGCCAATACCCAATATGTGAGGGAAAACCACTGTTTGGGCACACGGCAGAGCTCGTAAGGGAAGGAGCGCCGTTTGACTTTTTCAAACTAAAATTGGCTGGAATTTAGATTGGATGCCATGTCGCGTTTGGAGAACCTCTGATGCGCCTAAACAGTGGAAACCCCCCACAAGTGACACCATTTTGGAAACTAGACCCCCTAAGGAACTTATCTAGATCTGTTGTGAGCACTTTGAACCCCAAAGTGTTTCACAAAAGTTTATAATGCCTGGCTGTGAAAAAAAAAAAAAATTTTCCACAAAAATGATTTTTTAGTCCCAAATTTTTGATTTTTCCCAAGGAAATTGGACCCCAAAAGTTGTTGTCCAATTTGTCCTGAGTACGCTGATACCCCATATGTGGGGGGGAACTGTTTGGGCGCACGGCAGGGCTTGGAAAGGAAGCAGTAACGTTTTGGAATGCAGACATTGATGGGTGTCATGTTCCGTTTGTAGTGCCCCAGATGAGCCTAAACAGTGGAAACCCCCCACAAGTGACCCCATTTTGGAAGCTAGACCCCCTAAGGAACTTATCTAGATCTTTGGTGAGCACTTTGAACCCCCAAGTGCTTCACACAAGTTTATAATGCCCGGGCATGAAAATAAAAAATCCTATTTTTTTCCCACAAAAATTATCTCTTAGTCACTAATTTTTTATTTTCCCATAGGTAACAGGAGAAATTGGACCTCAAAAGTTGTTGTCCAATTTGTCCTGAGTACGCTGATACCCCATATGTGGGGGGAACCACTGTTTGGGCGCATGGCAGAGCTCGGAATGGAAGTAGCACCATTTGACTGTTTCCAACCAAAATTGGCTGGAATTGAAATTGGACGCCATGTTGCATTTGGAGAGTCGCTGATGTGCCTAAACAGTGGAAACCCCCCACAAGTGACCCCATTTGGGAAACTAGACCCCCTAAGGAACTTATCTAGATCTTTGGTGAGCAATTTGAACCCCAAGTGCTTCACACAAGTTTATAACGTAGAGCCGTAAAATTAAAAAATCATATTTTTTCCACAAAATTGATCTTTTCACCCCAATTTTTATTTTCCCAAGGGTAACAAGACTCCAAAAGTTATTGTGCAATTTGTCCTGAGTACGCTGATACCCCATATGTGGGGGTAAACCACTGTTTGGGTGCATGGCAGAGTTTGGAAGGGAAGGAGCGCCGTTTGACTTTTTCAACGCAGAATTGACTGGATGCCATGTCGTGTTTGGAGAGCTCCTGATCTGCCTAAACAGTGGAAACCCCCACAAATGACACCATTTTGGAAACTAGACCCCTCAAGGAACTTATCTAGATGTGTGGTGAGCACTTTGAACCCCAAAGTGCTTCACAGAAGTTTATAACGTACAGCCGTAAAATAAAAAATCTTTTTTTTTTTTTACAAAAATGATTTTTTCGCCCCCAATATTTTATTTTCACAAGGGTAACAGGAGAAATTGGACCCCAAAAGTTGTTGTCCAATTTGTCCTGAGTACGCTGATACCCAATATGTGGGAGTAAACTACCGTATGGGCGCACGTCGGGGCTCGGAAGGGAAGTAGTGACGTTTTAGATTGCAGACTTTGATGGAATGGTCTGGGGGCGTCATGTCGCATTTGGAGAGCCCCTGATGTGCCTAAACAGTGGAAACCCCCCACAAGTGACCCCATTTTGGAAAATAGACCCCACAAGGAACTTATCTAGATCTTTGGTGAGCAATTTGAACCCCCAAGTGCTTCACACAAGTTTATAACGTAGAGCCGTAAAATTAAAAAATCATATTTTTTCCACAAAATTGATCTTTTCACCCCAATTTTTATTTTCCCAAGGGTAACAAGACTCCAAAAGTTATTGTGAAATTTGTCCTGAGTACGCTGATACCCCATATGTGGGGGTAAACCACTGTTTGGGTGCATGGCAGAGTTTGGAAGGGAAGGAGCGCCGTTTGACTTTTTCAACGCAGAATTGACTGGATGCCATGTCGTGTTTGGAGAGCTCCTGATCTGCCTAAACAGTGGAAACCCCCACAAATGACACCATTTTGGAAACTAGACCCCTCAAGGAACTTATCTAGATGTGTGGTGAGCACTTTGAACCCCAAAGTGCTTCACAGAAGTTTATAACGTACAGCCGTAAAATAAAAAATCTTTTTTTTTTTTTACAAAAATGATTTTTTCGCCCCCAATATTTTATTTTCACAAGGGTAACAGGAGAAATTGGACCCCAAAAGTTGTTGTCCAATTTGTCCTGAGTACGCTGATACCCAATATGTGGGAGTAAACTACCGTATGGGCGCACGTCGGGGCTCGGAAGGGAAGTAGTGACGTTTTAGATTGCAGACTTTGATGGAATGGTCTGGGGGCGTCATGTCGCATTTGGAGAGCCCCTGATGTGCCTAAACAGTGGAAACCCCCCACAAGTGACCCCATTTTGGAAAATAGACCCCACAAGGAACTTATCTAGATCTTTGGTGAGCAATTTGAACCCCCAAGTGCTTCACACAAGTTTATAACGTAGAGCCGTAAAATTAAAAAATCATATTTTTTCCACAAAATTGATCTTTTCACCCCAATTTTTATTTTCCCAAGGGTAACAAGACTCCAAAAGTTATTGTGAAATTTGTCCTGAGTACGCTGATACCCCATATGTGGGGGTAAACCACTGTTTGGGTGCATGGCAGAGTTTGGAAGGGAAGGAGCGCCGTTTGACTTTTTCAACGCAGAATTGACTGGATGCCATGTCGTGTTTGGAGAGCTCCTGATCTGCCTAAACAGTGGAAACCCCCCACAAATGACACCATTTTGGAAACTAGACCCCTCAAGGAACTTATCTAGATGTGTGGTGAGCACTTTGAACCCCGAAGTGCTTCCCAGAAGTTTATAACGTACAGCCGTAAAAATAAAAAATCCTTTTTTTTTTTACAAAAATGATTTTTTCGCCCCCAATATTTTATTTTCACAAGGGTAACAGGAGAAATTGGACCCCAAAAGTTGTTGTCCAATTTGTCCTGAGTACGCTGATACCCAACATGTGTGAGAAAACGACTGTATGGGTGCACGTCTGGGCTCGGAAGGGAAGTAGTGAAGTTTTGGATTGCAGACTTTGATGGAATGGTCTGGGGCATCATGTCGCATTTGGAGAGCCCCCATTTTGGAAAATAGACCCCACATGGAACTTATCTAGGTGTGTGGTGAGCGCTATGAAGCCCCAAGTGCTTCACAGAAAATTTATAACATACAGCCGTAAAAACAAAAAAATCATTTTTTTTTTACAAAAATGATTTTGTCGCCCCCAGTTTTTTATTTTCCCAAGGGTAACAGAAGAAATAGGACAAATTGCACAATAACTCTTGTGGTCCAGAGTACGCTGATACCCATATGCGGGGGTAAACTACTGTTTGGGCGCATGGCAGAGCTCAGAAGTGAAGGAGCACCGTTTGACTTTTTCAACGCAGAATTGGCTGGAATTGAGATCAGACGCCATGTCACATTTGGAGAGCCCCTGATGTGCCTAAACAGCAGAAACCTCCCAATTCTAACTCCAACCCTAACCCCAACATACCCTAACCCTAGTTCCAACCCTAACCACAAACCTAACCCTAACACATCCCTAACCCTAATCCCAACCATAACCCTAATACTAACTTTAGCGCCAATCCTAACCCTAACTTTAGCCGCAATACTAACCCTAATGGGAAAATGGAAATAAATACATTTTTTTAATTTTATTATTTTTCCCTAACTAAAGAGGTGATAAAGGGGGGTTTGATTTACTATTTATAGTGGGTTTTTGTGATTGGCAGCTGTCACGCTAAAAGACGCTTTTTATTGCAAAAAGTAGTTTTTTGCATTACCACATTTTGAGAGCTATAATTTTTGCATATTTTGGCCCACAGAGTCATGTGAGGTCTTATTTTTTGCGGGACGAGGTGACGTTTTTATTGGTACCATTTTTGAGCACGTGACATTTTTTGATCGCTTTTTATTTCGATTTTTGGGAGGTTAGAATGAACAAAAATCAGCAATTCATGAATTTCTTTTGGGGGAGGCGTTTATACCGTTCTGCGTGTGGTAAAATTGATAAAGCAGATTTATTCTTCGGGTCAGTACGATTATGGCGATACCTCATTTATATCATTTTTTTATGTTTTGGCGCTTTTATAGAATAAAAACAATTTTATATAAAAAATCATTATTTTGCATCGCTTTATTCTGCGAGCTATAACTTTTTTATTTTTTCGCTGATGATGCTGTTTGATGGCTCGTTTTTTGCGGGACAAGATGACGTTTTCAGCGGTACCATGTTTATTTATATCTGTCTTTTGATCGCGTGTTATTCCACTTTTTGTTCGGCAGTATGATGATAAAGCATTGATTTTTTTGCTTAGTTTTTTTTTTTTTAAGGGGTTCACTAAAGGGGTTAACTAGTGGGACATTTTTATAGGGGGGGTCGTTACGGACGCGGCGATACCAAATATGTGTACTATTATTGTTTTGTTTTTTTTATTTACAGGAAGAAATGAATTTATTGGGGAATATTTTTTTTTTTTATGATTTTTTTTACCACTTTTTATTTTTATTTTTTTTACTTTTTTACTTTGTCCCAGGGTGGGACATCACAGTATTTTAGCAGATCGCTGGTGTGACAGTGTGCACAGCACTTTGTCACACCAGCGATCGCTCTGGCATCGCTGCAGGCTTCCTCTGCGCCTGCTCTCAGCAGGCACTGAGGAAGCCGACTCCCTGCAGGACCCCGGCGCCATCTTGGATCTGGGGACCTGGAGGGAGGACGGACCCTCGGAACAGCGTGACACATCGCGCTGCTCTGAGGGTCTCAGGGGGGCGCGCAGGGATCCCCCACCCTGCGTGATCCTCCCCTGTGCCCCGGGCACACTGCAATCATGTTTGATTGCGGTGTGCTAGGGGTTAATGTGCCGGAGCGGTCCGTGACCGCTCCTTACACATAGTGCTGGGTGTCAGCTGTGATATACAGCTGACACCCGGCGGCGATCAGCTACGCTCCCCCGGGAGCGCAGCTGATCGCCTATGACGTACTATTCCGTCCATGGCAATTAGGTCCAGGGTCACATGGACGGAATAGTACGTCTGATGGCAGAGAGGGGTTAATATAAATAAACACTTGAAATAGATCACTCTGTAATGACTTTATATAATACATGAGATTAACTTTTTGGATTGAAGAACTGAAATAAATTAACTATTTAATCATATTCTAATTTTGTCTACTCAAAGTATATGGTTTCTAAAAGATAAAAAATATACAACTCAATGTATAAAATTAGTGTATTAGCTGTCTTAATAAAGTGATAAAATGTATAATTGGTGAACGAAGGTTGAAATTGATGAGCCTAGATCTTTTTTCAACCTATGTAACTATGTAAAAAAAAATAAAAGTCTATTTGAAATAAATCAGATCATACATATTAAAATTCATGACCAAAAAAAATTGGTTCAGCTGCGTAAATGCACATTAAATAAACGCATTTCCATTGAATTTGTCAACTGTTTATTTACTGTACCTGGAGGACCTGGGGGTTGAGTGTTAGTTGGAGAAGTTGTTGCTGTCGTGGTTGTGGTAGTCAGGGTGGTAGTTGATGCCCCTGATGAGGTAACGTAAATTGAAACCAGCAAAATTAGAGAAAAAAATTTACTGTTTTTAAGATAATCTTATTCAATAATACAACTGTATAATTTGCCTGTGAAACTGTATATAGTAACCTCCTCACCGAAAGGTTTGTTCGCAAGTTTGCTAACATGGGTTTTTGAAATCACATTAAAAAATGTTTCAAATACTTTTTACATAGGCTTCCCCATTGTTCCAGTCCATTTTATATTAAAAAAAATCTATGCAAAGCTACCTGCAGCCTGATTCAGACCACCATTAACCCAGCCAACTATCAGAATATCTATATTTTATTTATTTTTTACCCTTCTTCCAAGAGCCATAACTTTTTTATTTTTCTTCAGCAAGGCCATATGAGGACTTCATTTTAGCATGACAAGTTGCAGTTTAGTAAGAGACAATTTATTTTAACATATATAACATACTTAAAAAATGAATAATAAATTCCAAGTGCTTTAAAAAGGAAAAAAAATGTGATTTTATCACTGTTATTTAGGTTTATTTTGATGGCATTCAATATAAAAGTAAAAATAACCTCTCAACATAATTCTCCAGTTTAGTATGACTATGGCAATGTAAAACTTTTATAGAATATTGTTATTATTTTAGTGGCTTAAAAGAAATCTGCGATTAATGAATAAACAGCTTGTGTTGTTATTTTCTAAGAGCCAACATTTTTTTATTTTTCCTTC
Source organism: Oophaga sylvatica (assembly GCA_033576555.1). Taxonomy (NCBI): domain Eukaryota; kingdom Metazoa; phylum Chordata; class Amphibia; order Anura; family Dendrobatidae; genus Oophaga; species Oophaga sylvatica. The sequence goes on from JARQOD010000005.1 coordinate 191,986,921, forward strand.
AATTCAGCTGTGTTAGGGATTATTATTAGGCTGAAAAGTAGTTTTTAATTTTACAAAAATGGTTCTTTTTATATTTACTTTGGTACATATACAGTACAGACCAAAAGTTTGGACACACCTTCTCATTCAATGATTTTTCTGTATTATCATGACTATGAAAATTGTAGAATCACACTGAAGGCATCAAAACTGTGAATTAACACATGTGGAATTATACATTACACTTTACAGAAAAGTGTGAAACAACTGAAAATATGTCTTATATTCTAGGTTCCTCAAAGTAGGCACCTTTTGCTTTGATTACTGCTTTGCATGCAGAAAAGGTGAATGGATGGACTCCACATGGCTGGTTCCCACCGTGAAGCATGGAGGAGGAGGTGTGATGGTGTGGGGGTGCTTTGCTGGTGACACTGTTGGGGATTTATTCAAAATTGAAGGCATAGTGAACCAGCATGGCTACTACAGCATCTTGAAGCAGCATGCTATTCCATTCGGTTTGCGTTTAGTTGGACCATCATTTATTTTTCAACAGGACAGTGACCCCAAACACACCTCCAGGCTGTTTAAGGGCTATCTGACCAAGAAGGAGAGTGTTGGGGTGCTAAGCCAGATGACCTGGCCTCCACAGTCACCAGACCTGAACCCAATCGAGATGGTTTGGGGTGAGCTGGACCGCTCACCGCTTCAATTTTGAATAAATCCTCAACGGTGTCACCAGCAAAGCACGCCCACACCATCACACCTCCTCCTCCATGCTGCACAGTGGGAACCAGGCATGTAGAGTCCATCCGTTCACCTGTTCTGCATGCAAAGCAGTAATCAAAGCAAAAGGTGGCTACTTTGAAGAACCTAGAATATAAGACATATTTTCAGTTGTTTCACACTTTTCTGTAAAGTGTAATGTATAATTCCACATGTTATCATTCATAGTTTTGATGCCTTCAGTGTGATTCTACAATTTTCATAATCATGAAAATACAGAAGAATCTTTGAATGAGGTGTGTCCAAACTTTTGGTCTGTACTGTATAATGTTTTCATTGTTTTTCTTTTTTGCATTATTTGTGAAAGGTACTGTGATCAAATAGAGGCAATACTGGCAATCAATGTTTTTGCTTACATCTTTTATGTAAAGTATTAACCCCTTCACCCCCAAGGGTGGTTTGCACGTTAATGACTGGGCCAATTTTTACAATTCTGACCACTGTCTCTTTATGAGGTTATAACTCTGGAACGCTTCAACGGATCTTCGCGATTCTGAGATTGTTTTCTCGAGACATATTGTACTTCATGTTAGTGGTAAAATTTCTTCGATATAGCTTGCGTTTATTTTTGAAAAAACGCAAATATGGCGAAAATTTTTAAAATTTTGCAATTTTCAAACTTTGAATTTTTATTCCCTTAAAACAGAGAAATATATCACACAAAATAGTTAAGAAATAACATTTCCCACATGTCTACTTTACATCAGCACAATTTTGGAACCAAAATTTTTTTTGTTAGAAAGTTATAAGGGTTAAAAGTTGACCAGCGATTTCTCATTTTTACAACAAAATTTACAAAAAGCCATTTTTTTTAAGGACCACCTCACATTTGAAGTCACTTTGAGGGGTCTTTATGGCAGAAAATACCCAAAAGTGACACCATTCTAAAAACTGCACCCCTCAAGGTACTCAAACCACATTCAAGAAGTTTATTAACCCTTCAGGTGCTTCACAGGAACTAAAGCAACGTGGAAGGAAAAAATGAATATTTTACTTTTTAGCCACAAAAATGATCTTTTACAAACTTTTTTTTTATTTTCACAAGGGTAAAAGGAGAAAAAGGACAGATAAGGTTGTTATGCAATTTCTCCTGAGTACGCCAATACCCAATATGTGAGGGAAAACCACTGTTTGGGCACACGGCAGAGCTCGTAAGGGAAGGAGCGCCGTTTGACTTTTTCAAACTAAAATTGGCTGGAATTTAGATTGGATGCCATGTCGCGTTTGGAGAACCTCTGATGCGCCTAAACAGTGGAAACCCCCCACAAGTGACACCATTTTGGAAACTAGACCCCCTAAGGTACTTATCTAGATCTGTTGTGAGCACTTTGAACCCCCAAGTGTTTCACAAAAGTTTATAATGCCTGGGTGTGAAAAAAAAAAAAACAATTTTCCACAAAAATGATTTTTTAGTCCCAAATTTTTGAATTTTCCCAAGGAAATTGGACCCCAAAAGTTGTTGTCCAATTTGTCCTGAGTACGCTGATACCCCATATGTGGGGGGGGAAACTGTTTGGGCGCATGGCAGGGCTTGGAAAGGAAGTAGTAACGTTTTGTAATGCAGACGTTGATGGGGTCATGTTCCGTTTGCAGTGCCCCAGATGAGCCTAAACAGTGGAAACCCCCCACAAGTGACCCCATTTTGGAAACTAGACCCCCTAAGGAACTTATCTAGATCTTTGGTGAGCACTTTGAACCCCCAAGTGCTTCACACAAGTTTATAATGCACTGGCATGAAAATAAAAAATCCTATTTTTTTCCCCACAAAAAATATCTTTTAGTCACTAATTTTTTATTTTCCCAAGGGTAACAGAAGAAATTGGACCACATAAGTTGTTGTACAATTTGTCCTGAGTACGCTAATACCCCATATGTGGGGGGGAACCACTGTTTGGGCGCACGGCAGAGCTCGGAATGGAAGGAGCACCATTTGACTTTTTCCAACCAAAATTGGCTGGAATTGAGTTTGGATGCCATGTTGCATTTGGAGAGTCCCTGATGTGCCTAAACAGTGAAAACCCCCCACAAATGACCCCATTTGGGAAACTAGACCCCCTAAGGAACTTATCTAGATTTTTGATGAGCAATTTGAACCCTCAAGTGCTTCACACAAGTTTATAACGTAGAGCCGTAAAATTTAAAAATCATATTTTTTCCACAAAAATGATCTTTTCACCCCAATTTTTATTTTTCCAAGGGTAACAAGACTCCAAAAGTTATTGTGCAATTTGTCCTGAGTGCGCTGATACCCCATATGTGGGGGTAAACCACTGTTTGGGTGCATAGCAGAGTTTGGAAGGGAAGGAGCGCCGTCTGACTTTTTCAACGCAGAATTGGCTGGACGCCATGTCGTGTTTGGAGAGCTCCTGATCTGCCTAAACAGTGGAAACCCCCATAAATGACACCATTTTGGAAACTAGACCCCTCAAGGAACTTATCTAGATGTGTGGTGAGAACTTTAAACCCCCAGGTGTTTCACTAAATTTTATAACGTACGGCCGTAAAATAAAAAATCTTTTTTTTTTTTACAAAAATGATTTTTTTCGCCCCCAATATTTTATTTTCACAAGGGTAACAGAAGAAATTGGAACCCAAAATTGTTGTCCAATTTGTCCTGAGTACACTGATACCCAATATGTGGGCAAAAACTACTGTATGGGCACACGTCGGGGCTCGGAAGGGAAGTAGTGACGTTTTGTTTTGCAGACTTTGATGGAATGGTCTGGGGGCGTCATGTCACATTTGGAGAGCCCCTGATGCACTAAACAGTGGAAATCCCCCACAAGTGACCCCATTTTGGCAAATAGACCCCACAAGGAACTTATCTAGATGTGTGGTGAGCACTTTGAACCCCGAAGTGCTTCACAGAAGTTTATAACGCACAGCCGTAAAAATAAAAAATCTTTTTTTTTTACAAAAATTATTTTTTCGCCCCAATATTTTATTTTCACAATGGTAACAGGAGAAATTGTACCCCAAAAGTTGTTGTCCAATTTGTCATGAGTACGCTGATACCCAATATGTGGGAGAAAACTACTGTATGGGCGCACGTCAGGGCTCGGAAGGGAAGTAGTGACGTTTTGGATTGCAGACTTTGATGGAATGGTCTGGGTGCGTCATGTCGCATTTGGAGAGCCCCTGATGCGCCTAAACAGTGGAAACCCCCACAAGTGACCCCATTTTGGAAAATAGACCCCACAAGGAACTTATCTAGATGTGTGGTGAGCACTTTGAACCCCGAAGTGCTTCACAGAAGTTTATAACGCACAGCCGTAAAAATAAAAAATCTTTTTTTTTTTTGCAAAAATGATTTTTTCGCCCCAATATTTTATTTTTACAAGGGTAACAGGAGAAATTGGACCCCAAAAGTTGTTGTCCAATTTGTCCTGAGTACGCTGATACCCAATATGTGGGAGAAAACTACTGTATGGGTACACGTTGGGGCTTGGAAGGGAAGTAGTGGCGTTTTGGATTGCAGACTTTGATGGAATGGTCTGGGGGCGTCATGTCGCATTTGGAGAGCCCCTGATGCGCCTAAACAGTGGAAATCCCCAACAAGTGACCCCATTTTGGAAAATAGACCCCACAAGGAACTTATCTAGGTGTGTGGTGAGCGCTATGAAGCCCCAAGTGCTTCACAGAAGTTTATAATGTACAGCCGTAAAAACAAAAAAATAATTTTTTTTGTACAAAAATGATATTTTCGCCCCCAGTTTTTCTATTTTCCCCTGGGTAACAGAAGAAATAGGACAAATTGCACAATAACTCTTGGGGTCCAGAGTACGCTGATACCCGATATGTGGGGATAAACTACTGTTTGGACGCATGGCAGAGCTCAGAAGTGAAGGAGCACCGTTTGACTTTTTCAACGCAGAATTGGCTGGAATTGAGATCAGACGCCATGTCACATTTGGAGAGCCCCTGATGTGCCTAAACAGCGGAAACCCCCCAATTCTAACTCCAACCCTAACCTCAACACACCCCTAACCCTAGTCCCAACCCTAACCAGAAACCTAACCCTAACACACCCCTAATCCCAACCCTAACTTTAGCCGCAACCCTAACCCTAACCCTATACCCTAATGGGAAAATGGAAATAAATGCATTTTTTTATTTTATTACTTTTCCCTAACTAAGGGGGTGATAAAGGGGGGTTTGATTTACTATTTATAGCGGGTTTTCATGATTGGCAGCTGTCACGCTAAAAGACGCTTTTTATTGCAAAAATAGTTTTTTGCATCGCCACATTTTGAGAGCTATAATTTTTGCATATTTTGGCCCACAGAGTCATGTGAGGTCTTATTTTTTGCGGTACGAGTTGACGTTTTTATTTGTACCATTTTTGAGCACGTTACATTTTTTGATCGCTTTTTATTTCGATTTTTGGGAGGTTAGAATGAACAAAAATCAGCAATTCATGAATTTCTTTTGGGGGAGGCATTTTTATTGTTCCGCGTGTGGTAAAATTGATAGAGCAGTTTTATTCTTCGGGTCAGTACGATTATGGCGATACCTCATTTATATCATTTTTTTATGTTTTGGCGCTTTTATAGAATAAAAACAATTTTATATAAAAAATCATTATTTTTGCATCGCTTTATTCTGCGAGCTATAACTTTTTTATTTTTTCGCTGATGATGCTGTATGGTGGCTCGTTTTTTGCGGGACAAGATGACATTTTCAGCGGTACCATGTTTATTTATATCTGTCTTTTTGATCGCGCGTTATTCCACTTTTTGTTCGGCGGTATGATGATAAAGCATTGATTTTTTGCTTCGTTTTTTTTTTTTTTTTAAGGTGTTCACTAAAGGGGTTAACTAGTGGGACAGTTTTATAGGGGGGTCGTTACGGACGCGGCGATACCAAATATGTGTACTTTTATTGTTTTGGGTTTTTTATTTACAGGAAGAAATGAATTTATTGGGGAATATTTTTTTTTTTTTTTTTTATTATTTTGGATTTTTTTTTTATAACATGTTTATTTTTATTTTTTTAACTTTTTTACTTTGTCCCAGGGTGGGACATCACTGTATTTTATCAGATCGCTGGTGTGACAGTGTGCACGGCACACTGTCACACCAGCGATCGCTCAGGCAGTGCAGCAGGCTTCTCAGTGCCTGCTCTCAGCAGGCACTGAGGAAGCCGCCTCCCTCCAGGACCCCGGCGCCATCTTGGATCCGGGTCCTGTGAGGGGAGAAGCCCTCAGAACAGCGCGATCACATCGCGCTGGTCTGAGGGTCTCAGGGGGGCGCGCAGGGAGCCCACTCCCTGCGCGATGCTTCCCTGTGCCCCCAGTGCACCGCGATCATGTTTGATTGTGGTGTGCTAGGGGTTAATGTGCCGGGAGCGGTCCGTGACCGCTCCTGACACACAGTCAGGGTGTCAGCTGTGATAATCAGCTGACACCCGGCGGCGATTAGCTGCGCTCCCTCCGGGAGCGCAGCTGATCGCCTATGACGTACTATCCCGTCCATGGTCAGATTGTCACGGGTTTTATGGACGGGATAGTACGTCTAATGTCAGAGAGGGGTTAATTCATATTATATTTTAATAGATCAAAGTTTTATGATTGTGGCAATAATGAATATGCTTATTTTTAAATGTTTATTATGTATTTATTTTTAACTACGAAAAGATATCTGAATTTTTATGTTTTTTTATATTTTTGAAAACTTTTTGTTTTATACTGTATTTGTAAAGACTTAGAGGGCTTGAACCTGCGATCGTTGATCATGTGTATTACATACTGAAATTTTTAGTGTTGCAGTATATAAAATCATGGTGTCTCCTATGAAGCTCAAGGAGGCAGTGACAGACAACCCACATTGAGACATTGAGAAATAGACACCCGAGCAGGATTGTGTTATTTGAACGCCATTGTCAAAGATTCAGAACAGTATTTATGGCGTTAAACAGCTGAGAATATCAGGAAATGCACAGTAAGACCACTTTTCGCAAGTGAATTAGCCTAAAAATCACACTTATACCTCTGGTAGCATCAGATGAACATTTTTGATTAAGCAGATTATGAGCCTAAATAACTGTTCAGGATGCTGTCATAAAGTGGCATGATGGGAAGCTTTTCTAACCCTGATGTTCAGGGTAAACTAGAAATATCTGATTTGGTCTTAACACTGAAGCCAGTGCTGGTCACTGTGAAACTACTGCTTAGTATGTAGGTGATATCAGTAGATTCATGGACACCTTCAACAACCACCGCTCTAATGATCAGTAGAATAAACTGGGATACACTACACTGTACTAGCAGAGATATATGTTGGGAAAACTCAAAACTTTTAACTCGGATATGAACATAGCTTAACAATTTTCTAGATAAACGATTTATAGCTGCTAGAGATTACAAGTCTGTTACATTGGTAATGAATTTTCGTCGTATTTTCCAAAAATTTGTAAACTGCAGAATACAGATTTTTGCAATTTTTTCCATGTGAATTCAGCAATATGGGAGCCAGTTACGACTACCATTTTGTTAAATTGTAGGGCCAGCAAATGTTAAAAAATATTAACCCCTTAACGACTGCCGAAACACCTTTTAACGGTGGCAGTTAAAGGTACTTATGCCTCAGCGCTGCTTTTTAATGGCGCTGAGAAATAAGTGTATAGTGCCCCCCAGAATCGTAATTTCTCTGGGGTCTCGGCTACCGTGGATAGCTGAGACCACAGAAAACATGATTCGGGTCCGTTTTTACTGATCTCGATGTTGCGATCACCATTATTCATCTAACAGCGACCGCAAAAAAAGGTCAGATTTTCCTTTTAATTTATCCCTCCTCTGATGTGATCTGTGATCACACATCAGAGGAGAGAGAAATGAGGTCCCCAATTCCCACCCAATACCTCAGGAGTCACTGCATCCCCCGTGAAGTCCCCCTGCCGCTGGCATCTTCTTCCGGTAAGAAAATGGCGGTTGCATCCGCAGTGCACCTGCCAAGATCTGCTGGCCGGCACCCTGGAACAATAGGAAATTTTTTCCTATTGGTTCATTTTAATCACTGTGATAGACCCTAATACAGTGATCATTTTTTCCTTCCACATTGATTTAGTTCTCATCAAGCACGTGAAGGGTTAATAAACTTCATGAATGTGGTTTTGCGCACCTCGAGGGGTGCAGTTTTTAGAATAGTGTCACTTTTGGGTATTTTCTGTTATATTGACCCCCCAAACACTTCAAATGTGAGGTGGCCCCGAAAAAAATGATTTTGCAACTTTTGTTGGAAAAATGAGAAATCGGAGGTCAACTTTTAACCCTTAAAACATCCTAAAAAATAAATTATGCTTCTAAAATTGAGCTGATGCAAAGTTGACATGTTGGAAATGTTATTTAACTATTTTGTGCAATATGACTATGATTTAAGGGTACAAAAATTAAAAGTTTGAAAATTGCAAAATTTACAACTTTTTGCCACATTTCTTTTTTTCATAAATAAACGCAAGATATATCAAAGTAATTTTACCACTAACATGAAGTACAATATTTCACAAAAAAAAGATTCTCAGAATCAGTTGAAGCATCTAGAACCATAACCTCATAAAGTGACAGTGGTTAGAATTGTAAAAATTGGCTTGGCCATTAAGTACCAAATTCGCTCTGTCACTAAGGGGTTAATAATAATATAATAATACTCAACGCTCACTATTACCACCGCTCCCACAGACCATGCTTCTTTTCGCATTCCCATGTCCTGCACATTCTCTTGCATTCTCTCCTGCACCGAGGAGGCCTCTGACATAACTGCCCACTAACTATGCCTCGGGCTATGCACGTATTAACGTCATAACATCACAACAAGCTTCGCAACAGCACAGTGCACAGTAATGTCAATGGCTTAGTCTAAGCAGGAAAACCCAGGACAGAGTAAAGGAGGCCGAAGAGAATGCACTAAATAAGGGCATGCATAAAGAAGAATTACGGAGGACAAGAAGGTGGGTTTCAGCGGCAGCGAGACAGGTGAGCAATGAGGAGAGTATTTTTTTATTATCCTTATTTATTATACCCTGCGGTCTGCAGAGATCCCTGAGGGTATAAAAGGAGCATTGCATTTGCATAGAAAAATGTGAATGATTTTGATGTGAATGGAATTTCTCCATAAAATCCACATTATTTCACAAATTTAAATCTCAATTGATTTGATCATCTCTAATAGTTGCTAATCTAAACATCTGCAGTAGATCTATTGGATTGACAGTTGATGTATTTTCTTTTCACTAATAAAATGTATATAAATATAAAGTGTTTTGTTTAAACTGTGATTATTAAAACTGTGGACCTCGAAAATAAAGATTTAGTTGTGCAAAATGGAACAACAAAGGCACGCAACTATGAAGAAAAAAGTTGTAAAAATGTAATATTTTATTTTATTTTAAACCATTTATAAAAAATAAATTAAAGATAATTATAATTAATGAGCATTACGTATTTTGAAAAATTATGCAATATTTAGATAAAGCAGAGCAGATTTTTTTTTCACATGGCACTCATGAGAAAGAAATAGTGCCAAATTCAGCCCTCTCATATCTGTAGTGTCAATTTTTTTATACTTTTAATATTTTTTCCATGAAAATATTTAATACATACAATCAGAACCAAAAGAGACATACATTATAATATGGTAAACAAGATGGTAAGTGATTTTTTTATACTCAATATATATATATATATATATATATATATATATATATATGTATACAATGAAACCTCTTCAATAGAGGAACTCTTGAGAGGACAGCCCCTTATACAGACCTGATTTAAAGTTATACTATCATAACTAATGGCTACCTTTTTTGACAGCAAAATATTCACTTTTAAAATCAATTTTTGCTCCTCTTGAAAATGTTCCACATATATACATACTGTATGTGTGTGTGTGTATGTGTGTATATATCTGTATATATGAAATTAAACAGCAATGACGAACGACATGATGACATGACGACCTATTAAATAGAGTTTTTAATATAAATTATACATGAGAAAGATATAAAATTAAATTACAGTGATATACTTTTCATAATTAATTGCAATTATGAAAGTATCAAATGAAAAATGACAGATAATTATACAGTGCATGAATTACAGTAGATTTGAAAAAGTATGGAACTCTAGAAACGTATGGTTTCCATACAGTATATGCTGTATTATATAAATATCATATTTACTATAAAAATATGTATGGTTTATAATGTGTAAGAAATAAAATATAGCTCTAGCAGGGTCTACAGCAGGGGAGTGTAACCTCAGATCCGAAGGCCACTTGAGGTCATAGATGACCGTTTATCCCGCACCTGGGCAGATTCCCATTGACCGCAGTACTTGGGCTGGCAGCTGTATTTTGATGGTCGTGGGCCCAATAACTTATTTTTACTTTGTGAGCACATACACGCAGCGTTCACTTCTGAATACTGAGGCGCGTGCAATGAAAGATTACGTCCTGACACCAGTGCCAGCATCAGAATTTACTTTGTGGATAGAGATATCAAGCAATTTGTATGGCCTCCAAAAGGATGGTAAAAGTATCCAAATGGCCCTTGGCAGAAAAAACGGTTCCCCACCCCTGTTTTAGAGTATCTTACATAGGAACACAATTAGACCCTTTTAATAAGTTTGTGAATACCTGACCCAACCACTGGTATATAAGCCTATAAGATAGTTTGCTCGGAGACTCGGTGGGAGACTCGGCGGTCGAGCCGGGTATTGTGAGCCACGGATGGTCAATGCTTCACAAACGTGAGAAATCGGCTTTAGATTTAGTATTGATCATAAAATATGTATTTACCTGTATCCGTTATGGTGCTTGTGGTTGTTATACATGGGATAACTATTAAAAAAATTAAATGAAAAAAAAATGTAGTGCTCTCACGCAAAATTAATATATACTGTCCATGATAATAGTAAAATCATAATTCTAAAGCTATGGTCATGAATAGTTTTTTTAAAGTAGGTTCTATTATAAAGTACACAGTTAGGCTTCACAAGTAGCGTTTTTGCTGCTGCATTTAATGCAAAGTATAAGATGTGTTTAAGTTGCTTACAAAAAGCAGGTTTTGCTTAGTTTTTGCTGCATTTTTTGCTTAGGTTTTGCAGATTTTTTTATTGCTGTACATTGCTGATAGTGTTTAGAGCATAAAAGCAAAACCAAATACCTGCATTTTTTGCATAGTTTTTGCACTATATTTTTGATTACTCATTGCTTTCAATGGGTGAAAAATGCTGAAAAAACGCTGAAGGAAGTGGCATGCTGCATTTTACAAAAGCACAGCTCTTGACAAAACAGTCAGGAAAAAAATACAAGGTGTGTGCATGAGATTTCTGAAATCTCAGACTTTGTTGGTACTGTGTAACGTAGCTGAAATTTTGCATAAAAAAATTCAGTAAAAACGCTACATGAGAATAGGACTTAAAGAGGTTTCTGTACATTTTTGTTCCTACTGCTCCCCTAAATAATCCACCATATGGTTCCAGATGTATGAGCTTATTTCATTAGTTATAATTTTTCTGATCTTTACCAAGTAGGCGTTGCTCACAAGATTCTCTGGGGGAATGTTCTAAAGTTGCTCTGCATAATTACCCTGTGAGCGTGGCCCCTAATAAAGACTATAAAAATTAAAACTAAATAAAAGGCCCAAATTTTCTGGAACTGTATGACAGATTTAATTAAAAAAAGAGGCATGTTCAGAGGAGCATCTGGAGTTCAGTAAGAACACAAACTGGTGAATTTTAATTTGTTGACAGGTCCTCTTTAAATTTATGTTTTCCTGTGAATCCCATCCAACATAGTAGTTATGGGGGTCTTCAGCAGGTAACCTATTAGCACGACAAGAGTACATCAGTGAAAGCACTATTAAATGCCGCTATCAGTGACTGGGCAGTGGCATTTAAATGGTTAAACAGAAGCAATATGAGTGGCCTCCTGTCACTGCTGTTACAGACTGATGCTGGCTGTGTAACACAGTCAGCGCCTGCTCAGTATGGGATCTAAGCCTCTCCATTCTCCAACATCATGACTGTGATGTCCAGTTACATTAGGGTGTAAATGGCCTAAAAATGCCTAATCTAATGTAAGTTATTATTGATGCATACCTGTTGGTGTTGAAGTTTTTGCAGTGGTGGTGGTTGTGGTTGTGGTAGTAGTCATTGCTTTAACTAAAAAGATAATTATTGCCATGATTATCATTCATTAACATTACAGTAAGATTCTTAGTAATAATATAATGCCACAATAACTCAACAAATATGAAATTTATTTTTCTTTTTCTAATTATGTCTAACTCCAAACCACTCAACCTCTGCTCTGTACATTTTGTTAAATATATCAAGTACTACTGTACAAGCTGAAAGTATAGATTCCATTGATACAAGACAAGTAATGCATATTTTCTCTATAAGAAACATAATATGTGGTATACACTGTGAAAATGATTAACTTGTTACTTACCACAATATCCAGGTGTAAGAGAGATGTCATCTATGGCCACATCACTACGATATTCTTCTCCTATCCTGCCTTCAATGAAAATCTGTAAACATAATGTATAATAAAGGATCTGATATGTTCTCCTCTATGTTTTTGTGCAATCATGAGAGACTAGAATGTTCTATATTTTTTTTCTTCATACAGAGCATTCTGTAATCCACTTAATGTCTTAATGTCTGTGCATGTTAATTACATTTGCTGCACATGAATATTCATTAGAGCATTATCCATTTTAGAATAAATTATTTAGTAGCTTCCGTAACAAACTGATTGGTCTGTCTTATGATCATAAATTGTACAACAGTGAGTGTGATTTCTTAAATCCATCAAATGAAGCTTCAATCTATAGAAATCTGATAATGCAGTAGATTTATTTAGTAAAATTAACGTAAATGAAAAACGCATAACTGGCCATTAAAAATTAGCGAACATTATTACATTATTTGTTTGAATCTTTGGAAGATAATGCATTGTAATATAACCTTAGAAGGATCTTATCAGCTGAACCGTTGGAAGACAAAATCAGAGACCATCTCCTTTATTGATTCCGTTTATTTTTCACTCTGCAGTGTTTCCTAGAAAACATTCCTTGAAATGATGCAACTAGAGTGACTAGTCCAAAAGCCACGTCCTCTCTTTCCCACTCCCCTAGAATGACAAGTCTTTCCCTTTTTTTGTATATAGGGAGAGACTGGTCAGTCAAAGGGAGCATGAAAGGTTGGGAGAAACTGTGGGGCCTACCTCTTGGACTAGTCCTTCTAGTTGCGTCGTTCCATAGTTGCAGTGGTTATTTAAAATATGATTTCTCCTAAACGCTGCAACACTTTAAAGTAAGACATACCTGGTTGCAATAGCAGAGCCGGGCACTAATTTATGCTTACCGTGGTTTTCTTAAACTGCAACTGAGACAGAACCTGCTATGGTGTAAAATACATAAGTACCATAGCCTTTAAGAATCAACCATTGAAAGGAAAATTTGCATATATTGGAAATAATCTTAAATAAAATTTAGATAGAATTCTCCACTGATGTCTCCCAAGGTTCATCACAAATCTTGAAAATATACGTGAGATAGAAAGTGTATATTTGCATATATAATGCATGTATGAAGTAAGTGTATACCGTATATGTTAGTTTCATTTCTTAATTGCAATTATGTATGAATAATAAGGCAAAAAACACAACATTACCTGGATGATGTCACTGTCAGGCAAGAAAATCTCTTCTAAGAACCACCTATCTCCATAACTCCCATATAGGTAGGTCATATATTCTATACCATCGTCTCTTAAGACAGCCACATTCAGCTCCATGTTATCTGCAGCTCCGTACATGTGGTACCAGAACCTGAGGCACTGGTATCCAGTGAAACAATTAGCAGGACTCTCCAATCTTGCCATGTCTCCTTCTTTTGACTTCTCACCATCAATGTAGAGATAGTATCCATCTGAAATAAGAATTCAAGTGTCACTTTGGGGAATGGAAAGCTTCTAATTTTGAATATAACTTTTATAGAAGACCAATACCTCCTGTTGTGTGGTCAAAGGAAGGTCCAGTGAGTTCAGATGGTGTAGCACCTCTCCAGCGTATCCAGTCAATATTATCTGACTTTGATTGTTTCCAGTTACAGAAACCAGAATCAAAAGAGCATCCTATGTCACATTTGCCTAAATATGGAAGAACGAACACAAACATATATTAGTATGTCATATCTGTGTGCAATTAACAGAAATTACAGAAGGCTAAAAAAGTAATTAAATTCTTTAGCCCTGTATTTTTAAGTCACTTTTCTTTTTTGTCTTGTGGAATTTGATTCCATTTTTTGCACTTGTTTTTTTAAATGGCATGTGCGGTTCATGAGTTTTGTACATTGTCTAAATTTTATTTCATTATTTCAGTCTTTAACCTTTTTTGGAACTATTAGTGAAAAAGTCACACACTTTGTCCTAATAATTGTGCAAAAATTCTTAGCTTATATAAAATAACTCTGCCAAGAGACTAGAGCACATTCACTTATAATGTGGCTTTTTTAAAAGTTGCAAATGATGAATTAATTAAAAACAGATAAATACCAAAAACCACACCCACAGCAGAAAGCTTAAAAAAACACACACCCATAAAAAAGTGAAGAGGTAGATATATGGCATTCTTGAAGAAAAATAATTGGGTGCTTAAAACGAGTTCCCCCCATGCACATGAACAATATAAGATATATTTGGCACTCCAAATAGCATAACAAGTCTTTATTCAGGCAATCCAAATAGGTCAATGACATTTTGGTCCTATGACACGGGCCTTCATCAGACACTACCTGGTACAGAAAAAATATATGGTCAAAGATGACCGAATACATGTGTAAATAAACAAAACATGGAAAATTCATATGAATACACATGTCATGTATTAAAAGTAATTTGTAAACTTAGTTATAATTATCACATAACAATATAATTTCATATTAGAGAAAAACAGGAAAGAAAAGAGAAAAAAAACATTATGTCCTATCTGAGAGATATATTTATTCACCATAATCCAAATTTAATACAGAAAATTGCTGTAATAGAAAAAATCATCTCTTTTAGTATTAATCCTATATGTGTGACAAAGGTCTAAGTCATATTAGTTTGTTATTGACATACCCAAAAGTGTCAGTGTAAAGGCAAAAAAAATTGAAAGGGAACAAGCATTATACAGAGAGTATTTTATAGTGAAGCTATTATATGTATGAGTCAAAATCGTGTTACTTCATCCCAAAAAACTATATTATATGACAGCTGGGAATAAAGGAAATAGCCAAAGTCCTATGATGCAATGCAGTATAATGGAAAATTCCTCCATAATCTTGTAGGGAGATAATTGAAGTTGCATGCAGTTCTAAAATGAAACATCAATAGAAATAAATCAAGGTAGATGAGCGCCCAGCACTAGACAATTTGTCTCGTCATTGTAAATACCTTACCCGATACCTCTTGTTGCTATCGTTGCAATTTGATGAGATTTACTTTCATCTACCTTGAAAATTCCCTTTCATTTTCTTTTGCCATTACCATGACATGGTTATGTATTTATACGGCTCTTCTTTTGGGCATGTCCATAACCAACTATTATTCTTAGATCTTTGTCACACGTATAGGAGAAATACTAAGACGATTCAAAGAGATGATTTTCTCTAATTCAGACATTTTCTTTATTAAATTTGGATCATTGTGAATGAATTTATCTCTCATAAAGGACATAATAAGTTTTTTATTTTCATTTTTTTACTTCTTTCCTTTTTTTCTCAAATATATAAGGATGCAGTTTTGTGATAATTGTAACTAAGATTGCAAATTACTTTTAATGTGTGACACGCATATGCATATTACTATTCCATGTTTGTTAATTTGTACATGTATCTTTTAACATCTGATGAAGCCCCATGTCACAGGGCAGAAACGTCATTGACCTGTTTGGATTGCCTTATTAATGATTTGTTATGCTATTTGGAGAGCCAACTATCTCTTATCTTCTACTGAAATAAAGACTTAAAAAAAGACGCAAGCTAAAAAAAAGAATTAGTCAGAAATTTTCAAAAATAAGCATAAAAAACATACAAGTAGCAAAAAAACAAAATAAATGAAATAGTGAATTGGGCTCCTCATGTTTTGACCTTTAGGTTATATATAATATATATATATATATATATATATATATATATATATATAAACATGTTTAATTAAACCAAATTTCACAAGAATAATATAGTTATGGAAAGCTTTCACAGATTCCATATTTCTTCTTCTTACCTTCTGTAGTCGAAACAATTGGTTTTGGAGTGAATGTAGGCTTATCTAAAAAAAAAGAGAGCATAATATATTGATCTAAAAGTTGCTTGAAATACAACGTACCATTTACTAATTTTAATTATGTCATGGCTATTGAATAATACACTTGTCTGAACTTCAATATGTTAATGAATCTCACTGTTCGGGATGTGGCAATCTAATTTAGGTTATATTAATCATCACTCTGCTTTAAGTTTTATTATTTACTTGAAAAACTGTTTTTTTTTCAGCGCTGTTTGTTCTCTTGCCTGTAGTGGATGTTGGAGATATTGGAGTGGATTGTAATGTGGTGCGACATGTCAGGATGAATAAAGTAATTATAGTAGATGCTGCAGTGGATGTGACAGTGGTAGAAGGTGTAGGTGTGGATTGCATAGTGGGGCTTGTGGTTGTAGGAACGGTGGTTTAAGTAGTTTAAATTGTAGAAGGGGAAGCATTTGATATTGAGTTGGTAAAAATCTATAAAAAAAGTGGAAAAGTGATCACTCATGGTAGAGAAGTATCATTAGTGCTAAATTAACAATAGACTGAATTTTTATCATGGAGATCCATCAACCGATCTTTAATAATCACATATAACCAAATTCTATTTGTAATCCATAGTAACTAGAAAGGTAGAAAATATTGTACACAAAATGTGATGCTCACTTATTTTTCAGATTTAAAAATGTTGGGAGCATATTCATTTATAACTAAATTCACTTAATCATAAGGAGCCTATTGCATGTACCAGTTCCAGCTTCTTAGCTAAGCTTCTGCATATCTTTGCATAGTGAATGCTTTGAAACAATGAAAAAGGGGATTATCCAGGATTTAAAAATTATGATAGAAATATAGAAAACTAAAAGAATAATAATGTTTTAATTGGAAAAACACCCAAAACCTGTCTTGCTATAATCATGCAACTTTACATGACGACAGACCCCTCTGGATTCAATTGTCTATTGTGTCTTGTCCAGCGCAACCTCTCTGTCTCATAACTGCTGCTTATACTCTGCCTACTGGGCAATTAGACAGAAAGGAGGCAGCTTGAGCGCAAACAAAAATGGAGATTAAAGAATTACAGTAAAGGTACTGCCACACTAAACAATCCCGCTAGCGATCACGATAACAAAGCATACTAATGCGATCGCTAGCGGGATTGTTTCTATATCGCTAAGTGCGGCCACATTTAGCGATATAGTTAACGACGCTATCGCCGTTAGCGATCTTCTTAACGACTTTAGCGGTACAAAAGTACCGCTAAATCGCTAAGAAAAGGTGCCACACTAGCGATATATACTTACCCAGCGGGAGCGCCGACGGGAAAATAGGGTCCGGAACGATTCCAGCGACGAGCGAGATCACAGCAGGAAGCTCGTCGCTGGAAGCTGCCGCACACAACAACATCGCTAACGGGATCGCTAAATAGTGACGTTTTTTAGCGATCCCGTTAGCGATATTGTTTAGTGTGGCATACCCTTTAGACCATGTGCACACTTTGAGTATTTGGTCAGTATTATACATCAGTATTTGTAAGCTAAAATCAGGAGTGGAACAATCAGAGGAAAAGTATAATAGAAACACGTCACCACTTCTGTATTTATCACACACTCCTGGTTTTATCTTACAAATACTGAGGTAAAAAACTCACCAAATACTGAAAGTGTGAACATGGCCCCAGCCGGTATCTGTTCTAATCTCTCTCAAACCTTTAGGCAAAAGGATATATCAGATTGCCTTGATCTTCCACTTCCTAAATCAGATTCTAACTAGATCTTAGATCCAAAAACATCAATGTTGCATGTTTACTGCTATAAGTATTCAATCATTTTCCTCTTACACTTTGTAAATACTCACTTACTTATCCCTTTATTAGCCTTTTAGTTTCTCAGTATGCCTTGATCTACTGTCCAATGCATATAACATTTATCGTGTTCATATAAATATCATGCAGTAAAACCATTTACCTGGTGTAGTGGAAGTTGTGGTTCCTACTGTGTCGCAACCAATAGTTGTAGGAGTAATAGTAATAGTTGTTGAAGTTGCAGTGGTGGTGGTTTTCGGTGGACTTGTGCTATTTATTTCTCCTAATAAGTAAAAATAACATTTATGTTATAAAATACAACCCAACAAATTTAATAATACATTATGATTAAAAGGAATTAACTTCTTACCACAATTAGCTTCTTGTCTCCAATCACCAAGAATGACACCAATTGCTTCACATGCTGCAGCATAAAATTCTAGTGAGCTGCAGAAATAAGTATCATTCCCTCCTGTCGCGCATTGGTCATAGACACAACTCTCAAAGTATTGATATGGTGGAATGAGAGCATGACACTGGGCAAAGGGGCCATTGAGCAGCTTTATTATTTCACACTTTGCCTCAGCTTCTTGCTCTATGTTGGGAAGGCACGTAGGTGGAGGAGGAGGAGCAGAGTCACATCTATAGAAATATACATACAGCAAAGTTATATTTCACATTGCAAAAAAATTATATATGGATAAGTAAATGGACAAATGGACAGATAGGATAAGAAAATACTCACGGCCATCCATCATCTGGTACTCGCCAGCTGTTTGCAAAGTCATTGACGTCAGTTACAATACTGCCATTAGGTGTCGTGAAGTCATCAAAGCGATTATCATTGTAAGTGCCACACAATCCACACAACTTATCTTTGTATTTCTCACTCACTATAACAAATAATTCATGATCTCCATTGAATTTAATCTGGAGTCCAAAGTTGGTATCAACTACTACGTACTGGCCACTTCTAATGATGCTTAGGCCAAACACGTCCGCAGGAAGAGTAACTAAAACATTGTTGACCTGCAAAGCAAAGGTAGAGCAGTACTATAATTTTTAGCTATAACAACATTTACCTGAATAATAACAGTGCTAACATTATTCTGGCCACTTGTATTGTAAAGTAAAAAAATAGAAATATTACACTAATTTTTTATAAAAATTATGAAAAGAAAAAACTTTTACGGAATAACAAATATTTAACATTTAACAAAAATTTTGTTTCATAAAAAAAAAGTGCAAACTGATATTGTTCAATACAGTACCAGAATGCTGTCTCCTTTTATGATACAACCACTGAATATCCAAAAACATTACAACACTTGTTTTCTCACAAACTTCAAGCTATCTGTTATTGGGTAACACCTGAAAATGTTAAATATACAGTATATGTGCAAAGTTATGAGCATACATCTGGCTTTTTATTAGCAGAATTCTATGGTATTACAGTAAAATTTGGGTAGACTTGTAATAAAATAATTAAACTTACATGCACAATATTGTTCTTCTTGATCAAGATGTGTGTACCGTCCACAGTCAGAGCAACCGAATTTATTGCTGTCCAGCTTGGGTTGCCTCTGTGTTCATTGCGTGTGGTGACAGTAAAGCTGTGAGATGTATTGGCACAGGTTTCTGATATAGTGTAGTTACAAGATCCTTGGAAATGGTGAAGTGTGTCATCAAATGTGGAGTAGTGCGGGTCACCATAAATGTGGCACGTTGCACTGCTTGGTTGGTAACAGCCCAATAATCCATTTTGTACCTTACAGATTTCATCTTCTGGACAAAACATAGGTAAACAGGAGACCATGTTGTTATCCTGACATTGACATCTCCTCTCACAGTTTCCTTCAATGAATTCATCACCTCTCTATAAAAAAATTCAGTAAATATTTAAAAAAATTTCAACAAAATTTTCAGCAAAAACTCATCAGCAGAGAAGTATAAAAAGAACAAAAATGATCAAATATTTAGTTGGACACTTACATTATAATACTGGTCATTGTACAAGCATCCACATTGTGATTTAGAAACGCAAACTCCTCCACTGAGAATGTACCCGTCTTTACATTCACATCCTTCCACGCATGGAGAGGTGCATTTCTCTGGAGCCTGTGGATCCAAGCAGGTTGCTGGACATGCAGTCATACATTCCTTGTAATCGCTATTGCTTGGACATTCTTTACCTCCTGTTAATTCCAAGGCACAAAATTTACCAAAATTAGTCTAAGTATAGTTGGCCATATAAAAAATCATCAAATTTTCATGCAGAAAAATTTAAGATTTTTCATCTGTATTGTGATCCTTATAGTTTCCATTCGTCATTCGTTTTAATCCATCAGTTGTGAATAAAATATACAAGACTAAATACTGTTTTCTAACTAACAATTGCAATGTAAATTGCAAAACTGATGCTACACAGCTAATCCAAATGGGATCCTATCTTTGTATTCACCCATAGACTTGAATAGAAGAGTTTCATCTGAAATATGGAAGAGACTAGTACATGCTGATTTTTTTTCATGCAGTCATTTGGTCCTAGTAAACAAAGGTTATCTGAACAGCCTCACTGAATAATGTTGTTCCTAGTGCTGACCGTGTGATGTCAGTTTTTTTCCACAGACAATAGACTTAAGCATATTAGAACTAAAGCTTGTAACACTTTTACAATTTGTACTAGCAATACTTACCACAAGATGTAATGTTTCTCCAGTTTGGAATGGTGACTCCTTGTTTCTGACAGGCATCAGCATATGCTTCTAAGCACTGCACAAAATATCTTTGCCTCCATCTAATGCGCAGAGATCAAACACACAGCTTTCAAAGAAACTCTCCGGATCGACAACATCGTGACATACACTGAACAGACCTTCTTTACTTGTTAGTAAACCACAGAATACATTGCTTTCGTAGAGGCTCTCATCTTCTGGGGGACATATTGGGAGTGGAGGTGGAGGTGGTTGATCTGTGCAGGACGGATCATTTTTGTCATAGACTATCCAACTGTTTCCTAACTCATTTGAATTTTTGGCCAATTGTCCATTGGGCATAAGGAAGTCATCTGGTCTATGATTGTTGTAGTTACCGCACATGCCACAAACTTCCCAGAGAATGCATCAGGTATTTTCAATTCCACGGAATGATCAGTGTCGTAAGCAACTCTAAGTTTGAAGTCAGTTTCTAAAATGACATATCTTCCACTCTTTTCCACCTTTACTGCACCTCCATTCAAAATAACAGGAAGAGTTTTCCACACGTCATCGACCTGCACAGACATCAATGATTGAATGAGTCATATATTCTGTGGAAAACAGATATGTACCACCAAAGCAATGTTAAATTGTGTATAAAAATAGATGTCTTACCAAAATGCGGGAATTTTCTTTGTTCACAATCTGTATTTGGTAACCATAGACATCAACAATCACTCTCTGCACATACGAGACGGATGGATTTCCCTTATGTACATTCTTGGCTTCCACATTAAAGTAAGGTAATGAAGAGTTAGTGCATAATTTAGAGAGAGTGTATGTGCACAGACCCATGAAGTGATGGACTTGCTTGTCATAGGTTTCGTAATGAGGGTCATTGTGAACTCTGCAGGTGCCATAACTATAATAAACACAGCCAGGGATGCCATTTATCACTGAACAGTATTGGTCACTGCGACATGCATCACTCTTACAGATTAAGTTACTTCCAGCTGAAGGACATCTGCATATTGTGGAGCAGTGTCATCTGTCCAAAATTCAGATCCAACAGGATAATGCTTATCATTTTCCCAACAGCCACACTGGAGACTGGGCACACATTCCTTGTTGAACAAAACGTAGCCAGGATCACATATACATGACTCGGTGCAAGGCAGATTGCAATTAGATGGAGATACTGGATTCACACAAGTTGCTGGACAGGCAGTCCCACATGGTTCATAATGGCTGTTTTGTGGACACTTGAGAGCTGTAAAGCGAAATTAGATATATTTAAGAGTAAAAAAAAAATAAAGGGATAAGCACATTACCTATTTACTGCCTTTCATGTAGTTTCTGATACTTTTGAAGGGGCTTTCTGACATATTTAGTTTATGTAGATATACTTAAAGAAAAATAGACTTTTAGGCTAGGTGCAGACGGTGCGGAATGGGCTGAGGAATTTTCCGCGCAGTTTTTGTGAAATCCGCAGGTAAAATGACCTGTTTTTTACCTGCGGATTTACTGCGGATTTACTGCGGATTTCCCCAGCGGTTTCAGACCTGCGGATTTCTATTGACAGGGTGGTCACATGAGTCAAACAAGTGTTTGACTCGTGTGACCAACTTTTTACTATTGATGCCGCCTATGTCGCATCAATAGTAAAAAGATCTAATGTTAAAATAATAAAAAAAATAATAAATAATGATATTCTCACCTTCCGGCGGCCCCGCAGCTTTCCCGCCTTTCAGCGACGCTCCCGGCAAGTTTCGTTCCCAGGAGTCCTTTGCGGCAATCATCCCGATGACGTAGCATCTCGCGAGACCGCTACGTCATCTGGGTGATCTCGCAAAGCACTTCTGGGAACGCGATTGGCGGGAGAGTCGCTGAGAGGCGGGAAAGCTGCGGGGATGCCGGAAGGTGAGAATATCATTATTTTTTATTTTAATTATTGTTTTACATGGATATGGTACCCAGGGCTTGGAGGAGAATCTCCTCTCCTCCAGACCCTGGGTACCATCCGCACATGAACCGCTTCCGCATGGTGGGCACAGCCACTTAGAGCAGGTCTGACAACGCTGCGGAACTGCACAAAAGAAGTGACATGCTGCGGATTTAAATCCGCACCAAATCCGCGCGGAAAAATCCGCAGCATGTGCACTGCGGTTTTTTTTTTCATTGAATTTAATGCTACTGTATGTCACTTGCAGTTCTGCTGCGGATCCGCAGCGGTAAATCCGCTGCGGATCCGCAGCAGAATCCTCAACGTGTGCACATACCCTTAAAAGAACCTGTCAGCAGGATTGTGCAGAGTAACCTACAGACACTGTCAGACACTGTCAGGTTGGCACCGTATTACTGATTAAAATGATACCTTGGTTGATGAAATCCGTCTTGTGATTGTTTTTTAATCTCTATTTTCAGTTTTGAGTTAATGATATGCTCGTGCTATTCATAATGCAGACTGCTGACAGGTTGCATAATGAATACCTGTACATACTGAATAAGGGGAAAAAACCTTCTGCAGGCAGGTGCCAGCCATAATTGCATGTGAAATGTCCCAATAATAAATGTAATTGATGTTATTCAGATAGAAAAAAAAAAGATTTTTTTTTCTTCTCCAGCTAGATTGCTCCGCTATTGGATCAGCTATCTGATCGCCTATATACACCGTAAGCTGCTACTGTGCAGGCGCTGCAGGCGCCATTCTAAAATTGATTTTTTTTTTCTCTCTGAATAACATCAAGATGAAAATGAAGATTAAACAACAACTACAAGATGGATTTCATCAACCAAGGTATCATTGGAAGCAGTGTAATGGTGCCGACCTGACACTTTGTGTTGGTTACTGTGCACAATCTTGCTGACAGGTTCCCTTTACCACTACATCAAGCAGGCAGAAAGTGTAAGAGAATATTTATGTTGTGCTTACGGCAAAATGTTTCATTTCTCCATGGTCCTATCACAACCCCGTTAGATTGACAAGATTGGGCATATGACTGAAGACTGTCACAAAGTGCACCAGGATCCAGATTCAGTTCACAAAGGTCATAGATACAGTTATTAAAGTAGACCTCTTGGTCTACAACACCATGACAATCTTTAAATGGACCATTCTTGTCAGTTATTAGTCCACAGAAGCTGTTGCTGGAAATTGTGACTTTCTCATCATCTGTGCAGGGAGGTGGAACTTCAGGTCCAGGGGTACATCTATGACAAATTCATAAGTGACTCAAGTTATAATAATATTTAATACAGATCTAAAAATCTGGGACTGACAAATACATACACTAAATATTTTTTTATTGAAGTATAGATTGTTAAAGACATTGTCCACTTCTGGTAAATTATTTGGCAAACACTGCAACTTGCCAAATCCTAACACCATTAGGATTCGCCTCTGCTTGCTTTCCAGCATTTGTCACCCAACCGTAAGAATTCAATTTGCATGGCTGCAGTCGATTGACGATTAGAATCTCTGGTGAGTCTCTCGATGTTTTATTTAGAGTGGTGCCTGAGACTCTAGATTGCACGTCAAAGAATAATCAAACTTGGCCGACAGCACAACAGTCTATGGATGCATGTTCTAGTCCTCCGGATCCAGGGGGACAACAACATATCAAATAATGAATGAAGAACAGCATACCAATCCAGGTGAAGATCAATTCATCTCTTTATTTTGCCAGATGCGACGTTTCGACCTCCATAGGTCTTTTTCAAACATTGAAAAAGACCTATGGAGGTCGAAACGTCGCATCTGGCAAAATAAAGAGATGAATTGATCTTCACCTGGATTGGTATGCTGTTCTAGATTGCACGTGACTGTAACTTTACAAATTGAATAATTAAGGTCATTTGACAACAGCTGGAAACGGCAAGCGTAACCTAATCTTAACGGTGTGTGTGTGTTTTATACTGTTAGAATTCAGCAAACTGCAGTGCTTGCCAAAGAGTTTACCAATGGTGAACAACGCCTTTAATTTGTGAAAAAAAATTCTAAAATAAAATTGACTTACTTGGTATCGTTATCAACTTGCCAACTGTTACCAAGGCTGTTGGAGTCTGGCTCTAATTCTCCATCTTGGTTTAAGAAGTCATCAGTCTGATTTCCATTAAAATTACCGCATAGTCCACACACTTTATTTGCATATCCATGTGGAATAGTTACTACTACTCTATGGTTTCCATCAAATTTCACATTAGGCCAAATGCTGTTGTGATTACTACATCATGTCCACTCAGGAATATATTAATATTCGGCACTAGAGCTTCTGGTAGCGTCACAATATTTCCATTGACCTGTATTTACAAAAATATGGGAGAAGAAAATATAAAATTCTTTTGTCTGAGATCATATATTCTACTGTCAAAAATCTTATTTATAGAAGACAAGATTGATATATTTGAAACTTAATTTCAGGTGTGCCAGAGTTAATCTAAGGTTTATGAATATATTTATTAATGTGGAAAAATTAGACGTACCTTGACTACTCTGTTCTTTTCCAATGTGATCCTGTATCCGTGTACATCCACATTCACATACTGAACATAGGATACTCTAGTATTTCCTCCTCTGTGCTCATTAGCTGCTTCCACGTTGAAATTAGGAAGATTTGTATTATCATTACAGAGCTTGGATAGAGTGTAGGTGCAGGTTCCCATAAAATGATGAACCTGGTTATCAAAAGTGTAATAGTGCGGGTCTCCATTGATCTCACAAGAACCTAAAATTATATAAAACATTAATTTTCTTTATATACTATTTTTTGCAGACTATTGCACTATAGTAAATGAGAAGAAACATGTATGTACATGTGTATAAAATAACTACTTTTAAGGAAAAAGATAATTTTGCACACCAAGCTTTTGTTCTATTGGTTGAAAACAAATATACAAATATTAACGTAAACTGAAAGTATTACATTGTTTTCCAAGGGGTCATTTGTATGCCAATGTGTGTATTTTGGCATATGACTCTGTGCACTGACCATAAGGCAATAATGTAGGGTCTTATACTGTAAAGAATGTAAATTACATATATCTTATTAAAAATGGAAATTAATGGAGCAATGTATGCCTTGCAGTTAAAATATATACTTTTTTTCATAAACTTGCACACTGAGGAGTGAAGGAGCTGGTGTCCAAATTATTAATATATAACATACAGTATTTAATATTGGAAATATGCATTCATTTTAAGAATATATTTCAAGTAACTTACAAGCAGAAATAATTTAATTATCCAATTAAATACTTGTTCTCCTGGTAATATATTCTAAGGGCATGAACATATAACATCTTAACGACACAAGCGTATTCACAAAATTTTGCCAGAAAAAGACGCACTAGCCAAGTGATGGCAGAGATTCCCTTAGCAGCTTAGTTGCCAACTTTTTTTTCACCTCTATATAAAAAATAATGAGTGATTTACAGAAGCCACCAGTAGAAAGATGAGATCATTTTTTTAACTGCTTCACTTCTTTCGAAGCCTAAAGAAATGTAGTCTAATAAGGTGGCAGTTCAAGTGGATGAGTGACCATTTAGGTGTTAGTTGTACTAAACTGGAATAGGAGCCTCTCTAACACTGAAGTTTTTAAAGCTTGGTAATAAGTGGAAGTTGGAAGCAAAAAGTCCACCCCCTATATTGTCAATATGTGCTTATATGGATATGGGCTGTCCTCATAGTATTACCAATATGAAGAAGACTCCTCATGTTGGTAATCCTTTCTATCATTTATCATTAGCACGTCCCCTTGTGTTAACATAAGATGTGCTGTTGGTAATGTAATACAGTATGTGTATAATAGAAGAGTGGAATGAATGATTATTGCTAAATGGGAAATCAGAGTAAGCGAGATTGCTGCATTGTCAATAAATGTTCCTTTTTGGAAGTGTATCTGCCCATGGAAAAAGACCCTTAGTCTTCATAATGTAAGCACTTTAGGAAATATTGTTGACAAAAGGGTATTTTGTTCTTTACAACTGATTGGATTATCTACAATATTGAACAAAATCTCACGTTGGCCATACACATCAGAAAGCTGTCAGCTGAAAGTATGTTGGCAGACAGATATCTATTCCGACTCCCTCATACACATGAACACTAGCCTCAGTTGAATTTTAATGCATTTTTAATGAGAGAGGAGTATCCACTGCCAGACATCTCTGATAATTGCTTAACTCTATTGAAAAGAAAGAGATTGGGTGTTAAAAATTCCACTTCCCAATCCTTCTCATCACCTGTCAGAGAGAATCGGTAGGCACCATGAACATAAGATGGTCAGTTGCAGTAAATTGGTTTGGTTTTGCAGACAATTTAATATGTATGGATACTCAAAGTATATGATTTCTAAAAGATAAAATATATTTAGATCAATGTATAAATCGAGTAATCGGAAAAGTGTATTAGCTGTCTTAAAGAAAGTGACAAAATGTATAATTGGTGGACAAAGGTTGAACTTGATGGACCTAGATTTTTTTCAACCTATGTAACTATGTAAAAAAAATTAAAGTCTATTTTTATTGAGAGAATCATGACAGTTAAGCATCAGCTCACTTTCCAGGGGTGGACTTCATAACTTGTCCCTCTACTTACTGAACAGTCTTTTACAAATTTTATAAAAAAATCAGAACATACATATTAAAGTTCATGAGCAAGAAAAAATTGGTTCAACTACGTAAATGCACAATGAATAAATGCATTTCCATTGAATTTGTCAACAGTTTGTTTACCGTACCTGGAGGACCTGGTGGTTGAGTGGCAGTTGGAGAAGATGTTGTTGTTGTGGTGGTAGTAGTCGGGGTGGTGGTTGATGCCCCTGATGAGAGTAAAGAAAATAGAAACCAGTAAAATTAGAGAAAAATGTACTATTTCTTAGGTAATCTATTATTATTCTATTGAATAATTTACACATGTTTAACCTGTATATACTAGTCTCCTCACCTCATGGTTTATTCGCAACAACTTTGCTGACATGGACTTTGGAGCAGATTCTCCCAAATCCACATTAAAAAATGCTTCAAATACTTTTTAGATAGGCTTTTAATTGTTCCAGTCTATTTTCTATTAAAAAAAAGTTGTGCAAACCTACCTGCAGCCTGATTCACACCACCATTAACCCCTTGTCCACTACAGCCAACTTTCACTATTTTTACATTTTGTTTATTTTCTACCCTTCTTCCAAGAGCAATAACTTTTTTATTTTTCTTGAGCAAAGCCATATGAGGACATTTTAGCATGACAAGTTGTAGTTTAGAAGGAGACAATTTATTTTACCATATATAACGTACTTAAAAAAATAGGAATAAATTCAAAGTGGTTAGAAAGGGAAAAAAATGTGATCTCATCACTGTTACTTGGATTTATATTGATGGTATTTACTATAAAAGTAAAAATGACCTGGCAACACGATTCTCCAGGTTAATATGATTATGGCAATGTAAAAGGTTTATAGTATATTGTTATTATTTTAGTGGCTTACAGCAAATCTGAGCTTAATAAAAAAAAATAACTTGTGCGGCAATTTCAAAGTGTCAACATTTTTTTTATTTTTCCATCACTTCAGTTGTATTAGGGCTTTTTTTTGGCTGAAAAGTAGTTTTTAATGTTCTAAAAATGGTTCTTGTTTATTTTTACTCTTGTACAATATATTGTTTTCATTGTTTTTCTTTTTTGCATTGTGAAAGGTACTGTGATCAAATAGAGGCAATACGGGCAATCAATATTTTTTGTTTACATCTTTTATCTAAAGTGTTAAATCATTTTATATTTTAATAGGTCAAAGTTTTACAATTGAGGCAATATAGAATATGCTTATTTAAAAAAAATGTAATGTATTCTTTTTTACTATAAAAAGAGATTTTAATTTTTATGTTTTTTTATATGTTTGCAAACTTTTTATTTTACACTTTATTTACAAAGACATAGAGGGCTTGAACCTGTGATCGCTGATCAAGTGTACTACATACTGTCATTTTTTAGTATTGCAGTATATAACACAGATCATGGTGTCTCCTATGAAGCTCAAATGGAGTAACAAGGAGGCAGCGACAGACAACCAACATTGAGACGTTGAGTGATAGACACCGAAATGGACACCCAGGCAGGATTGTGCTATTTCATTGCCATTGTCAAAGATTGAGCATGGTATTTATGGTGTTAAAAATCTATGATTGGAGCTAGTATAACGCAGCTCGTGACTGCCCTCTGTGATTTAATGGTGCATCATGTAGCGGGAATAGGTTAAAGACGTTTCATCAGCATATTTAACAGTTCAAACTGCATATATTAATAAATTGATTTCTTCGATCTGTTGAAACTGGTATGTGTAAGGAAAAGGTTGTCGCCATTTTGTATAGGGCCTGTACCAGCCTCCATTTTGTCAGTTCACACAGCCACAGACTTTTAGCTACACATTGCCTATTAGCATATCCAGTACGACAGGTTTTGATGCCCACTAGGAATCAATAGGCCTTTACATGCTAATTAGTCTAGGCCAGTGACTGAATGAGATGTTCAGTCGTATGGTAAATAGCCCAAGCTCAGGCATTGTTTCCTGTTCCATATGAATTGCAGGCCAATTAATATGCGTGCTTCAAAGCAATGGGGATGGGCCTAGCAGGTCTAAAAAACTAGCCATGACCAGGCTGCTGGTCATTCCATTTCACACACAGAAGCCAAGAAGATGGTCTAGGAAAGACCAAGGGACTATTCAGGAACGGAAGACTGTACCTGGGAATGGCAGAGCTAAGGCCTTCCCAAGACCATAATACCCGGTAATATTGATCCATAGCTTATACCTTTTAGCCTTGTACATTATTGTTGTATTTTTACTCTGACTGCCATTCCATTGTAGTTACGTTGTATAGCTTTACTGTATATTTCTGTAATTATCTAGTGCGCCCTTAAGGCAAATTAAACCATAAAATTAATCTTGGGCTGATGCTTTTACTCTGATCATGAATCTTAGAATACCCAGTG
This sequence comes from Oophaga sylvatica, assembly GCA_033576555.1. Lineage (NCBI taxonomy): Eukaryota > Metazoa > Chordata > Amphibia > Anura > Dendrobatidae > Oophaga > Oophaga sylvatica. Next base: position 192,016,461 of record JARQOD010000005.1, read on the forward strand.
GGTAGCAGGACACCTTCCCCGGCGGCCATTTGCTCTAGGTGCAGTTCTCCTACTGACCTGAGAGACAAAGGGGGGCGCCGGAAAGCTGTACCTGTGGAGTTACGTCCCATTGGTGACGTGGGAGGAAAGGGATCGTCCGTCACATTTGGTAGCGGCGGTGGTATCAGAAGCTGTGATACCCGGGCTACCGTGTGGCGGCCGGCTGAGTTCCTCACAGTATGCTTATTTCAAAATTCCAATGCCGAATGGCTGAAAACCCCTTTTATGAATATCAAGAGGAAATGGACTCATAAAGTGCTATGTGAGGGATGAAATGAGACGACTACTTACTACATATGGTGTCTTCTCTCCAATCTCCAACAGTGACTCCTGCACTCTCACAGGCTGCAGCATAAGCCTCTAAGGCGTTGCAGAACTGGTCTTGGTTTCCATCATTGGCACACAGGTCATATACACAGTTCTCAAAATATAACTGCGGTTGAATAATGTGATGACAGTTACTGAAAGGACCAGTGCCAGACAAGATCACTTTGCATTCATCTTCATATTCAATTTCCAATGCAGGATCACAAGCAGGAGGCTCAACAACATCATCTTCACAGCTAAATGACAACACAGATTTTAAGTAACTTTAAAGGAGGAACAATTATGTATTCACATTTGGCAACCAATGTTTCCTTACTCCAATGCTTCCAAATAAAAAAAATAATCAAGCAACTTCAGTAATAATTAATAGTTGATTACGCTATCCTACACATTGGGTATAGAGCTTTTACACAGACGTATGTTACTGTGCAGTTACAGACAAAGACAGTGTGTAGTGTCATTCTCCAATGCAAAACCAGACCAGTGGTGGGTTATAGAAAGTGGAACTCGGCAATTTCCCAAGGCCCAATGCTAAGGAGAGGGGGATCCCATAGCCAGATTGCCCCATTATAATCTGAAAAGCCACTATTGGTGCTGGGTGATGAGGCTGTGAGCAAGTGATTGATTCCTAGCACTCCATTTACTGTTATGTACAATTATTCCTGCATTGTAAGGGTGTGAATATAATTGAACATAGCAGCGTGGTGGCAAGAAGCCACTCAACCTAAGCAAGTCTGTGTTCCTTACGTGATTGCTCATGTGAAATGTCATCTGACATGTGACCCCTGGATCAGAGGACACATAATAGTTTGTAGTATGTAATCATAGCGACACATTGAAGTGCAAGTGATCTAAAGACGCAAAACAGCATCTAAAAATAATTACATGGTTGGAGATCAAAATAATTGTCTTGCCCATTAAATCATGAATCAATGTTTCTGTATACTAGTGAAAAGATTTAACTACTGCATGTAAAGTTTAAGAAACAAAACAATCAAAAAGTAAACGTTATACAAATAAATAATGATAAATAAATTATAAAATTAAAGACAAATATATGTAGAAAAATATATTTCTATATGTAGAAAAATAAATGTACTATATTATTTCTACTTACATCCAGCCATTATCAGGAACTCGCCAGCTACTGCCAAAGTCATTGGAATTGGATGCTATCAAACCTCCAGGAGTCAGAAAATCATCCAGCTGGTTACCATTATAGGTGCCACAGAGGCCACAGAGCTGTTCCTTAAAGGCTTCAGTGACTTTAACAATAAGCTCATGGTCACCGTTAAATTTAACTTCAAGTCCAAAGTACGCTTGTAGAAGGACAAAAGAACCACTCAGCCGTATGGACACACCAGGCATTGGGCTCACAGGTAACATGATAATTTCTCCATTTATCTAAAGAAGAAATGATTAACCCTATAGTTTTAACATGAATATTCTTCATTATACATATTGTAAATAGGAGAACTTTGAGTAAAAATTTAAATATACTATACCTCCACGACTCTATGTTTCCCCAGAATAATATGAAGGTCTTTGAACCTGACTTGTACTGAATTGATTGCCGTCCAAGTAGGAACTCCTCGGTGTTCATTCCTTGTTGTAACTGAGAAGTCTACAGATGACGAATTTCCACAGGTCTCCGTAACTGTATAATTGCAAGATCCTTGGAAATGGTATAATCTCCCATCAAAAGTTATGTAGTGAGGATCTCCATAGATATGGCAGGTTGCCATATCTGCTGCCACACAAGTCTTGACACCATCTTCAACTTTGCATATTTCATTAGGTCCACAAAATTGCTCTACACAGTTCATATGATTGTTTCCTATACAGTGACAATATTTATCACATTCCCCTGCCCAGAACATTTCATTTTTCTGTAAAATACAGTACAACTTGTTAGTTTGTTTGAAAGAAAAATCTGCTTCAACTAGAAATAGACTAAAACACCACCCTTGACTACTGGCTATGCCTGATATTACAGCTCCTATTAGTGGGGCTAATTTTATGTACCGTATATACTCGTGTATAAGCCGAGATTTTCAGCACCTTTTTTTGTGCTGAAAATGCCCCCTCGGCTTATACACGAGTCATAGGGCAGAAACCAGCGGGGGAGGGGATGCGGCGGCAGGAGCCGGTGGCTGGGACATTATACTCACCCTCCCCGTGCCATCGCTGAACATCCCTTCAATCCTGCGTTCTCCCCGGCTTCCTGCAGCTCTCCAACGCTGAGCGGTGACGTAATACCCGCTCATTAAGGTCATGTAATATGGACGCGACGCCACTCCCATGGGCGTGGCCTCCATATTCATGGCCTTAATGAGCGGTATTACGTCACCGCTCAGTGCTGGAGAGCTGCAGGAAGCCGGGGAGAACGTAGGATTGCCGGCCGGGACGTTCAGCGACGGCACGGGGAGGGTGAGTATGATGGAGGAGGTTGGGGGAGCATGGAGGAGGACGAGGAGCATGGAGCAGGATGGGGGGAGGACAGAGAGCACGGAGCAGAACGGGGGGAGGACGGAGAGCACGGAGCAGAACGGGGGAGGACGGAGAGCACGGAGCAGGATGGGGGGAGGACGGAGAGCACGGAGCAGAATGGGGGAGGACGGAGAGCACGGAGCAGGACGGGGGTGGGCACAGAGGAGAATGGGGGAGTGCAGAGCTGGATGGGGGAGCACGGAGCAGGACGGGGGAGGATGGAAACACGGAGCAGGACAGGATAATGGAGCAGGAGGAGGGGAGCACAGAGGAGAATGAGGGCACACAGAGCTGGATGGGGGAGCACAGAGCAGGACTGCAACATATACACCCGGCTTATACGCGAGTCAATAAGTTTTCCAAGTTTTTTGTGGCAAAATTAGGGGGGTCGGCTTATACATGAGTATATACGGTAAGTCGTGAAAAATAGTTCAACAGTTTGTTAAAAAAAAAGTTTGGTATGTGTCACCATTTTTTGAGACCTGTTTTTTTTACCAATTTGGATAGATACGATGTCTTGATGACATTTAATTGCATATATTTTAGGGAGGAATTGTAACAAAAAAAGCTTTGGAGCTTTGTTTTTTTTTTCGTTATGGCTTTTACTGTATGGGTTAATTAATTTCATGTTTTGATAGACTGGACTTTTAGGTAAGTTTTACCAAACATATTTATTTTTTATTTTTAATGGGGGGGTAAGTGGAGTTTTTATATTTTTTAAAAACTTATTTAGTTCTCTTAGGTGACTTGAACCTGCGATCAACTAATCACTTATATTATATACTTCTATACTGCAACATTGCTGTAAATACTTGCAAGAAAGATAAGGATCCAGCTTCAGTTCATAAAATCTATAAAGTTTTATTGTTTTTTTTAAAACATAGCAAACACTACCGCACAAACCTAAGGACAAGTCTGAGTTGGGGATAAGTGGTGTGAGGAAAATGCCGGATACGTTCTTAGACTCGGCTGAGTCTTGCAAGTATACATTAACGTCTGCCTGATGCATGATCCTGCGCTTACAACACTGAAACTCATAGGGAGTTTCCACCAAGAGTGAGCTGATATGGCTTTTTTTAACTATATAGAATCAATCAAATGTTTGCATGAAGCTCAAGCTGGTTCGTAACCCATCGGTGCCTCATGTCATAGAGGGCTAATGGAAGCCAGTATGAGCGAGCAGAGATTGACAGCAAAATTAAAATGGTTAAAAGCAGCAATCGGAGCTGAGCTGCTGTTAGACACAGATGACGGCTATGTAATATATTTGACGTGAACCACGTGTGGAAAGAGTTCAGTTTCTGGGCCGTCTCAACTAACAAAATTTTGTGCTAAAGGCTGCATGTATTTCTATGCAGCTGAACGCGCTGGTCCAGAGTGCTGGCGGGAGTGCCAGGTATTGACATGCGAGACTCGTGCAAGTTTCTCGCATGTTTAAACCTGGCCTAATAGTAACTATGGCTCCTCTTTTGATTGCTGCAACCCCAGTTACAAGTTTGGAAAATTGCTTACAGTCCCTGCTGCTTTCCTCTTGATTACCATGTTAAAACTTTAACTCAATAGGGACGTGTGTCATTTTTCAACTTTAAAACTATGAAACTATGAATAAAGTCACAACAATTGGTAATGTGTACTGTTTAACAAGGAGCTGCTCAACTCTGCAGGACATAGCATGAATATAATGAAGATAACCAATAGACACATTCACGCTGCTCTTGTTCTCCAGATTACAAATGCTAGAAAACATTTTCTCAAACTGGCCTGCATTTTTTTATTGCATTTGCAACTTCTTTGTGTAGTTTTTGATATTTTCACCTGTTTTTAATGTGTGACTTATTTTTCTTTTAAGTCTACTTCTTATGTGTTCATACCTGTTGTTTTTTTGTTTTGTTTTATTTTTACATTTGTTCATGTGGGTCGGTTTTGGGGTTTGCAGATGTTTTTGGCTATTTGACCAATACTGACTACATTTTTAAACTTTTGAGCAAATGTTCTCCACGGGAATGATTTTATGCGAATCTGAAACTTTTTGGGCAAATTGGCTAAAAATTTACAAAAAAAGTTAAAGATAAAAAATAAAAAGCATTTTTTTAAGTTAGAGCAAAAATCATGAACTGCGTGCAGCATTTCGAAGAATTTAGTGCCAAAATTGTCAACGAACACCCGAAGACATAAAAAAGTAAATTGAAGATATAATTTATCAGGCCCTTTATGTCTATAATAACAAACATTCACTAGAATTTAAAATGTGTGCCATTGGATCATATCATCTCAAAAGATACAGAACACTAATATATGAAGCATTGCAGTACTGACCTCATAGTATTTCCCTTCATAGTGACAACCACATTCACTGACAGGAACACACACAGTTCCACTGAGAACAAAGCCATGATCACATTCACAACCATCAGTGCAGGGCTTACTACAATTTCTTGAATTCTGATTTAAGCATGTGTCGGGACAAGCATTGGCACATGCATTGTAATGACTGTTCACTGGACATTTGATGGCTGAATGAAGAACACAGAAAAAAAGGAGAAAATAGAAATATGGTTTTAGTAAATATAGAAATATCCATAATTAAATTTAGTTTGAAAAGTTAAGAGAATACGTACGACAGAAAGAAGAATTTCGCCAAACAACAACAGCTCCAGCCCTTTGACAGGCATCAGCATAAGCCTCTATTGATTTACATAAAGTTTCATCTCCAAGTTCACAAAGATCGTATACACAACTGTCAAAGAAGCGATCAGGGTTGATTGCTGATATGCAGGCCTGGAATGGTCCATCTTTGTTTTTTATGAGGCCACAGTAAGCATCACTACCATAAAGAGCCTCATTCTCTGGTGGACATGGTGGTGGTGGTGTTGGGGTTACTGTGTTACACAATGGATCATCATCTTCCACCTTCCAGCTATCTCCCAGCTGATTAGAATTCTGTGCCAACTGCCCATTAGGCATCAAGAAGTCATCATGTCGAATTCCATTAAAATTTCCACACATCCCACAGGTCAGGTTATAGTAGTTATTTAGCAGCACCACAGATACTGTGTGATCATTATCATAGGAGACTTTGAGGTAGAAAGAAGTTTCTGCAACCATGTATCTACCACTTCTTGAAACATGCACATAATCATAGATATCTGAGTTTTCTTTAAGGAGAGCAACTGGTAGATTTGTCCAGACACCATTAACCTAGAAAAATATTTTTGCAGACTATTAGATCAAATAATATAACAATTTTTAAATTGTATTATTATTTCTCCAATTGTTTAACCTACCAGAACTCTACTGGGCTCATCTTTCATCATTGTTATTTTATATTCAAAAGCTTCTACAGTAACGCTCTTTATCCAAGACACTGTTGTTCCCCCTCGGTACTCGTTCTTGGCTTCGACATTAAAATAAGGTAGATCTCCAGTGTAGTTGCAAAGCTTGGAGAGGGTGTAGGTGCAGGTACCCATAAAGTGGTGTACTTCTTTATCAAATGTATTGTAGTGTGGGTCCCCATAGATTGTACATTCACCAAACACCATCGGATAGCAGCCAGGGACTCCTTGTTCCACACCACAAAATAGTTCAGGAGGACATGAAGCAGAGTTACAGACTAAGCTGCTCCCAGCTGAAGGACAGAAACATTTTGTAGAACATGAATCATCAGTCCAGAATTCCAAGCCTACAGGGTAATGTTTACCATTTTCCCAACATCCACATTGGTCACTTGGGACACATTTATTTTCATAGAGGACATAGCCTGCATCACAAATACAACCTTCAGTACATGGAAGAGAACAAGAGGATGGTGATGCTGGGTTGGCACAAGTGGCTGGACAGGCCGTGCCACATTGCTCATAGTGGCTGTGTAGGGGACAATCCAGAGCTGAAAAATAAAAAATAAAATTTGGCCTTTACTAGTCATTAGCTAAAAATATTCATACTCATTTAATCTTTGATTTTGAACATTTTTTTCTCTTTTTTTCTATTGCTTGTGATTATATTTCACCAAAAACACAAATCATTTTACTAAGTTGCATGTGATAAACGGTACAGCCTCTTTGATGCAATCACATAAAATTGCATTGAAAAGTGGTCATCTCAAAGAAAATAATTACTATGAATAGCATGCAGATGTAGCAATACAAAGTGCCCTGAGTGGCTGTACACTCTTTGTTTCAACACAAGTGCATTAGTTTCACTGTACGCAAATAGCACAAGCTTGCAAAGCGGTGAGATGCAGTGGTTGTATTGGCGATTGGTAAATCTGTAGGCCTGAACATCAGTTGAAGGATATCTAGTCTACCAAAGAGGTGATCTTTCAAAAAGTTGATCTTTTGATGAGGTTTCACTCAGAAGAATGTGGTTTATCTTATACTAAAACTCAGTGTAATTTCAGGATACTCCATCTAAGGTTTTCTACGGAACTACAGATTTTCTAAGTTATTCTATCTATTTAAATTCCATGCATCCATGCAGCTGCAAGACCCTACTTACGACAAAAGGTAGAATTTCTCCATGGAAGTACGGTCGCTCCGGCAGCATGACACGCATCTGTGTATGCTTGAAGATGATTACAGAGGATGTCTGGGTCTAGATGAAGTTCACACATGTCATAGAAGCAGTTGAGATAGTATTCCCGAGGATCCACAATAGGTATGCAGTATTGGAATATACCGCGTAAAGGATTCATCTTGGCACAGGATGCAGGACTCCTAATTATATCTATTTCTTCTTTTGAACATGAAGGTGTAGTTACAAAAGCTGGTGAACAACTGTAAGCAAGAAAAGAAGGATGTTACCAGTGGTATGATAAGAAAATAATGATGATCCAAACAACACTATGCAAAACACAATGGATCTCATATATGAAAAATGCAAATGTGCTGTCCAAAATAATCAATCGTCTTTCCTCCTTCATTTTAACTATAACACCTTAACGCTCCGTGATGGATATATATATATTATGGAAATGTTAGGGTGTTTGTAGTGGGCTCAGGAGCTGAGACCACTCCCCATAGGGCACATGCAGAGTAAATTATGAATTATATAGCTAGCATCTGCCTTTAACAGCAGCAATTGGCCGATCGCTGCTACTAACCTCTTAAATGCCACTGTCAATCACTGACAGAGGCATTTATGGCCACGATTCTGGCCTATAGATTAGTTTGAGCACCCATTGTCCCTCCTACCAAAGCAATCACAAAGAACAGGTGAGTTGCTATGGCAACCGGTTGAAGATTTGTGGTCCATATCTGCTCTGCCGGTTGGTGAAGAACCATCAAATGACTGAAGTATTATAAAAATAACGGTGTCTTTTATTCTCCTACGCATTTCGAAGTGTAAAAATGTCTTCAGGAAGTAAGAAAAAAACATATACAGAATATTACAGGGTTCTTATAGAGGTGAGACTTGAAATAGGGCGCCAAAAAGACACATGAGAGTGTGCGATGTGACAGAGTTCATAGAGTAGGCACATGACTAAAAAAATGTTTTGTATATAATCAAGAACAAATAAAACTGAATGCTTATATGAATAAGAACAATAAACATAGCATAACATGTCCAAGGATACATAATATGTAAATTTCATATAATAAATAGAGTGTTGATAAAACTGGGTCTTTGTATTTAAACAGAAAAAAGTTTAATTTCCCGACTTGCCCGGATTTGAACAGTGAATTGTGTGTGAGGTAGCAAAGTATTGAAGGTTATTAGTACATGAAGCTAATAGTGAATGAATTTAGAGAAGAGAAGAAGAGAAAAAAGAAAATTCAAATAGGTACAGTATATGAGTATGTATAGTTGCGCATGTTGCGCATAAAATTAAAGTGAGGATGTACGAGTTAGTTCCATTTTGACATAAAAAAAAAAATCATTTCATATGAGGGAAAAAAATTATATGAAATAATAATATACATAATATATAATAAATATGCAGTTGAATAGAATGAATCAATTGAACAGAAGAAGTACCGGTAATTGGATGAATGAATGACATTAGATTACCATTAGTGCGCAATAATGTGCTAATACATTTAGAACACTTATTGCTGCACATATTGTGATATTTGCTAGAATTAAGAATTTTTTTTATATGTATGGAAATGTAGATACCACTAGATACTATCTGAGTGCAAGGGTTGTAATGAAATGGGGGTTAATCTTCCACTGCAGAATTCTGAGATGTAGTGATGAAGGACATTAGTTTATGAGGGCTACTAGTAAAGCTGAGACCAGATTTGGAGGAAAACAAAAAAGGAAGACATTTAAATAGATATATATGTACATTTGGTTGCACGTGTTGCACATGGAGTCATAGTGGATGCGTGAGAATGTACGGGAGCCAGATGAAGACCCCCAAGCCGGTTATGTGATCTCTTTTGTGACATCCATCATAGGAGAATTTCATTTTTACTATATACAGCAATACTACGGTATGGCTGTATGAAGTACAAGTGATCAAATGATGACTCCTAAAGAGGCTAACAATTAACGTAAAAGATAAAAAACATTGTAAGAAAATATATAAAAATTTGTATATAGCCCCTGTTAATGCAGTTAACAAAGAAGAAATGTAAAATAATAAATACATATTTGGTATCACCGCATCCATAAAAGTGTGATCTATCAAAAATTAAATTAATAATTAAATTATGAAATTAATAAAATTAACTAAGCTGATTGGTAAATGCTGTAGAGAGGATTTTTGTGGCTTTTCAGTCATCAAAACAATGCAAAAAAATGCAAGTAATCAACAGTATGATCCATTTATGGTCAAAAGTTACGGGTCCTGAAAAATGGTGACAAAAGAATTCATTCAAAATTCTGAGTTTTTTATGTTGATAAAAAAGCATCAAAACTATACATAGTTGGTTTTACAGTAATTGTAGTAACCTGGGGAATCATGTTTCTAGGGCATTTTTCTGCAAAATGATCACCGAAAAAAAATCCCCCACAAAAACAATGACAGAATTGTGTTTTTTCCCTCGCTGCATTTTGAATTGTGCTGCTATTTTACCTTACTGGTTGTAGTAAAATAAATGGTGTCATACAAAATTACAACTTGTCTCACAAGAAAAGGCCCTTGTGTCTGTGTCAATGGAAAAAAATGTCAATGAAATTTGAAAAATTAAAAAAATGATTATGCAAAAACTGAAATTGTCCGCGTCTTTAAGGGGTTAAACAGGAGTCCAAAGGATATGAAATATATGTTACTAATATTCAGGTTTCACAATTGGCACCCAGAGCTATCTAGAAAACAGGATCCACAGTCAGAAATTAAAGGGTGGCAAAGCACGTGAAGATTTCCCTTTTCAATTTTATGGTAGTTCTGAAAATAGCAGAGCAATTATCGAAACTTCTATACAAATGAATAGAGAGCAGCACATGCACAGAGCGCAATGGTGCCCAGATCTCCGGATGAATGTAGGATCCAGACATGGGATCAATACCATAAATGTCCAAGATGGGAATAACACTTTAGAGAAAACATCAGCTTTTAACTTACTAATTTTCATTCTGTATAAAAGGCTCACATTTTGGCTCACATTTACACTAAATTTAGTGACTTTTTTTACTGTAGCTTACTTTTTTTAGTTGGAACAATAGTGAATAATATATAAGGCTATTACCTGGTATCGCTGCCAACCTGCCAGCTGTTCCCATAGCTCACAGAGTCGGCCTCTTTTCCTCCATCAGGGTTGATATCGTCATCTTTTTTGTTCAAATTATAATTGGCACAAATTCCACATACTTTATTTTGGTAGGCTTCAGATACAGTAACTTCAACTCTGTGAATGCCGTCATATTTTACTCGTAGACCAAATGCAGCTGTGATTGCAACATACTGCCCACTGAAGCCAATGAACACATCTGGAAATAAACTCAGTGGCAGCTGTTTGACCACTCCATTCACCTGTGTAGATATAAAAGAATAAAGAAGATATTACTAATGATGATTACATTTCCCTGATCAATTTTCAAGTTTATTACAAATTGTCTCTTCAGAGAGGAAGAGAACTAGAACTCTAAGCGCCACCTATAGGAAGCAGAAATCCTAAAAGTCAATGTCGACCCTTTAACGAGTCTTGTCCCATGACTCAGGATAAAAGCCAAAATCAGAATTTCAATTTTCAGACACTGTGTTGCGGGGTACTGACCCTCGTCAGTGCAAAGTGTGAGATCTGGTTTGGCTGTGTGAGAGGCGTCTGACCGGTATCAGTTTTTGCAACCTAATCTGAAAGTAGAATATAGTAGAGACAGAGACTCTGATTCCAATGATGTGTTACTTACTGGGCTTCTTGCTGTAGTTTTGAAAAACATGTAGTTTTATAAACAGGAGATTATCACTAGAGGACTAGTTAACCTGCTGCCATGAAGTCCTCCATATTCATGAGCTCTATATAATTCTACCCCACCACTTTTTTGCCTATGCACAGTATACACAAAAAACTGCCAATCAATAGTGTGGGTAGGGTTATAGAGAGATTAGCAATATGAGAATTGTTCGATCTCAATGGTGATTTTATCAAAACTGCAGTAAGCAGCCCAGCAAGTGATACATCATTGGACTCAAGGTCTAGGCTCCATACATCATGATGCTCTCAGATAGTGAAGAAAAAGAGGGTTACAGATTCAATTTAAAAAAAGATTATTATTAGGCAAATAGTTTGAGACTTTTAAGGATACAACCTATCGACAATATAAATAGTAAAACTCATTTATCAATTCAGACATGGCTATAGTAGACTTTTTGAAGTGTGTCTGGTTTTATCGAGTGAGCTACAGTTCAAAAAGTACAGTCTAAAAATATAAAAGAATTGGTGTAATTTACTCCCACATTATTAACATCTGCACACCTATTTAGCAGGTGTAAATTTGCAGAAGATTATGTGCCATTTTCTGACTTTCTTTTTAATCAGTCCAATATTTGGAGACCAGACCCATGTTTTGAACACCACACACATTTTTCTCGTCTTGATACAAATTTCAAGTTGTGTTCTTAGAAAAGGTCTTCAATTGTTTTAAAGCATGAACAGGTTAATAAATGTGGACCACTGGGTTGGAATGTTGTGGACGTGAGCCATCACGTCATCAAATTATTTAGTTGAGCTCTGAAAAGTCTCTGCAGATATTGTCTTATTCTTATGTTTTAAGGAGAAATAAATGGAGAACAGTGCAAGGCTAAGAAAGTGGTGTTTTGTTAGTATTAATGAGGAACACCATATTTACAGAAAAGGAAGGATCCTGATAGACCAAAAGCTGATACTTTTATAATTGAAATGGTCTCCTGATGGCACAGACATAGTGAGTGCAGAGAGAACAGTTCTTTTCAGGAGCCAACATTCCCCTTTGTCACACAAGAATATGATAGTAAGATAAACGGCACATTTGATCGGGTCCTGTTACAGATTTTGCATTAGTGCTCATTGTCTTCAAAATATGCCTCTGGGGTCCCTTATAGTGATTTAAATAACACTCAGACCCCTGGCTACGAATTTCTTAAATTAATTAATTAGGGCTAAATAAATTAAATGAAAATTCATGGAACTATTTATTGCTAGATATTTACAATTATGATGATAAAGCACGAAAACTATAATCACGTGTAGAAATGAAGCACCGATGCTAATTCAGCCCTTCCTTACCTTTACTAGCTTCTGCTTCCCCAGGCTGATTTTGTAGCTGTGAACGTAGACTGTGACTTCTTTCACATAGGACACCCGTGTGTTACTTCCTCTGTACTCATGATCAACTTCCACATTGAAGTCCTGCAAACCAGCATCGGCTTCACAAAGCTTTGTCAGTGTGTAAGTGCAGTTTCCCATGAATGTATGGGCCTGGTTATCATATGTGAAGTAATGCGGATCACCATAACCGCTGCACCTTCCTCCTGGAAATAAATTCATGCATTTGGTATAAAATAGAACAACAAAATTTAGATAAGCACAAAAAGCCTTTTATAATCATCGACATGTAAAAAGTACATAAAGAGAAGACGCCCCTGAGGAAGGAGCACGGCGCTCCGAAACACGCGTTGGGGTTTGCCTGCCAGTCTACTGCTCCTTCTGCTCCCAGCTAATATGTAGCATGTGCTCAATTTGGATTGCTGGTTATGTTTGCATTTGTTTCTTTATTTTTCGGCATTTCTTGTTATATTTTGCACCTCCATGCTGCAGGCCTGTGATTATTGACAATTACTATTTACATCCTACTCGTGCCTGCGTCCTTGGTACTTACCATCGATCCATCTGGCTATATGCATTGGTGGCAGTCTTTTTGAGTTTGCCATGCAATTTTCTTGTCTATGATATTATGCATGCAGGAACATTTGACTATGCAGGCGCTGCTTGTTTGTATTTACATTTACGGGTGCGCTCTTTCCCCTCATTTGCCATTGTACCTGTCCATCCATTTTTTGCTATTTTTATGTATTGAACTAATAAAGTTTAGCTTTTTATGGGATTTTATGGCTGTTGTTCTCATGTTTTTTGATGTGAAAAGTACAGCCTGAAATTTTACACGTACCTGATATTTCGGGAGCGGAGGTTGGTTTTGCTGTGATTGGAGAAGATGGTTTAATGGTAATAGTTGACCTAGGGGCTTCCGTTGGTTTTTCTTCAATTTCAAAGGGAATAAATAAAAACATTGAAAATGAGTCATTAAGGTTAATAAGATATTAACATTTCAAGAGTTTACAAATAAAAGCTAGGGAAATCATCTATACCTCGTGAACCTGGCAACTGTGAGGAGGCCCACAGATTCTGTACTATGGAGCCACAGACTCCACATATACAGGTCCTTCTCAAAAAATTAGCATATAGTGCTAAATTTCATTATTTTCCATAATGTAATGATTACAATAAAACTTTCATATATTTTAGATTCATTACACACCAACTGAAATTTGTCAGGTCTTTTATTGTTTTAATACTGATGATTTTGGCATACAACTCCTGATAACCCAAAAAACCTGTCTCAAAAAATTAACATATTTCGCCGTCCAATAAAATAAAAGTGTTTTTTAAAAACAAACAAAAAAAACCATCAAATAATAAAGTTCAGTTATGCACTCAATACTTGGTCGGGAATCCTTTTGCAGAAATGACTGCTTCAATGCGGCGTGGCATGGAGGCAATCAGCCTGTGACACTGCTGAGGTGTTATGGAGGCCCAGGATGCTTCGATAGCGGCCTTAAGCTCATCCAGAGTGTTGGGTCTTGCGTCTCTCAACTTTCTCTTCACAATATCCCACAGATTCTCTATGGGGTTCAGGTCAGGAGAGTTGGCAGGCCAATTGAGCACAGTAATACCATGGTCAGTAAACCATTTACTAGTGGTTTTGGCACTGTGAGCAGGTGCCAGGTCGTGCTGAAAAATGAATTCTTCATCTCCATAAAGCATTTCAGCCGATGGAAGCATGAAGTGCTCCAAAATCTCCTGATAGCTAGCTGCATTGACCCTGCCCTTGATGAAACACAGTGGACCAACACCAGCAGCTGACATGGCACCCCACACCATCACTGACTGTGGGTACTTGACACTGGACTTCAGGCATTTTGGCATTTCCTTCTCCCCAGTCTTCCTCCAGACTCTGGCACCTTGATTTCCGAATGACATGCAAAATTTGCTTTCATCAGAAAAAAGTACTTGGGACCACTTAGCAACAGTCCAGTGCTGCTTCTCTGTAGCCCAGGTCAGGCGCTTCTGCCGCTGTTTATGGTTCAAAAGTGGCTTTACCTGGGGAATGCGGCACCTGTAGCCCATTTCCTGCACACGCCTGTGCACGGTGGCTCTGGATGTTTCTACACCAGACTCAGTCCACTGCTTCCTCAGGTCCCCCAAGGTCTGGAATCGGTCCTTCTCCACAATCTTCCTCAGGGTCCGGTCACCTCTTCTCGTTGTACAGCGTTTTCTGCCACATTGTTTCCTTCCAGCAGACTTCCCATTGAGGTGCCTTGATACAGCACTCTGGGAACAGCCTATTTGTTGAGAAATTTCTTTCTGGGTCTTACCCTCTTGCTTGAGGGTGTCAATGATGGCCTTCTTGACATCAGTCAGGTCGCTAGTCTTACCCATGATGGGGGTTTTGAGTAATGAACCAGGCAGGGAGTTTTTAAAAGCCTCAGGAATCTTTTGCATGTGTTTAGAGTTAATTAGTTGATTCAGAAGATTAGGGTAATAGGTCGTTTAGAGAACCTTTTCTTGATATGCTAATTTTTTGAGACAGGTTTTTTGGGTTATCAGGAGTTGTATGCCAAAATCATCAGTATTAAAACAATAAAAGACCTGGCAAATTTCAGTTGGTGTGTAATGAATCTAAAATATATGAAAGTTTAATTGTAATCATTACATTATGGAAAATAATGAAATTTAGCACTATATGCTAATTTTTTGAGAAGGACCTGTAGGTATAAAAATCTTAATGACATTGGAGTCATTCTGAAGGACTGTAAGGCCCCATATGTGTTTGTATTCTGTGTTCTTTCACCTTACGGCCAAGTTCAGACAAGCGTGTTTTTGATCTGTGTGCCGTCCATATGTGCAACAGTTTGTAAACCGACAGCACATGGAGCAATGCTATACGTTACCACATGTACCTCAGATTTCACATGGAAACAACATAGCATGCACTAGTCTGGTCCAACTTATAGCTTAGGTGGTCCAATTTATAGACCAGACTAGTGCATGTAAATAGTAGACAGTGCCTGAATATGCTGTGCAGGAGATACACATAGATCCAGTCACGGCTGCAACCTGCCCATGTGTCTGGTTTTGCGCTCATCTGTACTAAGACCACACCAAAGGTCCCCAACTTGCTGCTCTCCAGCTTTTTATGGTCACAACATATATAGAGCTGTCATTTTTCAACATCTTCAGATACATTTAATCAAAATGGAGCTTAGATGTTCAAAAATCACAGACTGAGGCTTCAGCAATTCTTAAAGTTTCTATAACCATTACTAGTGTCAGTGTTCCCCGAGGTCTATGCTTTTCCAAAATGGAGCAAACAGAGTGTTCAGCAGCGCCTCTATGTATTACAGTCACACCGGCTGCAGAATTACTCGCCTGCTCTCTTATTTACAATTCTGCTCATAAAGGTTTAGCTGTATACTAAATTTCATATATTAGGGAAAATCTGATGATAGTGCTATGATTATTTATCAGATGACACGCTAAGGTACCGTAAGTTAAATAGCAAAGGCATTTACCACATGATCCTCTCTTCACTCGGACATTGTCAATGGCAACGTCTCCAACATCTGTCAGACCTCGAACTGCCATAAATGAAATCTAAAATGCAAAAGAAGGCTCAATAACTTTTATTAAATGGACATTTAGGCTAAGTGCACACGTTTGCAGAATGTTTGCAGAATATTCCTGAGCAAAACCGGACTTTTTTCGCGGCAAAAACGCGCGTTTTTGCGCGGATTTTGCGCGTTTTTGGTGCGTATTTTGCGCGGTTTTGACGCGTTTTTACCGCGATTTTTTCCTGAACTTTCTAGGTCAATAATAAAGCGGGAAAAACGCTAGAAATCCGCAAAATTAATGGACATACTGCTAGATTTTCCGCGATGCGTTTTTTTTGCGGAAAAAAACGCACCATGTGCACAAAATTTGCGGAATTCATTCTAAATGATAGGATGCTTAATACATGCGTTTTTGACGCGTTTTTTCCCGCAAAAAAACGCGAAAAAAACGCAAATATTCCTGAACGTGTGCACTTAGCCTAAACAAGCTACGATTTCTCATAATCCTCTACCTACAGCATATCTTATTTTAACTAATATCTTCCTACAGTTCTCACTTATCAATACTTGTATTAATGTTTATGGGAAAGTGTGTAGCTCCAACAGAAGCCCCTAACATGAAGGTTCTGTCCACCATGACCCTTTATCTGACCAAGGAAGGGTCTGGCCTAACGATAGATAAGAGTAGGTGATGTTACAGATAGGAGGAATTCAGTTTGTAATGAAAGATGATGACTGTGAACATTTATAACACTATAAATGTACATTTTTTTATTTCACAACTTGTTCAAAGAGGAGTATATCTATACAGTGTATATATATATATATATGTGTGTGTATATATGCATATATGTATTTATATGTACATATATACTTATTAATGTGTGTGCATATATATATCTATAACATGTATAAAAATATATACATATATACTGTATGTATGCATATTTTTATACATGTTATAGATATACATATATATGCACACACACATTAATAATTATATATATGACATATAAATGCATATATGCATATACATACACATATACATGTATAAACTCACACGTATATATATATACTCCTCTTTGCCTCTTTGAAGAAGTTGTGAAATTAAGGAAAAAAATGTACATTTATAGTGTTATGAATGTTCACAATTGTCATCATATATAACTATATATAGATATATATGCACATATATATTTATATATATATTTTATTTATACACGTTATATATGTATATATGCCTCTAGTCGTAGATGCATGTGCATATACATATATACAATAACAGTTAGTAGAAAGTCCACTAGATGGAGATATTTTCTAACCTACCAAAATTATATTTTTTCAGTCAGGATTTACTGATTATCTTTCATTTTCTTACCTGAATATCGGTCGTTGCTGGAGTAAAAGTCACTGAGCCATATAACCAGTCAGGGCCTTGTTGTCCAATTCTTTGCCAAATATTAGATTGCCCCATGCCATGATCGCCCGTAACGATGACGTTGAGCTGATTCTCTGATTCGGCGCCATCCATGTGATACCAGAAATCTATACATATAGTCTCATGGATGACCAGGGCCTGCTATCAAGTATTATTCTGTCATTTGGGATTAAGTTGGATGCTTCTAGATAGACATAATACCCAACTGGAAGGGAAATAAAATGTCAACACATTGTGGTTAGTTTGAGAGGCTGAATTATAAGTCTGTCATAGGCAGAGTTTATCTTTGGCACCTTGACCATTGTGCACACACGTCTCCTCTATGTTTTCAGAACCCTCTCATGTTACCATGTTGGTAAATCTGCCCCGCTATGCATTAATATATACATAATATAAACATAATTCTATATCACTCTTTCTGAACACATTCAGATGTATTCGGGAGTACATCAATGATTTGTCAGCTGATTCTAAAAGTCCTGGAAATTTACCAGCTCGAGATTGATCAGAATATGTAGGAAAGAAAGAAATTCTGACATGATCTTACATCCATCAGGGTAGTCTCCGTCTGGGCCGGTGCACGCTGTGGGAGTGCAGAACTTTGCTCTGATCCAGTCTCCCTCATCACTACTTCCATGGCGTTGTGTCCAATCACAGAATGGTTTAGTATTATCATTAAAGTTGCAATATGCTATGTTATCTGAAAATATGAGGGAAACATTTGGTAAAAAAGCACTGCAAAAGATTTCCACAATATTTTCCATGTCTGTTCAGCAGAAGTCTTGTCCTTTATTACTTTAAAAAGTAAAGTATTGCATAACAAAATTAAAGTTTCCAACACATTGCATTAAAAGGAATTTGTGGTTAGGTTTTTGCTTGAGAGCAGCATGATATAGGGACAGAGACCCTGATTGTAGAGATGTGCCACTTACTAGGCTTTTGGGTAAAATCAGCACTTTATCTGCTACAGATCTAGCAGGGCTCTTAATGTTGAGCTTTGTTTAACCCCTACCACACCACTGATTGGCAGCTGCCTGAGTACACTGTGCATAGACAGTAAGTTGCCATTCAGTGGTAGAGGCGGGGATAGATTAAGCTTATGAATATGGCGGACGCCATGGCATCAGTTTTATTATTCCTCTAGTGATAATCTCCAGCCTCATTTTATTGAAACTACAGTAAGCAGCCCAATTAGTGACACATCACTGTAATCAGGATCTCTGTCCCTACAATAGGCTATGCATAAATAGCACAAACCTGTTGACAGTCCGTTTAAATGTTGTGGTGTTCATTCAGAAGCTAAACATATTTCACCATCCTGCCTAATGTTCTTATCACACATACTGCTCATTGCAGCACAATCTGCACTTATCCTTTAACCTATGCCATGTCAAACTATTATTAAAGGGAAAAGACAAGGAGGCCGCATGGAATAAATGGTTACATATTTGCTATCTAAGGGCAAAGTTTTATTTTTATTGAAATGAAGTGAAGATGATTAGGAGCTGAAGTCTGCCGGTTACAGCCATGTAGTTAATACAACCCCAGCTTCAACCAGAGGCATGAGAGCGTCGTCACGTCCCACACTATATGGGTCCTACAAGCTCTGCTATACACTAAATGATAAAATGCTATTCCAGATTATTTCTTACATGGGCTCTGATGTCTAGTCATAATACAGATACTAGATGTGGGAAATACAATTGTCAGGGAAGTGATTGTTACATACCTTCCTCTGGGTCCCAGTGAGATGACACATCCCTTTTATTTGCCCTTAAAAGAAAACATATGGTTATTGTAACAAAGGAAATGGTAATTCCAATATCAACAGTATCTTTAGATTTATTAGTCCTTGCAAACAGAAGAAGTGCAAAACCTGTCCATCTATAATGACCACGGACAAGATAAAGATCCCCAACCCCCATCAGGACTACAAGATCCCAGGTACTTTCAGCTGCATCACATCTAATGTGGTGTACCTCATTATTTGTACTAAATGTCCAACTGGGGGTCTGTATGTGGGGGAGACCGGGCAAAAACTGAGAACAAGGATGAATTCTCATCGCCACACAATAAGAGAAAAAAGAATGGATCTACCTGTGGCCAAACACTTTTGTATGCCCGGTCATAGCATGATGGATATGGAATTACTGGTATTAAAAGCTAACTTCAAATCTGAGAAAGATAGAAAGATTTGGGAATATAAACTTATGATGACCTTTGACACTCTTAGTGCTGGAATGAACGTGTCACATGGATTCATGTCTGTGTACATCAATTAAGGAATCTGCTTCTCTGACCTGGGGGCATCAAAACACAATACCAGACCCCAATCAGAGGGCAATAAAACTCTCACTCCTTATCTATGAACTGTTCCAATATTTATGATCATCCCTCTGCCATAATGACAGTTCTGCTTCACGTCACATGTCTTACCTATTGCATTATTCCTGTGTCCTCTTGTGTATAAATATGTGATTCTTCAGTTTTTGTTTTAGTCTTTGCCTGATGAAGAGACCTGAGTAGTCTCGAAAGCTTGCAATTTGTTACCATCTTTTCAGTTAGCCATTAAAAGGTATCAACCACTGAGGACTCTCAAGTCTAAATATTTTTCTATCTACTGGCTAACACGGTACGAAGATATAGGTCTAGTGAGATGAATTTTAAGCAAGCTTAAAAATTACCATTCTCGGCAGCACATTGTCCTTTGTAAACAGGCGATGAGCTGCAGATAACTGGATGTTCTTTGCACACAGAACGATCGTATTAATGATAGTTCTGGGTACATAAAAGTGTGGTCGGCCAATCTAAACAGACCAGTTAAACGATCACTGACCGGATTGCACGTTGCCGACCAGCAGTCACTGAAGCAGACAGACCGACTAACCCTAACTAGGAAAAATATGAGAAAGGAATAGTTTATAAAATGTCATAATCTAATGGTCAGCTTCACACGAGGTAGGGAAACTAGATTGTGAGCCAGACAGGAAACCAATGTGAGTGATAATAATGTACGGTATTGCTGGAAAACTGTGAACATGGCCCCTAAAATTCAGCTTTTGGAACCGATTAAAAAAAAAAGCTGGGGAAATGTAAGAATGTAACATAACATAAGCCTTTTTTCCAATATGGAATAGGTATCATAAGGAGTACCATAAGGAGTGCTGCACATCCTAACTCAATGACTTGGGGCTCATTCAGATATCAATTTTTACAGTACGAGTTCTTGCCATGTTTTAAAGGGTAAAACTCATACCCATTATAGTCTCTGGTGCTGTTCACATGTCCGTGTATTTTCGCAGACTAATCAGCACAAAATTAAAACCGACTAAAATTAGGATCTCTGGGTCAATAATCCTAACATGATAACCGATAACTTCTAAAGGATAACGTATAACACAAAATCCATCAAGAGAAAGGGGCCCCTGCGTGTCCCACCTACACTCCGGCATTTTGACTACAATATGTCTCAAAGTAATGTTATTTCATATTATCCCTACATCTAGGTAACTTTTTAGCCTAAGACATCTATGCCAGTATCCTGATATTCAGCCAGTAACCATATGCACATACAGCACTTTATCTAGATATTCTGTCTCAGGGAAACATCAGACCATTATGCCTGAATCTGTTGCCCAGATTATTAATTATACTCATTGGTTCAATGGCTAATTAATTTCTGTTTTATTCTGTATATATTGGCTTAACCCTTTACATATGAGCTGTTGTTGATAAGGGACACGTGTTTCTCCCTCCGGTGCGTCATAATCTTTTCTCATATCTCCTTTAGCTGTTGTTATTTCCTTACCCGATTACCAATTTTTGTCCGTTATTTATATGTAATAAAATGTAATATTCATTTGCATAAAACCCCTTTCTCTTGATGGATTTTGTGTTATACGTTATCTTTTAGAAGTTATCGGTTATCATGCCAGGATTATTGACCCAGAGATCATTATTTTAGTCGGCTTTGATGTTTTGGCCTAAGGGTGTGTCCCACCTGGCCGTGCGGACATTTATAGCTTATACAGCTAACAGAAACTTGTCCGATTTTAATCAGCCTTGGCCCAATGCATTGACCAAACTGTGATGAAAAACATTGATGAAATTTGGACCATTTTTTCCATATGAGAAAAATCAATGACATCCCAAAGAGCTCTTATCCAGTGGTAACAGGTGACTCAAAGAAGCACTACCAAAAAAAAATTAAATCCTCTTAATATATTGCACTCATCATACTAAATAGCATGGTGTACTTACAATTGCTCATCTTGCCTTCCTACCCAGCTAATTCTTCTGTTTTAAATTAGGTATATCATATTACTAGAGTAAAAGCAAACTAGCTGAATCCTTAAAAGTTCTATGTAGGAACAAGCTGTCTCTTTTTCCTGCATGAGTCATAGGTGAGGAGCAGATCAGTTAGGTCAGGAGTTTATGAGGGAGATGACTCATGCAGAGAAAAGAGACTTCCTGTTTATACATATATCAGAGAAAAGAGAAGAAAAAGTTGGGTAGAAAGGCAAAATAAGCAATTGTAAGTACACCATGCTATATAATATGATGATTTCACTTTATTTAGAGGATAAAAACTTTGGGAGTGCTTCTTTAAAGGATGACACTAGGTAAGAATAAAAAAAAGTATATTTCTTATCATTTTCCAATTACAGACCGTAAATAAATACAAAGAAATACCAGATGCAGCTCCTGTACAAGAGTAGAACTATATCTGCCTAAAAAAGACCATATCTTTTCTCTAATCTAATGCAGCCACTTTAAAGACCACTTACTTCTAGAAAATATAGATAATAAAACAAGTGTTAATAGTGATAATGGCAAATAAAATGCACTTAATACATTCATCACTAGGAGTCAACTTACGTTACGTTATCTTTAAACTTTGATTATGTATTACGCACAAAACTTGGAGAAGTTTCGCTAATCTGCTGTTTATCTGTTTTGTTGCCTAAGACTAGTTGTCATATACAATAGGAATGGTGGAGGTCAATGTCTTATGACAACTGTAGTGAACTTTGGCTAATATTATGACCAGCTATAATCTTAGGTAATGAAAGACAGATGAGGCCAGGTTTATTATACCAAGTGGTATCTAAGAAGTCTTGCTTCAGTCTTCTCCTTTTGGCTCCATCATTTTAACAGTGACAATTACTAGGACGGTAATCCAAATGACACGTAATGTATTTCAAATCACTTTTGGCAACTGAAGGATCTGATAAGAAGTGGTAAATGACGGCTAGATCCAAACATTAATCCTTCTTTCTTAACTCAAACTGGAGCCAGCAGTCATTTATATTGCTCTCCAGCTTCGTTCCATGCCCAATAATAATTAAGGCAGTTTCATAATATTTTATGGCAGCTATTGCTTAGTGTTCGGTACAGGTACAATAAAACTATACATTTCAATGTTACAATATTAGACATTTTTAAGAGTTTATGGGCCCGATTCATTTTTGGGTTTTTTTTAAGTCACAATTTTTGGGGGGTTGTTTGTGCTAAATTTTTCAAGTTAGTGCATGTGGTTCAATTATTATTTGTTTTTGTTTTTTACTTTTTTATAGCTTTTTTAGAACCAAAAACTCATATGTTTCTCTAAAACGTCACAAAATTTGTAGTAAAGTTTCAGGCATCCAAACAATGACTTTAGAAGGAAAAGTGGAGTGCGATTGAGCAAACAAATGTTGTGATCTTTTAAAAATTTGCACTTGATAAATTGGCCACAAACCTCTGGAAAGCAAAAGCAATGCCCACGTAGGCAAACAAAAAAAAGTTAGTACTTATAAAATAGGCTTAAATAAAGGAACAAATTAATAGGAGAATTTGGTGTAAATAAAAAACAGGTTAAAAGAACTGCAGATATGAGGCTAATCTGTAGGTTAATAGCATTATGAGAGTGCCCGGCTGCAGTACTAAAGGTGCTTCACCCATGCGAAAATAAACTTTATTTCTTTTCATCGGGATCCACCTGCTTGCACTGATGTAGGCATGCCCGAAGCAATTACAGTCACCAGTCACCGCACTGAGAGCAGCAACTGTAAGCATGTCCTGGCACTATAACAGCCAGCTCTGTACTGATGCACTACAAGCAGTGCCAGGGCATCCCTACAGCTGTCGTCCCCAGTGCTGTGACCGGTTGCTGTAATTGCTCCGGACATGCCTATATGATTGAAAGTTGGAGTCTCCTGGGATAAATAAAGATCATTTTCTTCCCGGGTGCTAAACTTTCAGTATTGCGACCGGGCAGGTTCATAATGCAATCAACCTATAGATTAACCCTATAGCTGTTGGTTAATAGCTCTATATAACTGGGCAGGTTTCTTTTAAAAAAACACCAAAAAGTATACAAAAAAAAGTTTAAATTCAATAAAGAATGGAGCACTATGTCTGCCATATGATACACATTATAAGGCTTTTGCTTGAAAAGAATGAGCAGTAATCACATTCTGTAAGTGCATTTATAATAATATATAATATAATAAATACAATATTCTAATTATTAGTTTTGTAAATTACTGAAAGTCAATTTGGAATGCCCATCAGCATTTATAAATGTGTTATGTGCTGTCTTTTCATTTACTCAACAGATCCTTACCAACCAAAATGGAGAAAATATGTTAAGATATATCTTTCTGATATGGGGCGTAATAGTACACCGATGTCGGACTCCGTTTGGTGCGGGCTCTGGCGCTGAGCGCGCACCTTTCCAGGCACATGACAGCTGATATATACAGTTGTGCTCAAAAGTTTACATACCCCGGAAGAACTTTTGATCAGGGTCATTTGGATGTTTTGGGTTGTCATTATGATTTAAAAAGAGAAAACACAGTAGTTTGACAATAAATGTCTTCACCCAACCACTAAGCATGAGTGGAGAAAAGGTTTTGGTGTTATCATTCATATTCTCTAAAAAAAGGCCAAGAAAGCAAAAATTCTGCCAGGGTATGTAAACTTTTGAGCACAATTGTACAGCTGACATGTGCCCGCCACAGCCGTGGGTGGAATCGCAATCCAACTGCGGCATTTAACTTGCTCTTACTGGTAGCGCATTGTTAATCCTGCCCATCGGTGATCCCGTCACAAGATCATGGGTCACCGATGAGTCAAAATGACAACCACAAGTCTGAAGCAGACCTCAAGGTTGTCATTGTCGGATTGCTATGAGCTCCGCCCCGTGGTCATCGCTCATAGCAATTGAGCATTACTGCTACACATAGGCGATCTGATCATCACCTGTGTGTAGGAGAGGCGATCGAAGTACTGCAGCTTCTAGTCCCCCATGGAGACTATTGAACCATGCGAAAAGTAAAAAAAAAGTTTTTAAAATATTAATTTTTTTTTTAAATATATAATATTTCAAATCATTCCCCTTTCGCCCTAACAAAACAATAAAAAATAAATCAAATATACACATATTTGGTATTGCTGCTTTCAGAATTGCCCGACCTATCAATATTATAAAAAGATTTGACCTGATCATTAACCCTTACTGCCATCGGACGTACTATCCCGTCCATGGTACCTGGGCCCGTATGACCGGGGACGGGATAGTACGTCATAGGCGATCAGCTGCGCTCCTGAGGGGAGCGCAGCTAATCGCCGCCGGGTGTCAGCTGATTATCACAGCTGACACCCATGACTGTGTGTCAGGAGCGGTCACGGACCGCTCCCGGCACATTAACCCCTTGCACACCGCGATCAAACATGATCGCGGTGTACTGGGGGCACAGGGGAGGATCGCGCAGGGTGGGGGCTCCCTGCGCGCCCCCCTGAGACCCTCAGAGCAGCGCGATGTGATCGCGCTGTTCTGAGGGCTTCCTCCCTCCCAGGATCCGGATCCAAGATGGCGCCGGGGTCCTGGAGGGAGGCGGCTACCTCAGTGCCTGCCGAGAGCGGGCACTGAGAAGCCTGCATCTATGCCTGGGGCGATCGCTGGTGTGACAGAGTGCTGTGCACACTGTCACACCAGCGATCTGATAAAATACGTGATGTCCCACCCTGGGGACAAAGTAAAAAAGTTAAAAAAGAAAAAAATAAACATGTGTAAAAAAAAAATCCAAAATAAATAAAAAAAAAAATATATATTCCCCAATAAATTCACTTCTTCCTGTAAAAAAAAAAAAAAAAAATAAAAGTACACATATTTGGTATCGCCGCGTCCGTTAACGACCCCCCCTATAAAACTGTCCCACTATTTTAACCCCTTTAGTGAACCCCTTAAAAAAAAAAAAAAAAAACGAAGCAAAAAATCAGTGTTTTAAATCATCATACCGCCGAACAAAAAGTGGAATAACACGCGATCAAAAGAACCGATATAAAAAGACTTTGGTAACCGCTGAAAACGGCATCTTGTCCCGCAAAAAACGAGCCATCATAAAGCATCATCAGCGAAAAAATAAAAAAGTTATAGCTCGCAGAAAAAAAGCGATGCAAAAATAATTATTTTTTTATATAAAATTGTTTTTATTCTATAAAAGCGCCAAAACATGAAAAAATGATATAAATGAGGTATCGCCATAATCGTACTGACCCGAAGAATAAAACTGCTTTTATCAATTTTACACACGCGGAACGGTTTATAAACGTCTCCCCCAAAAGAAATTCATGAATTGCTGATTTTTGTTCTTTTCTAACCTCTCAAAAATCGAAATAAAAAGCGATCAAAAAAACGTCACGTGCTCAAAAATGGTACCAATAAAAACGTCAACTCGCCCCTCAAAAAATAAGACCTCACATAACTCTGTGGGCCAAAATATGCAAAAATTATAGCTCTCAAAATGTGATGATGCAAAAACTATTTTTGCAATAAAAGCGTCTTTTAGCGTGACAGCTGCCAATCATAAAAACCCGCTATAAATAGTAAATCAAACCCCCCTTTATCACCCCCTTAGTAAGGGAAAAATAATAAAAATTAAAAAAAAGTATTTATTTCCATTTTCCCATTAGGGTTAGGGTTAGGGTGCGGCTAAAGTTGGGGTTAGGGTTGGCGCTAAAGTTAGGATTAGGGTTAGGGTTGGGATTAGGGGTGTGTTAGGGTTAGGTTTGTGGTTAGGGTTGGGACTAGGGTTAGGGGTGTGTTGGGTTAGGGTTGGAGTTAGAATTGGGAGGTTTCAGCTGTTTAGGCACATCAGGGGCTCTCCCAAATGTGACATGGCGTCTGATTCAATTCCAGCCAATTCTGCGTTGAAAAGTCAAACAGTGCTCCTTCACTTCTCAGCTCTGCCATGCGTCCAAACAGTAGTTTATCCCCACATATGGGGTATCACGTACTCTGGACCCCAAGAGTTATTGTGCAATTTGTCCTATTTCTTCTGCTACCCTTGGGAAAATAAAAAAACTGGGGCGAAAATATCATTTTTGTACAAAAAAAAAAATTTTTTTGTTTTTACGGCTGTACATTATAAACTTCTGTGAAGCACTTGGGGCTTCATAGCGCTCACCCACACATCTAGATAAGTTCCTTGTGGGGTCTATTTTCCAAAAATGGGGTCACTTGTTGGGGATTTCCACTGTTTAGGCGCATCAGGGGCTCTCCAAATGCGACATGAAAGCCCCCAGACCATTCCATCAAGTCTGCAATCCAAAACGTCACTACTTCCCTTCCGAGCCCCAACGTGTACCCATACAGTTAGTTTTCTTCCCACATATTGGATACAGCGTACTAGGACAAATTGGACAACAACTTTTGGGGTCCAATTTCTCCTGTTTACCCTTGTAAAAATAAAATATTGGGGCAAAAAAATCATTTTTGCAAAAAAAAAAAGGATTTTTTATTTTTACGGCTGTGCGTTTTTAAACTTCTGTGAAGCACTTTCGGGGTTCAAAGTGCTCACCACACATCTAGACAAGTTCCTTGTGGGGTCTATTTTCCAAAATGGGGTCACTTGTGGGGGGTTTCCACTGTTTAGGCGCATCAGGGGCTCTCCAAATGCGGACATGACGCACCCAGACCATTCCATCAAAGTCTGCAATCCAAAACGTCACTAATTCCCTTCCGAGCCCTGACGTGCGCCATACAGTAGTTTTCTCCCACATATTGGGTATCAGCGTTTCTCAGGACAAATTGGACAACAACTTTTGGGTTCCAATTTCTTCTGTTACCCTTGTGAAAATAAAATATTGGGGGCGAAAAAATCATTTTTGTAAAAAAAAAAAAGATTTTTTATTTTTACGGCTGTAACGTTATAAACTTCTGTGAAGCACTTCGGGGTTCAAAGGCTCACCACACATTAGATAAGTTCCTTGTGGGTCTATTTGCCAAAATGGGGTCACTTGTGGGGGTTTTCCACTGTATAGGTGCATCAGGGGCTCTCCAAAGTGACATGACGCCCCCAGACCATTCCATCAACTACTTCCTTCCGACCCTGACTGCACCCATAGTTTTCTCCACATATTGGGTATCAGCGTACTCAGGACAAATTGGACAAAACTTTGGGGTCCAATTTCTCCTGTTACCCTTGTAAAAATAAATATTGGGGCAAAAAAATCATTTTTGCAAAAAAAAAAAAGGATTTTTTATTTTTAAAGGCTGTGCGTTATAAACTTCTGTGAAACACTTCGGGGTTCAAAGTGCTCACCACACATCTAGACAAGTTCCTTTGGGGTCTATTTTCCAAAATGGGGTCACTTGTGGGGGGTTTCCACTGTTTAGGCTCATCTGGGGCACTGCAAACGGAACATGACCCCCATCAACGTCTGCATTCCAAAACGTTACTACTTCCTTTCCAAGCCCTGCCGTGCACCCAAACAGTTCCCCCCCCCCACATATGGGGTATCAGCGTACTCAGGACAAATTGGACAACAACTTTTGGGGTCCAATTTCCTTGGGAAAATTCAAAAATTTGGGACTAAAAAATCATTTTTGTGGAAAATTGTTTTTTTTTTTTTTCACACCCAGGCATTATAAGCTTTTGTGAAACACTTGGGAGTTCAAAGTGCTCACAACAGATCTAGATAAGTACCTTAGGGGGTCTAGTTTCCAAAATGGTGTCACTTGTGGGGTTTCCACTGTTTAGGCGCATCAGGGGCTCTCCAAACACGACATGGCGTCCAATCTCAATTCCAGCCAATTTTAGTTTGAAAAAGTCAAACGGCGCCTCCTTCCCTTACGAGCTCTGCCGTGTGCCCAAACAGTGGTTTTCCCCCACATATTGGGTATTGGCGTACTCAGGAGAAATTGCATAACAACCTTATCTGTCCATTTTCTCCTTTTACCCTTGTGAAAATAAAAAAAAAGTTTGTAAAAGATCATTTTTGTGGCTACAAAGTTAAATATTCATTTTTTCCTTCCACGTTGCTTTAGTTCCTGTGAAGCACCTGAAGGGTTAATGATCTTCTTGAATGTGGTTTTATGTACCTTGAGGGTGCAGTTTTTAGAATGGTGTCACTTTTGGGTATTTTCTGCCATATAGACCCCTCAAAGTGACTTCAAATGAGAGGTGGTCCCTAAAAAAATGGCTTTGTAAATTTTGTTGTAAAAATCAGAAATCGCTGGTCAACTTTTAACCCTTATAACTTCCTAACAAAAAAAAATTTTGGTTCCAAAATTGTGCTGATGTAAAGTAGACATGTGGGAAATGTTATTTTCTTAACTATTTTATGTGACATATTTCTCTGTTTTAAGGGAATAAAAATTCAAAGTTTGAAAATTGCAAAATTTTAAAAATTTTCGCCATATTTGCGTTTTTTTCAAAAATAAACGCAAGTTATATCGAAGAAATTTTACTTCTAACGTGAAGTACAATATGTCACGAGAAAACAATCTCAGAATCGCGAAGATCCGTTGAAGCGTTCCAGAGTTATAAACCTCATAAAGAGACAGTGGTCAGAATTGTAAAAATTGGCCCGGTCATTAACGTGCAAACCACCCTTGGGGGTGAAGGGGTTAAACGGCGTACCTAGAAAAAGTTCGAAAAAAAATTAAAAACATCGGAATTACATTTTTTTGGGCTCCACTACATTGAAATAAAATGCAATAACGGGCTATCAAAAGATCATATCTACACAAAAATGCCATCAATAAAATGTCAGCTCAGTGCGCAAAAGATAAACGCTCACCCAGCCCAGATCACAAAAAAATGGAGACACTACAGGTCTCGGAAATGGCGTCATTGTTTTTTTTTTTTACCAACTTTGAGATTTTTATTTCACCACTTAAATAAAAAAGAATGTAGACATATTTGGTGTCTATGAACGCACAATGACCTGTAGAATCATAATGGAAGGTCAGTTTTAACATTTAATGAACATGGTAAAAAAAAAAAACTGTGGAATTGCACTTTTTTTGCAATTTCACAGCACTTGGAATTTTTTTTCACATTTTCTAGTACATGATATGTTAAAACCAATGGTGTTGAAAAACAAGCCCTTACATTGCCATTTTGACTGAAAAATAAAAAAAGTTATGGCACTGGGAAGAAGGGGAGTAAAAAAGGAAAAACAAAAACTGAAATACCTCTGGGGTTAATAATCACATAAGTCAATATCCTGTACACAGAAGGGAAGGCTACCAAAGAGATAACCTTCATGCCAGCAAAAAGGACAAAATGAAGAGAAAGGTCAAGATTAGAGATCTTTTAGCTCAAGATCTTATGTGAGAACTATAAATTACATCAGATATATGGAGCAGTAATAATCCAGATATAGCAATCCAACAGAGTTAAAGAAGATGGAGGAAAGCGAATTAGACAATTTAAGTGAATATATGAAAAAATGGTAAATTGCAGATGTCTGATGACTTCAGCATCTTACTGCAAGATTAGACAAACGCTAATTCCTTCTAGGCAGACATCATTTAGACTTCTGAATAGGAAAGGTATATATACAGTCACAGCTACAAACCAGAAAATAGAAGGCAAACACAGCTTAACATATAGAGTTCTTCAGAAGTAAATTCGTACCAGGCATTATAATACCGGGGTTGGCAGGACAGGCACTCTGTTCTACAGCACAATCCATTCCTGTGGGTGACAGAAAGTGGCATCAGCTCAAGTGAAAGAAGACAGTCATGATGGCAATACGTTCATTATTGTGGTATCATTACGGTATATTATACATGGCGGACTGCATGACTATTGAAACTTTGTTCTACTTGTTTATAAGTTTGATTTTTACAAATTTTCTTATAGCAACTAATATGATGTATGCACCATTATCTGGTACTTGCTAAGAATCTTGCATACTAGACTAAAATTGAACCTCCTTCAATACTCGTCTCTAAACATAGTTTAATTTATAGGAGGGATTTTTCTTTAAATTTAGAGATCCTAATCTCTATTTTACTTCCACATAACTTCAAAGATTCATGACAATGATAGAATTTTGGTTGCCAACAACCACCACTAGAGGGAGCTCACTCGTTTGGATGAAGACTACTCCCATTGAGTTTAGAGCTGCAGTATAGCTCTAAAGAATATATATGTATTATATATATATATATATATATTATATTCTGAGTTTTTGAATACGGAAAGGGAAGTACGGAATTTGAATTTCTGTATATCAGGAAAAGGGAGCAATGGCACCGATAGAAGCAAATGTGTCAGGTCAGAAAATTGCATAGATTCCAAAAAAACATCTAGATACATAAAATTACCTCTTAATGCCTGTAATTTAAATTGTTCATCATTTCAGCCTAGTATACAAAACTTATAATCACTAGTGCAAACTTACAAATAGACAAAAAAGAGCCATGGTGCTGCCATCAATACCAAATATCTAATGTCAAAATATGAGATACTGTAAAACATATGAGATGGAATACTTTGCTTCATGTCTGCTTGAAAAATTACAAGATTATGAAATTGTCAGTAATTTGTTGTGCAAAACCTAATACACTAATATTCTGCATGGCAAAGATAGTTGTCCTCTCCTCTCACATGCACACTTGGGTATCCCGACAGGACTTGTTTCTCCAATGGGGAGAGTGGAGTAAGGCACTGCCAGACACAGTGGATGCTGCGTATCTTCCCGAATAACAGGAAGATAGTGCATGCTGAAATCTCATAGCCTGTTCCTAATATTCTCATACACCTGCCATCACAGACCATATTAGATGGTCCTCTGGTCTCCATGATATTTGCAGGAGAAGACGGCATTGCGCTAATGTGTATGGCTACCTTAAGGCTCTAAGATTATAGAGTGCAGATACCACAATAAAAACTTATACTGCTCAGTATAAGGGCTGTAATATATCATAGTTTATTTGTCATAAATTGTGATTTGATTACAATCCTCATCATTGGGTTTTAACGACTCAATGATTTTTTCTTTAAAGTAGCTCCTGTCTCCCTCACCACATCCATGGCAGTGATCACATCTATCAAGATTTGAGAAAAATGACAAAAAATGGAAACATTTGAAATGTCTGAATGAATAATCTTAAAGGGTATTCCAACCAAGAATTGTACTCAAAGAAAAGAAACATCTTCTGCATTCATAATGTGTCAGTAAGTTACATAGTGTCTGTCATAAGTATATATTTTTATTATTATATTATATCTTTATATATGTATCTATATATATAGGTATAAATATATATATACCTATATATATAGATATAGACCTATATATATTTAGATATATAAAACTTCTATGTGTATTATTTACATTTATCAGTAATGTTACTCACCCTAAACCTTGTAGGATAAATATATGAACCAGGTAAAGCTTGAATTTCCAGAAGTTCCCCATTGCAAGCATTATTCCACTGTCATACAAGCAGCATGGTCATGACGTCTTTTCTCAGCCAACACTTGCAGGTAAGAAAGAAGGCTAAAGTCTGCAGTGATTTAAATGGTACAAGGTCTGGGAGGGGGCGGCCATAAAAAAAAATATTTATTGGAGTAGGAAGTGCGTGACCAAGCTCCAGGAATGTATTGCAATCTGTTTAGACACTTGGGTTCTCATGGTGATAGTTTTCTGGGTGTTGTTGCTTTATAAATTTTGTTTATCCGACATTTACCACTTTTCTTCTTTCGCTAATGTTCAATGTATTATGCGCATCCATTGACAGTTAGTGCAAGGAATGTAACAAATGGGTTTTTCATAATTTTACTTTAAGTTGGTGGTAAGTAATTAGAAACATTGTATTATCTATTACACATAACATTGCTATATGTGCAGATATATTGGTGTATTAAATAGTGATTTTAGTAGCTCATCTCTCTCCATCTCTTTTATTAAAAATAATAATATGGTGATTGATTACAGCTGAAGTATCTCTCTGTTTTATCTCTGTATTGTTATTTTCCGAAGGACATTAAAAAATGGTAATTTTTATTGCATTTTCTTTATATTTATGAGACTGTAATACTAATGTAGCTTGTTTCCAAAGAAGGTTTAAGCTTTTTTTAACAATAGAAAAAATAGATAAAAATAAATCTATTTTTATAAATATGTGAAATAAAAAAATAACTTTCTCTCCAGAGGTCCTCGAGGTTCTGGCTTCGATTAACAAATATAGGAGAATTTAGCCTTAATTGAGAGGACAGTAAATTCAGTTTACTATATATCACCAAAGCTTTCAATGGGGTTTGTATTCCCCATAATTGGATACTTTGTACATGTGATTAGTTATAAATGTGATACTGTTTAATGTGAGGGGTCCAGTGATAGAATCCAGCCTCATCAATAGATTTTGTTAGGGTCTGTTATATTGCCTAATTCTAGATAGTGAGTTTTTTATGTGTGTGTTTACTTTAGTCTACCTTGTATCATATAGTTTATCACAAAGGGTCTGAAATAAAAGCATTTATGATGATCGTTCAGTAATCTCTACTTTCCGTGCTCTTTAATAATTAATACACTATCCATTCTCTTTGTTTAGTGATTTTATTTCTATAATAATGTTGTGAAATAATACAGCACGGCGTTATTGATTATACAAATAAGTTTTCAAATTAACAAGATAATTTTAGAAATGTCTCACAGTTTCAGAGAATACTTTTTACAACAATACTATATCTCCTGACAATGCAAGACACATAACTTTACATAGCTATTCATACATACAGTGTGTACGAGAGTATTCAGACCCATTTACATTTTTCACTCTTTGTTTCATTGCATCCATTTGGTAAATTCAAAAAAGTTCATTTTTTCCTCATTAATGTACACTCTGCACTCCATCTTGACTGAAAAAAAAACAGAAATGTAAAACTTTTTGCAATTTATTAAAAAAAAAGTATTCAGACCCATAAGTATTCAGGCAAATTGGCCTCCATAATCCTTAAATGGAAGAAGTTTGGCCAGAAGTCTTCCTAGACCTGGCCGTCCAGCCAAACTGAGCAAGAAGAACTTGGGTGAGAGAGGTAAAAGAAGAACCCTAAGATCACTGTGGCTGAACTCCACAGATGGAGTAGGAGATGGGAGAAAGTTCCACAAAGTCAACTATCACTGCAGACCTCCACCAATTGGGCCTTTATGACATAGTTGCCTGTTGGAAGCCTCTCCTCAGTGCAAGCCATATGAAAGCCCACATAGAGTTTGCTAAAAAACACATGAAGGACTCCCAGACAATGAGAAATATGATTCTTTGGTCTGATAAGACGAAGATAGAACTTTTTGGTGATAATTCTAAGCAGTATGTTGGCAAAATCCAGGCACTGCTCATCACCTGCCCAATACAATCCCAACAGTGAAACATGGTGGTGGCAGCATCATGCTATGGGGGTGTTTTTCAGCTGCAGGGACAGGACGACTGGTTGCAACTAAAGGAAACATGAATGCGGCCAAGTACAGAGATATCTTGGATAAAAACCTCTTCCAGAGCGCTCTGGACCTCAGATTTGGCCAAAGGTTCACCTTCAAACAAGACAATGACCCTAAGCAGACAGCTAAAATAACAAAGGAGTGGCTTCAGAACAACTCTGTGACCATTGTTGACTGGCCCAGCCAGAGCCCTGACCTAAACCCAATTGAGCATCTCTGGAGAGACCTGAAAATGGCTGTCCACCAACGTTCACCATTCAACCTGACAGAACTGGAGAGGATCTGCAAGGAAGAATGGCAGAGGATCCCCAAATCCCGTGTGAAAAACTTGTTGCATCATTCCGAAGAAGACTTATGGCTTACTAGCTCAAAAGGGTGCTTCTACTCAAACTGAGCAAAGGATCTGAATATTTATGACCATGTGAGATTTCAGTTTTTCTTTTTAAATAAATTTGCAAAAAAACACCATTTTGTCAGGAGGAATGGGTCCAAATTCCGACCAATTATTGTGAGAGGCTTGTGGAAGGATATCCCAAACGTTTGATCCAAGTCATTCAGTTTAAGGGCAATGGTACTAAATACTATTGAAATGTATGCAAACTTTTGACTTTGCAGTAAGTAATAAAAAAGCCTTAAAACATTCCCATTATTCTGACATTGGCAAATAATAATAATTATGGTAATCCTAATTAAAGGAAAATGGCATATCTGTCTACCTGTCTGTCTGTCTATCTAATCTATTCTGAAGATGATATCTGACACATTGTCATATTGTCAAAATACCACACAGCGCTTCATAAACACATGCACTTTCATGCAATAGTTGAAAGCAATAGTTTTGTTAAAAAATTCATAAAAATTGATTAATTAATTGATTATTTGATTACGGGCTAAAAATTTGACCCAAATAGAAAATGAGATACACTACACCTCCTTAATATAAAGGATTAACTTGTGCAGAGCATATACTGTATATACTTCTTAAGCCTACAGTATGTATAGATTTTACATATCTTTATAAAATCTTCAAAACTTGAGCATCCAGAGATCTTGTTTTATGCTGTAAAATTGATATCTGTCACTTTATAACAATAGCAAAAACTTTGGCATACCCTTGGCTATGAGATCATTTTTCCATGTCACATTATAGTTTAGATTTTGAAAATATTAGAGCAGCAATTTTTAAAATTTTCAATGAACTTTCCGAAACCTATTTTAGGGGCCTATTTAGTTCTCAAGTGCCCTTTAATGGTTTACATATTATACCTCAGCACACAGAAATTACACTGTTTAAAAAATGCACTCTTTTAGGAATTCAAAATAATATTTTTAAGTTTGATAACCCTTCAAGGGCTTCACCTAATCAAACACAAATAAATATTCAATTTTTTTCATTTAAAATGTTGATTTAGCCATTTTTTTCACTTTCAAAGGAGTAATAGGAGAAAAAAACACCCAAATATTTTTTATGAAATTTATTCCAGTAATATCCTATACTATACATGGTCCTATACTACTGTTTCAGTGCAAAGGAAAACTCAGAAAGGAAGGAGCGCCAATTGAGCTGGAATGGTTTCCTGGTGTCATATTGCTTTTGCAGAGCCACTGAGGTACTATTGCAGAGGAAATCCACACAGGTGGACTAATTTTGGAAAGTGTACCACCCAAAGCATTTGTCAATTAGTGTAGTAACCATTTTTACATCAAAACTGTATACACAAAATATTGTACAATAGATGGCGAAAATAAAAAATTGCAATTTTTACCCAATTAGGTTTTTTTTTTCAATGTTAACTGTGGCATTACTGACTTATTAAGCTTATTCTGTGGGTCAGTACAATTTACAAAATACAAATTTATATCTCTTATTTAATGTTTTACTAGTTTGCACAACAAAAATTCTTTATATAAAACAAAAACAGTATTGTGCTGCCAGTTTCTAGAACAAGGTCTCAAACGGCATTCCTTGAGGGCCGCAAACCGTGCATGTTTTCAAGATTTTCCTTAGCATTGCACTAGGTGCTGTTAATCATTATCTGTGCAGGTGATTAAATTATCACCTGTGCATTACAAGAAATCCTGAAAACATTACCTGTTTGCGGCCCTTGAAGAATGCAGTGACGCGCACCACATTGGTGGTACCAGGGCTATGGGGTACTCGGCAACGAGCCCATGGAAGTCTATGGGAGTTGTCACTGGCAGCAGAGCTCGGTCCGTGGCCTGGCGGTCATGCAATGGGGGATATTTACAGGGGATTAAAAAGATAGTTGTGACGCCACCTGTGGTTTCTGATCTGATTGACCAGCGCTGCAGGGTAGATCTCTGAGGGGATGTTATGGCAGCTAGGTGTTAGGTCCCCCACAGGTGGGACTGGTCCCTCAAAGTCTATGGTGGTGATGCAGGGTGCAGATAAGAATTCAGTCACACACAATGCAATCTCTTTCCATACCTTTACTTGTAGATGTTGCAGGCATGTCCCGGGAAGCTGGTTAGGTTGGAGAATGCACATTTAGGAGAACTGTTGAGCAGGTTAGAGGCCTCCTTTATCCCTTTAATGTGTGTGAGTACAACTTGCATAAGTCAAGTGCAACTCTTTCAATAGTAACTGCGCCCGGCCAACATTGTGGTGGAGCCTTCTATGTCTCTGATTATCAGATGTTGAGAGAACTAAGTCCTTATTTTGTCGTGCACTTGACTCAAAGTCCCCGTTCTCCATGACTCCGTTTACGTATCAGTGCTTAGGGCTACCTTCTGCGACTTGTAGTCCAGAAAGCCTCCGGTTTTCTTATTACTAGGCGTGAAGCACTAGCAACGCTTCGGACCCCGGTGTCCGGTTAACTGAGTGAGGGTGATTTGTCCCTTTGTCACTCTTACTTCTCCACTCGCCCTTCGCCCTGCTCTCGCTCTTAACATAAGCACGTGTAGCAAGCGTGCCAAGGTCAGATTT
Source organism: Oophaga sylvatica (assembly GCA_033576555.1). Classification (NCBI taxonomy): domain Eukaryota; kingdom Metazoa; phylum Chordata; class Amphibia; order Anura; family Dendrobatidae; genus Oophaga; species Oophaga sylvatica. The sequence goes on from JARQOD010000005.1 coordinate 192,053,673, forward strand.
CCTTCAGTGCTCACTGACCTGTTCTCAGTTGGCTCTTTGATATAACTGCTGTAATTCCTTTTTCTTCCTCTTTCTTAGGAACACGGGCAGCTTGTTCTGAGTAGCAGGTTAAGGGGGTAGCTCTGACTAGGCTAGGATGATTCACTTCACCCGTACTAGCCTCCACTTTCTTATCACATGAGCTACACAAGCTCTGTCAGGATTCAGACTTCTCTCCTCTCCCTCCGTCTGTCTGACTGGAACAGAAACTGATCTGAACTTGGATGGGATGACTCACTCCTGAGCCACCCGGAGCTTGACTGCACTGTCCTAAGACAGGAAACAGACTGCACACTAACTTTGCTATGTCACACTACTAAATAGTCTGATATGCCTCTAGTGGCAATGCTGAGAAGTGTGCGTGAATGAATATCAAGCTTTACAGTTACCTTCCTGTGCATTTTCCAGAAGATATGTGTGCCTTGCGAAGCTGGGCCACACATCCCCCCCTAGTTAAACTCAGCACTCCCGGGCTGAAATAGAAAAGAAAAACACTTTTGTTTTGCATATAACATCAACATAATAACTCATCCCTTGCGGGAGGTACGACTCTTGAACGTTACATTTTGTACATAGATCAATAGAAAATTATCAAAATACTTTTCAATAAATACATAGTATAAGACAAGATTCTTGTGGAGGACCCGCACCAAAAACCTCCACGTGGGTCCTGGGTGGGCTGCAGGACTTTATTGCTGCAGACCTCACTCTAGGCCACACCATACGGGTTTTTCTTCAGAGGTAGTTAGGTTTTTATGTAAAACCAAAATGGAGCACCGAAGTGCGAACTATTTACAATAAAGTTTTTGGGCTGGCAAAGTCCACAGCCACGCAGTCCTTTGCATGATAAAACATTTTTCAAGTAAAATCACATTATACTTTAACTCTTTTACCCAGCCGGGTATTCTACTTTAAATAAGCATAGTAATAAACATTATTCATATTCCTATAAAGTGCAATTTTTCATAAAACTTCTTCAAACTTTGTACAGGTTCAGTTGCAGTAAAACCCCTGTCTGGGTCCTACTGGTTTTCTCTTTCTTGCAAACTTCAATAACGTCTTCCACTCCTGGGGCTGGAACGACGCGGTGTTCTTTTGAACGCATAACAAAGAGATCATGTCCTGCGATCTGTGTTTGAGTGGCTACATCCTTCATTCGAACTGGGAACCCAACGGGTACATACTCAGAATAGAACGCAGGTTGCGTTGTAAAAGGTGCCGCAGTATACAATTCAGGTTGCGATGCAGAAATGGTCGCAGATTGTGATGCAGAAGTGTACGCAGGGGGCGATGCTGAAGTAATCACAGGTTGTGATGCAGAGTGGGTCGCAGAATATGAGGCTGGATAGGATCTTGGTGCAGAGGAGGATGCAGGTTGCGATATTGGTGCACTGCTTGGTGCTGACGCCAAAGATGACGCTGCTGGGGCTTGCGATTCTGAGTAGGACGCAGGTGCGCGCAGTGGCTCAGTTGGGAAGCACTAACCTGCTGCTGTTGCTGCTCCCAGTCGTTTTCTATCGCTGACAGTTGGGTCTCCTCCGGTGTCCCTACCGGGGATCGGCATTCCGCTGCGGCCTCCAGGCCTGGCTGGTACTCCGAAGGGCAGGGCCTCCTCAGCCTCCTTCTCTCCCGCGCTTCATCGGTGGAGTCGGGATCAGCACTTTTGGAGGTGGCCTCCGGTTTCTCATCAGCCGCTGGCACTGGTCCCACAGGTAATGGTTGCGCTCCTGGAGGGGAGAGTGTTGCGTCCCACAGCAGCCGCTGTTTCAGGGCACGCCAGCTTTTCTCCATTCCTCCACTTCTTTGCGGTGGCGGGCCAATCTTCCAGCACCGCATCCACCTTCTCCATGACATAGAGGAGGAAGAGAAGGCGGATCTCTTTAGCAGTCGGGCAGGCTCTCACATTATAGTAGCATTTTGAGAGGGCGGCCATAACTTTTGCGCCACTGGGGGGTACACGCCCACGAATGCACGCCCCTTCTTATCCAGCGCTCAGGGCGCGAATATGGCGGTAAAATGGCGGAAAATGGCGCCAAAAATCACAAAAATAGCAAACAGTCTTTTTGCACAAAACAGTTCAATGGGCCCACGCAGGACTCACATCCAGTAAGCTTCGTATCCTGTTCGTGACGCCAAAGATGACGTGCACACATTGGTGGTACCAGGGCTATGGGGTACTCGGCACCGAGCCCATGGAAGTCTATGGGAGTTGTCACTGGCAGCAGAGCTCGGTCCGTGGCCCTGGCGGTCATGCAATGGGGGATATTTACAGGGGATTATAAAGATAGTTTGTGACGCCACCTGTGGTTTCTGATCTAATTGACCAGCGCTGCAGGGTAGATCTCTGAGGGGATGTTATGGCAGCTAGGTGTTAGGTCCCCCACAGGTGGGACTGGTCCCTCAAAGTCTATGGTGGGATGCAGGGTGCAGATAAGAATTCAGTCACACACAATGCAATCTCTTTCCATACCTTTACTTGTAGATGTTGCAGGCATGTCCCGGGAAGCTGGTTAGGTTGGAGAATGCACATTTAGGAGAACTGTTGAGCAGGTTAGAGGCCTCCTTTATCCCTTTAATGTGTGTGAGTACAACTTGCATAAAGTCAAGTGCAACTCTTTCAATAGTAACTGCGCCCGGCCAACATTGTGGTGGAGCCTTCTATGTCTCTGATTATCAGATGTTGAGAGAACTAAGTCCTTACTTTTGTCGTGCACTTGACTCAAAGTCCCCGTTCTCCCTGACTCCGTTTACGTATCAGCGCTTAGGGCTACCTTCTGCGACTTGTAGTCCAGAAAGCCTCCGGTTTTCTTATTACTAGGCGTGAAGCACTAGCAACGCTTCGGACCCGGTGTCGGTTAACTGAGTGAGGGTGATTTGTCCCTTTGTCACTCTTACTTCTCCACTCGCCCTTCGCCCTGCTCTCGCTCTTAACATAAGCACGTGTAGCAAGCGTGCCAAGGTCAGATTTCCTTCAGTGCTCACTGACCTGTTCTCAGTTGGCTCTTTGATATAACTGCTGTAATTCCTTTTTCTTCCTTCTTTCTTAGGAACACGGGCAGCTTGTTCTGAGTAGCAGGTTAAGGGGTAGCTCTGACTAGGCTAGGATGATTCACTTCACCCGTATTAGCCTCCACTTTCTTATCACATGAGCTACACAAGCTCTGTCAGGATTCAGACTTCTCTCCTCTCCCTCCGTCTGTCTGACTGGAACAGAAACTGATCTGAACTTGGATGGATGACTCACTCCTGAGCCACCCGGAGCTTGACTGCACTGTCCTAAGACAGGAAACAGACTGCACACTAACTTTGCTACGTCACACTACTAAATAGTCTGATATGCCTCTAGTGGCAATGCTGAGAAGTGTGCGTGAATGAATATCAAGCTTTACAGTTACCTTCCTGTGCATTTTCCAGAAGATATGTGTGCCTTGCGAAGCTGGGCCACACATCCCCCCCTAGTTAAACTCAGCACTCCCGGGCTGAAATAGAAAAGAAAAACATTTTTGTTTTGCATATAACATCAACATAATAACTCATCCCTTGCGGGAGGTACGACTCTTGAACGTTACATTTTGTACATAGATCAATAGAAAATTATCAAAATACTTTTCAATAAATACATAGTATAAGACAAGATTCTTGTGGAGGACCCACACCAAAAACCTCCCACGTGGGTCCTGGGTGGGCTGCAGGACTTTATTGCTGCAGACCTCACTCTAGGCCACACCATACGGGTTTTTCTTCAGAGGTAGTTAGGTTTTATGTAAAACCAAAATGGAGCACCGAAGTGCGAACTATTTACAATAAAGTTTTTGGGCTGGCAAAGTCCACAGCCACGCAGTCCTTTGCATGATAAAACATTTTTCAAGTAAAATCACATTATACTTTAACTCTTTTACCCAGCTGGGTATTCTACTTTAAATAAGCATAGTAATAAACATTATTCAATATTCCTATAAAGTGCAATTTTTCATAAAACTTCTTCAAACTTTGTACAGGTTCAGTTGCAGTAAACCCCTGTCTGGGTCCTACTGGTTTTCATCTTTCTTGCAAACTTCAATAACGTCTTCCACTCCTGGGGCTGGAACGACGCGGTGTTCTTTTGAACGCATAACAAAGAGATCATGTCCTGCGATCTGTGTTTGAGTGGCTACATCCTTCATTCGAACTGGGAACCCAACGGGTACATACTCAGAATAGAACGCAGGTTGCGTTGTAAAAGGTGCCGCAGTATACAATTCAGGTTGCGATGCAGAAATGGTCGCAGATTGTGATGCAGAAGTGTACGCAGGGGGCGATGCTGAAGTAATCACAGGTTGCGATGCAGAGTGGGTCGCAGAATATGAGGCTGGATAGGATCTTGGTGCAGAGGAGGATGCAGGTTGCGATATTGGTGCACTGCTTGGTGCTGACGCCAAAGATGACGCTGCTGGGGCTTGCGATTCCGAGTAGGACGCAGGTGCGCGCAGTGGCTCAGTTGGGAACGCACTAACCTGCTGCTGTTGCTGCTCCCAGTCGTTTTCTATCGCTGACAGTTGGGTCTCCTCCGGTGTCCCTACCGGGGATCGGCATTCCGCTGCGGCCTCCAGGCCTGGCTGGTACTCCGGAACGGGCAGGGCCTCCTCAGCCTCCTTCTCTCCCGCCGCTTCATCGGTGGAGTCGGGATCAGCACTTTTGGAGGTGGCCTCCGGTTTCTCATCAGCCGCTGGCACTGGTGCCACAGGTAATGGTTGCGCTCCTGGAGGGGAGAGTGTTGCGTCCCACAGCAGCCGCTGTTTCAGGGCACGCCAGCTTTTCTCCATCTCCTCCACTTCTTTGCGGTGGCGGGCCACATCTTCCAGCACCGCATCCACCTTCTCCATGACATAGAGGAGGAAGAGAAGGCGGATCTCTTTAGCAGTCGGGCAGGCTCTCACTATATAGTAGCATTTTGAGAGGGCGGCCATAACTTTTGCACCACTGGGGGGTACACGCCCACGAATGCACGCCCACCTTCTTCACCAGCGCCTCAGGGCGCGAATATGGCAGAAAATGGCGCCAAAAATCACAAAAATAGCAAACAGTCTTTTTGCACAAAACAGTTCAATAGGCACGCAGGACTCACATCCAGTAAGCTTCGTATCCTGTTCGTGATGCCAAAGATGACGCGCACCACATTGGTGGTACCAGGGCTATGGGGTACTCGGCACCGAGCCCATGGAAGTCTATGGGAGTTGTCACTGGCAGCAGAGCTCGGTCCGTGGCCCTGGCGGTCATGCAATGGGGGATATTTACAGGGATTATAAAGATAGTTCGTGACGCCACCTGTGGTTTCTGATCTAATTGACCAGCGCTGCAGGGTAGATCTCTGAGGGGATGTTATGGCAGCTAGGTGTTAGGTCCCCCACAGGTGGGACTGGTCCCTCAAAGTCTATGGTGGTGATGCAGGGTGCAGATAAGAATTCAGTCACACACAATGCAATCTCTTTCCATACCTTTACTTGTAGATGTTGCAGGTATGTCCCGGGAAGCTGGTTAGGTTGGAGAATGCACATTTAGGAGAACTGTTGAGCAGGTTAGAGTCCTCCTTTATCCCTTTAATGTGTGTGAGTACAACTTGCATAAAGTCAAGTGCAACTCTTTCAATAGTAACTGCGCCCGGCCAACATTGTGGTGGAGCCTTCTATGTCTCTGATTATCAGATGTTGAGAGAACTAAGTCCTTACTTTTGTCGTGCACTTGACTCAAAGTCCCCGTTCTCCCTGACTCTCGTTTACGTATCAGCGCTTAGGGCTACCTTCTGCGACTTGTAGTCCAGAAAGCCTCCGGTTTTCTTATTACTAGGCGTGAAGCACTAGCAACGCTTCGGACCCCGGTGTCCGGTTAACTGAGTGAGGGTGATTTGTCCCTTTGTCACTCTTACTTCTCCACTCGCCCTTCGCCCTGCTCTCGCTCTTAACATAAGCACGTGTAGCAAGCGTGCCAAGGTCAGATTTCCTTCAGTGCTCACTGACCTGTTCTCAGTTGGCTCTTTGATATAACTGCTGTAATTCCTTTTTCTTCCGTCTTTCTTAGGAACACGGGCAGCTTGTTCTGAGTAGCAGGTTAAGGGGTAGCTCTGACTAGGCTAGGATGATTCACTTCACCCGTACTAGCCTCCACTTTCTTATCACATGAGCTACACAAGCTCTGTCAGGATTCAGACTTCTCTCCTCTCCCTCCGTCTGTCTGACTGGAACAGAAACTGATCTGAACTTGGATGGGATGACTCACTCCTGAGCCACCCGGAGCTTGACTGCACTGTCCTAAGACAGGAAACAGACTGCACACTAACTTTGCTACGTCACACTACTAAATAGTCTGATATGCCTCTAGTGGCAATGCTGAGAAGTGTGCGTGAATGAATATCAAGCTTTACAGTTACCTTCCTGTGCATTTTCCAGAGATATGTGTGCCTTGCGAAGCTGGGCCACACATCCCCCCCTAGTTAAACTCAGCACTCCCGGGCTGAAATAGAAAAGAAAAACATTTTTGTTTTGCATATAACATCAACATAATAACTCATCCCTTGCGGGAGGTACGACTCTTGAACGTTACATTTTGTACATAGATCAATAGAAAATTATCAAAATACTTTTCAATAAATACATAGTATAAGACAAGATTCTTGTGGAGGACCCGCACCAAAAACCTCCCACGTGGGTCCTGGGTGGGCTGCAGGACTTTATTGCTGCAGACCTCACTCTAGGCCACACCATACGGGTTTTTCTTCAGAGGTAGTTAGGTTTTATGTAAAACCAAAATGGAGCACCGAAGTGCGAACTATTTACAATAAAGTTTTTGGGCTGGCAAAGTCCACAGCCACGCAGTCCTTTGCATGATAAAACATTTTTCAAGTAAAATCACATTATACTTTAACTCTTTTACCCAGCCGGGTATTCTACTTTAAATAAGCATAGTAATAAACATTATTCAATATTCCTATAAAGTGCAATTTTTCATAAAACTTCTTCAAACTTTGTACAGGTTCAGTTGCAGTAAACCCCTGTCTGGGTCCTACTGGTTTTCATCTTTCTTGCAAACTTCAATAACGTCTTCCACTCCTGGGGCTGGAACGACGCGGTGTTCTTTTGAACGCATAACAAAGAGATCATGTCCTGCGATCTGTGTTTGAGTGGCTACATCCTTCATTCGAACTGGGAACCCAACGGGTACATACTCAGAATAGAACGCAGGTTGCGTTGTAAAAGGTGCCGCAGTATACAATTCAGGTTGCGATGCAGAAATGGTCGCAGATTGTGATGCAGAAGTGTACGCAGGGGGCGATGCTGAAGTAATCACAGGTTGTGATGCAGAGTGGGTCGCAGAATATGAGGCTGGATAGGATCTTGGTGCAGAGGAGGATGCAGGTTGCGATATTGGTGCACTGCTTGGTGCTGACGCCAAAGATGACGCTGCTGGGGCTTGCGATTCCGAGTAGGACGCAGGTGCGCGCAGTGGCTCAGTTGGGAACGCACTAACCTGCTGCTGTTGCTGCTCCCAGTCGTTTTCTATCGCTGACAGTTGGGTCTCCTCCGGTGTCCCTACCGGGGATCGGCATTCCGCTGCGGCCTCCAGGCCTGGCTGGTACTCCGGAACGGGCAGGGCCTCCTCAGCCTCCTTCTCTCCCGCCGCTTCATCGGTGGAGTCGGGATCAGCACTTTTGGAGGTGGCCTCCGGTTTCTCATCAGCCGCTGGCACTGGTGCCACAGGTAATGGTTGCGCTCTTGGAGGGGAGAGTGTTGCGTCCCACAGCAGCCGCTGTTTCAGGGCACGCCAGCTTTTCTCCATCTCCTCCACTTCTTTGCGGTGGCGGGCCACATCTTCCAGCACCGCATCCACCTTCTCCATGACATAGAGGAGGAAGAGAAGGCGGATCTCTTTAGCAGTCGGGCAGGCTCTCACATTATAGTAGCATTTTGAGAGGGCGGCCATAACTTTTGCGCCACTGGGGGGTACACGCCCACGAATGCACGCCCACCTTCTTCACCAGCGCCTCAGGGCACGAATATGGCGGTAAAATGGCGGAAAATGGCGCCAAAAATCACAAAAATAGCAAACAGTCTTTTTGCACAAAACAGTTCAATAGGCACGCAGGACTCACATCCAGTAAGCTTCGTATCCTGTTCGTGACGCCAAAGATGACGCGCACCACATTGGTGGTACCAGGGCTATGGGTACTCGGCACCGAGCCCATGGAAGTCTATGGGAGTTGTCACTGGCAGCAGAGCTCGGTCCGTGGCCCTGGCGGTCATGCAATGGGGGATATTTACAGGGGATTATAAAGATAGTTTGTGACGCCACCTGTGGTTTCTGATCTAATTGACCAGCGCTGCAGGGTAGATCTGAGGGGATGTTATGGCAGCTAGGTGTTAGGTCCCCCACAGGTGGGACTGGTCCCTCAAAGTCTATGGTGGTGATGCAGGGTGCAGATAAGAATTCAGTCACACACAATGCAATCTCTTTCCATACCTTTACTTGTAGATGTTGCAGGTATGTCCCGGGAAGCTGGTTAGGTTGGAGAATGCACATTTAGGAGAACTGTTGAGCAGGTTAGAGGCCTCCTTTATCCCTTTAATGTGTGTGAGTACAACTTGCATAAAGTCAAGTGCAACTCTTTCAATAGTAACTGCGCCCGGCCAACATTGTGGTGGAGCCTTCTATGTCTCTGATTATCAGATGTTGAGAGAACTAAGTCCTTACTTTTGTCGTGCACTTGACTCAAAGTCCCCGTTCTCCCTGACTCCGTTTACGTATCAGCGCTTAGGGCTACCTTCTGCGACTTGTAGTCCAGAAAGCCTCCGGTTTTCTTATTACTAGGCGTGAAGCACTAGCAACGCTTCGGACCCCGGTGTCCGGTTAACTGAGTGAGGGTGATTTGTCCCTTTGTCACTCTTACTTCTCCACTCGCCCTTCGCCCTGCTCTCGCTCTTAACATAAGCACGTGTAGCAAGCGTGCCAAGGTCAGATTTCCTTCAGTGCTCACTGACCTGTTCTCAGTTGGCTCTTTGATATAACTGCTGTAATTCCTTTTTCTTCCTTCTTTCTTAGGAACACGGGCAGCTTGTTCTGAGTAGCAGGTTAAGGGGTAGCTCTGACTAGGCTAGGATGATTCACTTCACCCGTACTAGTCTCCACTTTCTTATCAGATGAGCTACACAAGCTCTGTCAGGATTCAGACTTCTCTCCTCTCCCTCCGTCTGTCTGACTGGAACAGAAACTGATCTGAACTTGGATGGGATGACTCACTCCTGAGCCACCCGGAGCTTGACTGCACTGTCCTAAGACAGGAAACAGACTGCACACTAACTTTGCTACGTCACACTACTAAATAGTCTGATATGCCTCTAGTGGCAATGCTGAGAAGTGTGCGTGAATGAATATCAAGCTTTACAGTTACCTTCCTGTGCATTTTCCAGAAGATATGTGTGCCTTGCGAAGCTGGGCCACACAGCAGTTTGAGACCTCTATTCTAGAAGATGAAACCTTTTTATTGTTCTGTTTGATGAAGTTGTGTGAGGGCTTAGTTTTTGAAGAACAAGTTAAAGTTTTTATTAACATAATTTTGGTTCATATATGTTAGGATTCTCCCACTGCATGGGATAGATCCCAAGCATTACCTGGTACTGTGGTCCCCTATTCAAGGCTGGCTGCTGCAGTTGCTGCTCAGCACAGACATCGTTCCCTGCATCTTGCTCAGGCTCATGGTATACACTTATATACTTGGTTGCTGCTGGTTCTCCTGTCAAGTCTTTGGTAACAAGTGATATACAGGTGCAGCCTTGTGCTCTGGAGTCTAACTCCAGAGATCACCTTACTGAGCATGTCCATAATGGAGCGTCTTCTTATTGGTGATCGGATGTTAGCTGCTCTGGTGATGTGGCAGCGCCGGATTGGCCCACGGGGCGATGCCTCGGCCGACTGGGCATGAGTGTTTGGGGTGGAGCTTAGTGTATAAAAAGCTCACAGCGGTGCACGTTGGCGCGTTATTGTCATTTATGTTTTGGTGTGCGTGGGTGGATACTCTACCACTCTGTCTGCACGTTTATGTGTTTCTGTCTATGCTGTAAGACTGTACACATTGGCAGGCAGGTAGCACACTTATGCGGCTCCATACCTATGGCTCAACGCCTGAGTCTTTACTCTGCCACATGCTTTGATGCCGGTCAGGCACAAATTCGGTAGTGTTAAGACTGGGGTAACTAGCCGCTTTGCTTAGCATCTGTTTTGTTCTTGTGTGCGGTTACCACAGTTCAGTTACAGAGCAAGCTCAACCCTTATGCTTTATTTCTCTTTGAAAGCAACAGGGTATCACCTAGTGTCATAAGAGTTCTTTCTTACGGCTCAGCATCTGCTTCATTCTTGTGTGCAGTTAGCACAGTTTAGCTGCAGAACTAGCTCTATCCACGTTGTAACTTCCCTGTCATGTTAACATTGTATAGTGCTTAGCACCCTTTGTTCTGCCCATCTGAGTACAGGGCAGTATGTTTTGTACTGTATGCTGGTTTGTTTGTTATAGCACCATCCAGTGGTGGCTGAATTTATAGCCTGTGCCTTTAACAAGCAGATAGAGTATTGCATTGTGGGATTGAAGCAAGGTATGCTGGGAAGAAGAAACTCCATTTTCTTCCATGCACTTCAAGGAATACACTTGTTCATGTGCTCTCCTGTTACCTCTCCAACTTGAGTTTTCTATCCTGGTAAAGCATATCTGGTAAGATCAATATCATCTCTAGCAATGCAGTGTTTAGGAGGTTATTAACTGTATAGCAGCCAGTGCATAGGAGATGTTATTAGAATCCTGTGTAAAGTTTGCATCATACTGTATACTTTCCTGTTAATTGTAAAGTGTCAGCTGTGTGCCCAATACTTATCTATGTCATTTGTATTTTTATAGTTTTACCGCGCATGTTCTATACTGTTCACCAATAAACAAGTAAGACTACAGAGGACAGTCTGCTTATTTGGAAGATAGAATCGTGGTTTAGGCTGTATGCTAGATTGCACACCGTGTCAACGTGTATGAAGGCAGAACACCCTTAGAGCGTATCTCTCTGTGAGGTAACAGAGCTTGGTAAGCAGTGTTCCTATTCCACTGTGTAGCGTTAACACAGTGTATTTAAGGTAACGCTCGCTGTCTTGCTTCCGTCATTATTCACACTAGCAGCAGGTTCATCTCTACACGGTGGACCCCGGGTTGCAATTGCACTTTATTTTATATTTTTATTTAGTGCAATCCGCCAACCCTAACAATATGTGACTAAACAATAAATATTTAACGTGTCAGAAAATTGTGAGAGCAATAACTATTTTAACCACTTTACCACCAAGACTGTTTTCACCTTCAAGACCATGCCATATTTTCCAGTTGTGACCAGTGTCACTATTTGTGGTAATAACTCTTGAACACTTCAACGGATTCCACTAGTTCTGAGAAAGGTTTTCTGTGACATACTGTACTTGATGATAGTGGTAAAAATTGTTCGATATGACACATTTATTTGTGAAAAATTGGAAATTTGGCAAAAATTTGGAAAATGTTGCAATTTCCATTTTTTTTATTTATGCCCTTAAACCAGAGAATTATATCACACCAAACAGTTAATAAATAATATTTACCTCATGTCTACTTTACATCAGCACAATTATTGAACCATATTTTTTTTTAGCTAGGAATTTAGAAGGATTAAAAGTTGACCAGCGATTTCTCATTTTTCCAACAAAAATTTACAAAACCATTTTTTTAGGGACCACATCACATTTAATTGACTTTGAGGAGCCTATATGACAGAAAATACCCAAAAGTGACACCATTCTAAAAACTGCACCCGTAAAAGTACTCAAAACCACATTCAAGAATTGTATTAACTGTTCAAGTGCTTTAGAGACATTAATAGAAAATGAAAGGAAAACACGAACATTTAAGTTTTTTCTCAAAAATTTTAATTAGACTCAAATTTTTTATTTTCACAAGGGTAACAGGAAAAAATGGACCCCAAAATATGTTGTGAATTTCTCCTGAGTACACAGATACCCAGCAAGTGGGAGAAAACTACTGTTTGGGCTCATGGCAGGGCTCAGAAAGGAAGGAGTGACATTTTGGAATGCAGACTTTGATGACATTGTCTGCTGGTGTCATGTTGGATTTGGAGAACCCATGATGTGCCTATAAAAATGTAAACCCCCACAAAGGGCTCCATTTAGGGAACTAGACCCCTCAAGGAATTTATCCAGACGTGTGGTTAGCACCTTGAACCCAAAAGCGATTTATAGAATTTTACAACATTGATCTGTGAAAACGAAAAAAAATTATATTTTTCCCACAAAAATGTTATTTCAGCCCCAAGTGCTTTCATTTTCACAAGGATAGCAAGATAACATGGACCCAAAATTACAACAATACCTCATATGTGGTAGAAAACTTCTTTTGAGCACAGAGCAAAGCTAAAAATGGAAGAAGCTCCATATTGGAGTTTAGATTTTGCTGGAATGGTTTGAAGGTGTCATGTCACATTGGCAGAGACTCTGATGTGCCAGAACAGCAGTACCTCACCCATAAGAGACTCATTTTACAAACTACACCCACAAATGAATTCATCTAAAGGTTCAATGGGTCACACTATGGGGCTCAGAAGGGAGGGGGACATTTGGATTTGGGAGAGCAGAATTCAATGGATTTCTTTTGGAAGAACATTTTGCATAATGTTTGGGGTCAAATTTATCCAGTGCTCTACGCTGAGCACTGACATCGAGGTGTCCATCCAAATCTCCAAGTGACGTGATTCAGATGAAACCCCAAGGGATCCATTCACTATAATGAAGCAGCAGACTTACACTGGACTCCGTCTTGCCTCTGTTTAGCGGTGTCCTTTTCAGAAGTTCACAAAATTGTGGTAGACCGCACTTTTATGCACTCCTTAAAAGACTCAGCTGGATCATAGGCCAGACGGCGTCCACAATGTCTCCATCTGCCTCATTATAGGGAATCTTCTGCCAGAGATTCCGTCAGAATCACATATTTCCGAGGTTTACACGGAAACCCCGTTGTTAGCGCTCAGCATAGAGCTCAGGACAAATGTGCACAAAGCCTTAATGTGATCTTTGAGAGACAGAATGAGAAAATCAATAGCAAGTGAAGAATTGGTTTTATTTATTTTTTTGCTGTTTCTCATGTGGTATAAGTGAATAGGCGACTTTATTCTTCGGGTCGGTGCGATACCAGATTTATATATTTTTTATCTTTGACTGCTGTCACACACTAAAAAATGTTAGTTTTTCCACCGCCACAATTTGAGAGCAATAATTTTTCCATATTTCAGCCAACAGATTCATGTGAGGGCTTGCTTTCTGTGCGGCAAGTTTTTTGATCGCTTTCTATTCCAATTTTTGGAAGAAGGATTGAACAAAAAATAGCAATTCAGGAATTGTTTTTTTTAAGGCAATTTTATTCTTCAGTTAGTGCAATTGCAGTGATACCACATTTATATTTTTAAGTTTTGTCACTTTTACAAAATAAAAATTATTTTAAGAAAAAATTATTATTTTTGCATCGCTTTATTTTGAGAGTCAAAACGTTTTTATTTTTCTGCTGCTGGAGCTGTTTGGTAGCTTATTTTTTCAAAGAAAAAATGATGCTTTCAACTATACCATTTTTATTTCCAGTCATGTTTTTGATCACATTTTATTCTACTTTTTGTTCGGCAGAGATGAAAAAGCTTTGTCTTTTACCCCATTTTTTATTTATATTTTTACGGTGTTCACTGTAGGGGGTTACCTGGTGTGACAGTTTGACAGTGTAATAGTGGATGCAACGATACCAAACATGTACATTTTTAGTTGTTTTTTTACATAAAAATAGATATTTTTTGGTACACTATATATATTTTTCATTATTATTTTGTGCTTTTTTTTATATTTTACAATTTTTTTTTACTTATTTTTTACTTTGTCCTGGTATGGGACTCTCACTTTTAAAGCTCTGATCGCTGTTATAAGCCATTGCAATGCACAATGCATTGCAATGGCCTACAACTGTAAGTGTTGCACTAACACAAGTTAGTTAGATCATGCACTGCGCCATTGTGTCCATGGTGACATCGGGTCACCATGGTAACGGTCGAGCCCGTGATGATGTCGCTAGGGCGCCAATCGGAGTGCAGAGGGGGCTCCCTTCCTCTGCCTGCTTTGTAAATCCTGGGATCGATATTGATCATAGCATTTATGGGGTTAAACTAGCTGATCAGCCAGGGGCTATCGCATCGTGTATTTTTTGTGTTTTTGCTACATTTTTTGCTGCATTTTTATTGTCTTTTTTGCATGCTGATTTCTGAAATCTCATAGCTTTTTCTGGTATTGTCAAACGCAGCTTAAAATTTACATTAAAAAACACGCAGCAAAAAAACAGGAAAAGTACAACATATGAACATAGCCTATCTCTTTATTAAAGAATTGGCGCCATTTTGGGGTTAGTGGGATTTTTTGATAACATTTTAATCAAGTTTTTAAAGCTAAAATTATCACTAAACAGTTTTCTGCTTTTTTTACATTTACTTTTGGGATAAATAACGTGCTCATTTTATAATTTGGGTTGTTATCGACAGGATGATATCACACATGTACAGTACATAGTTAATTTATGGTTTATTATTCTCTCACAAGAAAGTTCCCATTTACAAAAAACTTTCATTTTTTTGTCATGTCAAAACTCCAAGACTGGGATCACACATGCGAGAAACTCGCACGATTCTCGTGCAAGTCTCTCACATGAATACATGCAGCCACACGCTCCAGTCCAAGTGCCGGTGGTAGTGCTGGGTGTTCATCCAAGAGACTCACATGAGAATCGTGCGAGTTTCTCGCATGTGTGATCCCGATTCCCGGCCTAAAAGCTGCATTTTCTTTTACAGCAGTATTATTACATATTATGTATGTATTAAGATATTAAGAGTGTATTGTGGCTTATTATTTGGGGAAAGTACTGTAATTTTAATTTATATAACTTTTGGCTTTTGACTTTGTGATTGCTTAAGTTTTCATTCAATTTTGTGTAGGTAGAATGATAAAAAATTGCATCTCTGACTTAACATTCTTTTTAAGGCAATCATTAGAAGAGCTAAGTGACAATCTGGTTTTATTGTTCTGGTTGAAGCAACAATTCCAAATATGTCTAGTTTTTTCTTTTTCAACAATAAAGGACTTAAAAGAAAAAAAGAGATATTAATGTTTTTTACATGATTTTACTTTTCTAAACATTTTTTAAATTTGCAGGTGTGATACAGAGAGTTACATATGAATATGAGGAGATCACATTTAATCTCTCTCCTGTCCCTGCAGCCTGTCAGTTTAACATTAGGTACCACTCTATACCTATGTATCTCAACCTGGGTCATGGCTCCAAAAGCAATTCAGAGTTCTTTATTTAAAGATAAGACTTGCAACCTTGAATAAGATAAGAATTGTTGCTTTAGTTGCAATCCAGCCCATGATATTATTAGTTAGTTCTTGCTAATCAGTCCAAGATTGAACCACAATACACGGACTTGCCACAAGCATCCCAACCCGAGTGTGACAGCTTCATAGAAATGGAATTTCAGGACCCCAGGAATTTTAGGGCCCCATACTGGCAAAATTTTTGGGCCCACTTGAGACTCCGCCGAGGCTCCACCCCAGCTCAGCCTCTACCCCTCGATCCTTCCACAGTCCCACAACCGACTCTTGAAAAAACTCCACTTCTGCACCATGTCCTCACCAATCACACATTAACAGTTCCCATCTAGCACCAGATCACATACATAGCCATCAGCTTTTGTTTTGGCCAAAATATTTTTTAAGCCGCCAACACAACAAGGCAGACTTTTTTGGCTGAGCCCTACTCTACTTAACCTATTAAATATTTGTTAAAATGTTTCGGTTCAAGTGGCGAACCTTTCTCAAGCTTGAGAAAGGTTCGCCACTTGAACCGAAACGTCGCACTTATGGGCTAAATAAACAGCTCTTATTTATCAAGAAAAACAGTGTGCTGTTCCTGATTTTTGGATTCCAGTACTCTTTTTAGGTATATTTTTATATATGCTTCTTTAAGGGAATGTGTCAAATATATTTTCTCAAATGAAGAATAATACCACATAGAAAGGACAAATACCCTCACACCATAGTCAGACCATATATTGCCACAACACAGTGACTGAATAATACCACATACAAGGCAAAAATACCACCACACCATGACCAGACCACATATTACCAACATGTAGTGACCGAATAATACCACATGCAAGGAACAAATTCCACCACACCATGACTAGACCACATATTACCACTGCATAGTGACTGAATAATACCATATATAGGGAACAAATGCCATCACACTATGATCTGATCACATATTGCAATCACATAGTGACCAAATAATACCACAATACAAGGGACAAATAACACCATACCATGGCCGAACCACATATTACCACCAGATAGTGACCAATAATACCACATACAAAGGACAAATACTGTCACACCATGACCAGACCACATATTCCCACGACATAGTGACTGAATACTACAATACTGATCATTAATAAAAAACAATACTAATATTACTATAAGTGCCATTATATACAGGAGCTGTGTACACAGTATACAGTGTATAGTGTCAGTGTACAAATGATTCAGTGATCACCAGTGAGAGTATACACAGGAGCTCTGTATATAATGTCAGGGCACAGGTAATACAGGGTCACCAACGATATTATACACAGGAGCTTTGTATATAGTGTCAGAAAACAGGGATCACCGGTGACATTATACAGAGGAGCTCTGTATATAGCATATAGTGTACAGGTAATACAGTGAACACCAGTGACATTATACACAGGAGCTCTTTATATAGTGTATAATATACAGTTAATACAGTTAACACCAGTGACATTATACACAGGAGCTTTGTATATATTGCCAATGTACAGGTAATACAGGGACCACCAGTGACATTATACACAGACGGTCTGTATATAGCATATAGTGTACAGATAATAAAGTGATCACCAGTGACATTATACACAGGAGCTCTATATATAGTGTATAGTATACAGGTAATAACAGTGATCACAGGTGACATTATACACAGGAGCTCTGCATATAGTGTCAGTGTACAGGTAATACAGGGTCATATACACAGGAGATTTGTATATAGTGTCAGTGTGCAGGTAATACAATGATCACCAGTAAATATGGGTGAACTCGAACATTAAAGTATGGTGTCCATACTGAACACCTATTCTTCAGGCACGGCCTTCACCTGAAAGTTGGTGTTACTGTTTCAGGTACGGCCCCCCGAACACTGGGTGTTTGTCACGCTGTCAGGTGCATTATATACTATACTATAATATACATTATATACTATATACAGAACTTCTGTGTATAATGTCACTGATGATTAGAGATGGGCAGACACCTGGATGTTACAAAAAGTTCAGGCTCGGGTACTAGAACTGTACCCAAACCCGGATCCCATTCACTTGAATGGGGGCCCGAACATCCAGTGTTTGCCACATTGTCATGTGCATAACAGCACAGCAAACACTGCTTCTGATCAGTGGTAAAATCATTCCTGCTGGTATGACAGCCGCAGTTCAGAAGCTGTCAAAGGACAGTGTGAGGATGCACATTCAGTTACTGAACTGGCAGAATCCTGCCTCTGGGACCACTCTGCTCACTGGGCACCATACACCAGTAAGGGCAGTAATGCCTTGATGGCAGCCCTGCTCACAGGAGAACTGTGGCCAATCTGTGCATTGTGGTTCGATCTTGGATCGATTTGCACAGATGTCTGAATGTGCCCTTAGGCTCAGTGTCAGGAGTGTAAGTTGCCGCTCATCTGCAGTTCTGACTTTAACTACTGATATCATGGGTTTATAGTGGCAATTCTGGTCTCTGCAATCTCTTCTATTACTGTGATCCAAGCTAAGTTATGTACATTAATAACTAGGTTGTATCTCATATTTCCTTGACTACTGATTTGCCACCCTATAAGTATTTATGAGATACTTCCTTGGAAGGAAAAAGGTTAAAGGTTGTAAATATGTAGCACTTTCTCTCTTTCTGTTCACTTGTTTCTTAAAGGGAATCTGTCACCCTAAATTGGCGGGATATTTAAATGATGGCAGTCAGGTCAGATGGGCGGTGTTTTGGGTACTTGCCTTAACATGTTGTTCGCCGCTGTCTCCATTATTTCTGGGAATTGTAGTCGTTGCCCTCCATATAACGCGCCTGCGCATTGCAATCTACGGGCAAAGCATACTGCGCTGCGCAATTCAAGATTGCAATGCGCAGGAGCGTTATATGGAGGGCAACGACTACAATTCCCAGAAATAATGGAGACAGCGGTGAACAACATGTTAAGGCAAGTACCCAAAACACCGCCCATCTGACCTGACTGCCATCATTTAAATATCCCGCCAATTTAGGGTGACAGATTCCCTTTAAAAAGTAACCCCGCCAATTATAGTTTTCATTAATTCCCACATTAGTACCGAACTGTTGTAGTAGTTTTTCATCAACGTTAAATATCAAATATAACTGTACCAGAAAACATTATTCACTCCTTCATACATCAGAAGACAGGGAAAAATCTTAATTGCTCCTGGGAGAGCAATCACCTGTAGAACTAATTTCAATGTGCACAGGAAAATGGTCATGTGACCTTTTTGACTCATAAGGCTAGTTTCATACTAGTGTTTCACCGACCTGCGTCGGTCTGCGCACGGCTGCTGCTAAGCTCCGCCCTGGCCATGCCTCCTCCCGGCCGCTCCGCCTATGGACGCATTACGCTGCATGCTACCTGTGTACCCTATCTTTAGCATTGAGTACGCAGGCCGTGCGCAGGTATGTGTTTGCCAGAGCATGAGTCCTTTTGACGGTGCGCCGACCTGCGCCCAACACACTGTGTTGCATTTTGGTGCGCTCGGTGCACCGTCGAAAGGATGCATGCACCGGCAAACGCATACCTGCGCACGGCCTGCATACCCAATGCTAAAGATAGGGTACGCAGGTCGCATACAGCATCATGCGCCCATAGGCGGAGCGGCCGGGAGGAGGCGTGGCCGGGGGCAGAGCTTAGCAGCGGCCGTGCGCAGACCGACGCAGGTCGGTGAAACGCTAGTGTGAAACTAGCCTAAGTGACACTTCTTTTAAATGTTATTGCTAAACATGGTATAATATTTGAACTGCATATACAGTATGTCCTACAGTATCCATGTTTGTGCAGATGTTAAGACATGAACTATTTTAGAATGAAATAAATATATGATATCCAAGGTAAAAGTGAACTTGTCAAGTCCGTCAAGCTCCGCCAACTGCCACCATTAACTTAGATTTCACTATTACTACATTTTAATAAAGCCCTTAGTGTCCCAAAATTTGTTCACTTCTGTGATAAAACCAATTTCAATGTACTTCTCATCATATGCAGATTATGTAGGACTAATCTAGATAGGTGCTGCTTTACCCAAACTAGTCAGTTTCCAATGCTCTAATCACGCCTCACTGGTAGTGATTGACATTAGCTCCACTGGCCGCATCATTTCAAGAACGGCATCAAAATGATGAAGACAGGGAGAACAAGCTATTGGCAGACATGTCAATGATAACCACTTTCTCCCTTCTTCCCGCAAGAGTGAGATAACTGTAGTAATTGAATTTTGGCACCTAGAAAAGCTCAAAACATTGCTACTTTTGCCAGTTTAATTCAACTGCTAAGATCTTTATTTCCCAGTGTAGCAGTAAATGTTGTATTATACTGCATAAAACCAGTTAACTCTATTATGTATTAGCTGAAGATAAGTTAAAAAGTAATTGCTGGCAATCTATTGGGAGGACACTATCTCACTTGTTTACCATTATCTACAAGTGGTAAAGGACAAAAAAATATTCCTTAAAGGGGTTGCCCAGGTTTAGGATTCTCCAATGCTGCTGGAGAGAGTGGCCATTCACGTGACCGCAAGTATGCGATTTTCATACTTCTGCACAAATTCTGACTAATATGCCTGGCCTTGCTAAATACAATGAAAGAGCCATGGAATAAATGGCGCTATAATAATATATAATAATAATAATACAATTGAATTGTCGGCTTGTAACCACATGCATGTGTAAGGGTTTGGACTACCCCGTCGCTGTCCGTGAAGGCAGCATTGTATTATAAGAATACTGGTATTATAAGAATACTGTTGTGCAGTTTTTACTGCGTTTTATTGTGCCAGTTAAATATGAACTGTATCATGTGGTTTTTAGTAATATAATGTAGCTAATGTATAGGCTTGTAAGGTACTGATGCTGCTTTGTCAATACTATAAAGGTAATGCCTATTGTGAATAACATGCACTCAGCTTAGGTGTAGGGAAAGTATAGGATACGGTTTACAGCTTAGGACATAGAGCAGATTTGACAGTGATGGGCATTATAAGTATAATATGCTTAGTGCATAATACTGTTAGAAGATTGTCACTGTAGTAGAATAGGTAAAAGGTTAAGTTTGCTTAGCAACAAGACTGCTGAGTCTAGCCCAAAGTGTGAGAGGTTACGGCCAGTAAAAGGCAATGACTTCCTGGTTTAGGCAGTTAGTGTAGCGCTATTGCCGACTTCCCTGCATGGTGTCTCCATCTCCCTCCATGCAGAGACCCCAGTTTACTCACCGCATTTGATTTGCTTCATGCTTGTGTGCACTGCAACTCTCGGCAGAGCACCTAATGTGCACGCACATGCGCTCCCCTGCTCGTAAGGGGCAGCTTGCGAATTTTGCTAAATGCCCCCAGCCTGTTGCAGAGAGGCATTTAGCATAATGTGTCTACTGCAAGATGGCTCCCATCCAATAGCTAGGGAGGAATCTTGTATAAAAGAATCCCTCTTCCTTAGGGAGTCACCAAGCAATGAGTTTAATCATTAGATTCTTGGAATTCTACCAGTATAGTTGTGAGGTTCCCTGGTCCCAGTGTGGTCAGTGTCCTGACCTGTATCCCTGGTCCCGGTGTGGAGAGTGTCCTGAACCCGAATACGTGGTCCTGGTGCAGCCAGTTGTTCCCTAGTCCCGATGCGGCCATTCATATTCTCGAAGTCCCTTGCTCCCGTAGTGGCCAGTGCCTGAACGTTGTTCCCTGGTTCTGGAGTGGCCAGTCCTGCTCCCGAAGTCCACTGGTCCCGATGCGGCCAGTCCTGTTCCTGAAGTCCCCTGGTCCTAGTGCAACCAGTGCCTGAGCATTGTTACCCAACCCATGTGCGGCCAGTCCCTGTTCCAGTATCCTAGCCCAGTGTGTCTGAACATTGCTCTTGCCCAAACCAGTATCAGTGTACCTAACCCTTGGGGTCAGCAGCTGCAGTACCAGGCTCTGCCCAGGAGTAGTACCTGGTGGCTACCTGTTACCCAGGCTGTCTGCACTATTACAAGCTCCAGTGAACACCAGTTAGACACTTAGCTATGCCCCTTCCTGGGTAGGCCCGGCCCTATGGCACACTGAGTCCACAAATCCACATGGACTACCATTGGGTGTAACAGCTAGTGAGGAGAGTTTGTTGGTGACAGTTTCTAGAGCAAATACAAGGTGCAGTGGGTTGCTGGGGAAAGCAAGTATAAGTTGCGCTGGCTGGTATGAGGCCTAACCAAACTCACTGCGGTATTCTGGCAACTACCAATGCTCAATGCTCGATTTGGTGGCTATGGAGAGCACCGACACACCTTCTGTACAGAGGAAGTTGGACATGGAACCACATTAGGGAAAGGTTATGGATTTCGGCAATATGTCAGGGCCAGACAGAAAATCGCTGAGGCTGATAGGAACTGTTACATCAGGGATAGTTCAGGAGTTCAGATGGAAAGTAAAGCAGGAAATGTACTTTGTGTAAGCTTTTCAGGGGATATAGCTCTGGGATCGCCGTCTTGGGGAGACGGAGTGGCATAAAGAGACCATTCACAGACAGTGGTTCTGTTAAAAACTGGCCGCAACCAGTTTTATTAAAGTCCACAGCAAACAGAACATAAATTAAAACAAAATCATAAACATAAAGCCTAGGCGTGTCCCGCCACTAATTACACTTAGATAGATTTTCCCTTTCTATCCGGGTCCAGACTCTAATAGCCTGTGCCCAAAACAACACATATGTTCAGTAGTTACCAGTGTGCAGCTCACATGAGGCTCCAATGGCGTCTGAAGTCAGATCCAGACTGAGAGAGAGCCCCCTTCTGAACTTCTCAAGCAGGTACTTATGGCTGCCTAATTAAGCAGCTGTGTTCACTCCGGGTTGCACTGCAAACCTGTCCCAGATAGGAATGGAATGAACACCGCACTGACAACCTATTTTATGCGCCCCAGGTAAGAAACCTGGGTGAGATATACACGCCGTCCAGCACACACCCCTTCACTGTCTCACATATCCCCCCCCTCTTCTCCAGACCGGAGGACTGGTCAGAAACTCCGAAGAGACAGTGAACTCTGGACAAGGCATCAGCATTACCCTGTAATTTCCCAGGTCTATGCTCAACCGAGAAATTGAACTCTTGAAGTGAAAGGAACCACCTTGTCACCCTGGCATTCCTTTCCTTGTTCTGCTTCATCCATGCCAGAGGAGCATGGTCTGATTGCAATTTAAATCTCCTACCCAAGAGGTAATACCGTAGGGAGTCCAGCGCCCATTTGATTGCGAGGCACTCTCGCTCCACAATGGCATAATTTTGTTCAGCCGGTGTCATTTTTCGACTTAAATACAGGACTGGGTGTTCTTCACCCTTCACGACCTGTGATAACACCGCCCCTAACCCCACATTAGAGGCATCAGTTTGAACAAGAAACTCTTCCCTGAAATTAGGGGTGACCAGAACTGGTCTTTGACACAAAGCCATTTTCAACGACAGAAATGCTTTTTCTGCCTCCGGATTCCAATTTATCATTTTGGACTTCCCCCCTTTTGTCAGGTCAGTCAATGGGGCAGCAATGGAGGCATAATTGGGTACGAATCTGCGATAGTACCCAGTGATGCCCAAAAATGCTTTGACCTGTCGTTTTGTGAGGGGTACAGGCCAGTTTCGAATTGCCTCTACTTTATCGATTTGTGGCTTGATCAGCCCTCTGCCAATCACATAGCCCAAGTACTTGGCCTCTTCTAGGCCAATTGCACATTTCTCTGGGTTTATGTTCAGCCCAGCTCCGCCTATCGAGTCTAAGACGGCTTGTACCTTAGCGAGGTGGCTCTCCCAATCAGAACTGAAAATTACCACATCATCCAGGTAGGCAGCTGCATAGGCTTGATGCGGGCGTAGGATCTGGTCCATAAGCCTCTGAAAGGTAGCTGGGGCTCCATGCAACCCGAAGGGCATCACCAGATACTGAAACAAACCTTCCGGGGTTGCAAAGGCCGTTTTTTCTTTTGCCTCCTCAGACAGGGGTATCTGCCAGTACCCTTTGTCAGATCGAGGGTTGTAATATAACGGGCACCCCCTAACCTCTCGATTAGCTCGTCTACCCGTGGCATTGGGTATGCGTCAAACTTTGACACTTCGTTCAACTTTCTGAAATCATTACAGAACCTCCAGGTTCCATTAGGTTTTGGGATGAGTACAATCGGGCTACACCACTCGCTTTGGGCCTCCTCAATGACCCCGAGGTCTAACATGCGTTTAATTTCAGCAGAGACTATCTTTCTGCGGGCTTCTGGAAGTCTGTACGGTTTTATCTGACCTTAGTACCGGGCTCGGTCTCGACATGGTGTTTTATTAGAGAAGTCCGGCCGGGCAAATCAGAAAATTTTTTCTGATTTTTCTGCAGAAACTCCCGCACTTCCTGTTTTTGGTGCACGGACAACGTCTCTCCTATGGTCACAGGAGGTAGAGATGGTTTTACCCCTTTCTCTATTTCACCCGAGGCCAACAATGCCTCTCTGTCCCTCCAGGGCTTGATCAGATTGATATGATATACCTGGTAGGGCTTCCGTCTCCCGGGTTGGTGTACTTTGTAAGTAACCTCGCTCACTTTTTGTACGACCTCGTATGGACCATGCCACTTGGCCAAAAACTTACTTTCCACCGTGGGAATTAGAATTAGGACTCGATCCCCGGGGTTGAAAGACCTAATTTTTGCTGACCGATTATAGACTCTGCTTTGAGCTTCTTGGGCTCTCTGCAGATGATTCTTCACCAATGGCATAATTTTAGCCATCCTCTCTTGCATCTGGGCAATATGCTCTATAACACTCTTGTATGGAGTTGTCTCGGTTTCCCAAACCTCCTTGGCTATGTCCAGCAAGCCCCGCGGATGCCGACCATACACCAACTCAAAGGGAGAAAATCCCGTAGAGGCCTGGGGAACCTCTCTGACCGAAAACAATAAGTAGGGTAACAGGTAGTCCCAATCCCTCCCATCTTTCTCTACTGCTTTCTTTAACATATGTTTTAATGTTTTATTAAAACGTTCAACCAACCCATCCGTCTGGGGGTGATACACAGATGTCCGAATGTGCGAGATTTTAAGCAACTTACACAGTTCCTTCATCACTTTGGACATAAAAGGTGTGCCTTGGTCCGTGAGGATCTCTTTAGGAATTCCTGTCCTGGAAAACATATGAAAAAGTTCCCGTGCAATATTTTTAGATGCCATATTTCTTAAAGGGACCGCCTCGGGGTACCGGGTTGCATAATCAAGGACAACTAAGATGTATTGGTGTCCCCTGGCTGATTTTACAATAGGACCTACCAAGTCCATTGCTACCCTTTCAAAGGGTATTTCTATAACCGGCAGCGGGATTAATGGACTCCGGAAGTGAGACACCGGAGCATTTATCTGACACGAGGGGCAGGTTTTACAATAATCCTCCACATCTCGATAAACCCGGGCCAGTAAAACCTCTGAAGAATTCTTTCCTGGGTTTTGTCCATCCCCAGGTGCCCACCCAGCACGTGGTTATGGGACAAACCTAACACCATACTTCTATATGGCTTAGGTACTAGGAGCTGACTCACGGCCTCTCCCTTTACTTTAGTGACCCTATATAGCAGGTCATTGTTCATGGCAAAATGGGGAAATTTTTCATCAGAGTCGGGCTCTTGTGGGATCTCATTCAGAACAGTTATATTCTCCCTGGCATGTTTAAGAGTGGGGTCTTGCAATTGCTCACTCCCAAAATTGCCACGGGACACCGGTAGGTCAGGGACATTCTGTTCTAGAGAAACATCCTCCCCCTCCCCCAACATCACCTGAAATGGAAATTCATTTTTTTTACAGTCATCATCATCATCAATATCATTATCGTGACCATTATCAGCATCAGCATCACTATCATGGCCATCATCATTATCATGATCACCATCATTATCATGGTCATCATCATTATTATCACATAAGTTTAACGGCCCACTAGCATTGTGTTCCGCCCCTCGGGACTGCGCACCCTCAGTAGGAGCTTCATCACACTGTCCATCAGAAACATTTTTTTTCCAAAGACCCCAAAACAGGGGAAAGTCACGACCCAATATGGCGGGATGCATCAGGTTCTTCACTACCCCCACTTCATATGAGATCTCCCCGAGTTTTGTGACGAAGTCTGAGGAGGTTACTGGGTAGACTTTGACATCTCCATGTATGCACACCATGCTTAGGTACCTATCTGTGACGAAGTCCCCATCAGCCAGACTAGCATGTATCAGAGTCACTCGACTTCCTGAGTCGAGTAGGGCCTGTACTGGGCAACCATTTATCACGACCTGACACAGCTATGGGCCAGTCTCCTCGACTAGGGTGGCCACGCACACGGGCTCGGCGAGGAACGAGAGAGACTGTCCAGCGTCACAGTCCATAGGCTCCCCCACTAGTGGACAATTGGCTGAAATATGACCTTGTTCACGGCATCTCCAACACTGTCTCAGGTCAGGGTGTTCAGACGGGGAGACCTTCCTAGGTCTGGGTTCTCCTGGTAGGTAAGTATCACCCTTCCGCTCATACATGTCCCCTCGGGGCTGACCCGGACTATCAACAGCCCCCCTTGCCCCCACAGCTGGAACCCTCTTACCGGGAGATGACGGAGGCCGGGTATTCCGAACTGATGATCGCTCGGACGGCTGGTCACGTAGATAGTCTTTGGTGGCGAAATACCTTTCTATTAGGCTGACCAGTTGATCGGCATCTTTGGGGTCTCCCTGTCCGACCCAGAGCTGGACCTCAGGGGGAAGGGCCCAGATGTACCGGTCCAGCACCACCTTTTCAACCATTTGGGCAGGGGTGCTGACGTCAGGTTCCAACCACTTCTTTACCAAAGAAATCAAGTCATACATTTGTGAGCGAGCAGGCTTGTCTCGCCTGTATCTCCAGTTATGGACTCTCCTGGCACGGACTGCCCTCGTCACACCCAGGCGGGCAAGAATCTCCGCTTTCAACTTAGTATAGTCTTTGCTGTCCTGCTCGCTGAAGTCAAAATAGGCTTTTTGGGGTTCCCCAGTCAAATAGGGCGCGACCACCATAGCCCATTCAGATTGTGGCAGATTCTCCTTCTCTGCCAGTCTCTCAAATATAGCCAGATATGCCTCCACATTGTCATGAGGCGTCATCTTCTGCAGAGTCTGTTTTACCGCCTTCTTTACAGCGGATAATGCCGGTAACCCGGCGTCTTCATTCGGGGACGAGGTGCTAGGAGTTTTTTTTAGTGCTGCAAGCTGCTCCAGTAACAACCGGTTGGTTTCCTGCTGTTGCTGCTGGCTCCGCTGTTGTTGCTGCATGGCCTGCTGATGTTGCTGCTGCATGGCCTGCTGGTTCTGGGCCAGCTGCTTAATGAGCTCCTCCATACTGCCGGACATCTTGGGCTGGCTGACAGCCTTCACCCAAGACATATACACTCCACAGTCTTCTCCACAATAAGTTCAGTTTTGCGGTGCAGACACCTTTTTTTTTTTTTTTTCAAAGTCTTCAGCCACTGTGCTGCCCCAGCATTCAAGCACCAATTGTAAGCTTTTCAGGGGATATAGCTCTGGGATCGCCGTCTTGGGGAGACGGAGTGGCATAAAGAGACCATTAACAGACAGTGGTTCTGTTAAAAACTGGCCGCAACCAGTTTTATTAAAGTCCACAGCAAACAGAACATACTGTAAATTAAAACAAAATCATAAACATAAAGCCTAGGCGTGTCCCGCCACTAATTACACTTAGATAGATTTTCCCTTTCTATCCGGGTCCAGACTCTAATAGCCTGTGCCCAAAACAACACATATGTTCAGTAGTTACCAGTGTGCAGCTCACATGAGGCTCCAATGGCGTCTGAAGTCAGATCCAGACTGAGAGAGAGCCCCCTTCTGAACTTCTCAAGCAGGTACTTATGGCTGCCTAATTAAGCAGCTGTGTTCACTCCGGGTTGCACTGCAAACCTGTCCCAGATAGGAATGGAATGAACACCGCACTGACAACCTATTTTATGCGCCCCAGGTAAGAAACCTGGGTGAGATATACACGCCGTCCAGCACACACCCCTTCACTGTCTCACATTTGTTACTGAATTACTGAATTACTGAAACAAGAATTTGAGGGTGCTGTGCTCGACACTGTGTGATACAATCTGATGTACTTTAACTTCAAGTAAATTGTTAAATGTTGAAACAACCCAGCTGCCCGTTGAGTTGTGTGCGTCTGTTCATGAGTATGCAGAACAGAAGACAGCAGAAACCTATGGCTGGCAAGTGAATGTAATGCACCCCACATGAGATGGCACACTGGGACTAGGACACTATTTATTTGTGGGGTGCCTGGGTATGGGAACAAAGCTCCTTTTCCATGGCTACCGCCCTGCACACCTTACCCATCCAAATCACATACTTTCGGTCACATAACCACCTGCTCTTACCACTAGCAAGACTCCTGACATTGTGCAGTGGGCACATTATGAGGATTCAGAAGTCTGCAGTCACTTCGGCGCGGCTGTGGCGCTGAACAGCTGATCATCCGGACCGCTCCAGGTATCCAGGTTCCAATGCAGCTTCTTTGGTAAGCGCTATAGCTCATCTCTATTGGTGACCACTCCAACCACCCTTTAAATAGTCACATGACGCATCAGGTGACTGTCGGTAATAGAGTTATTCTATGAGGACCTGCCTGAAGTTAAGGAGCTCTCTGGATTCAGTGGTATATCTGCTGTTTCTGTGGAGTTCGGGTTCCTGTTGCCATATCCTCTGCTGTTTGGAGCTTTGCAGTCAAGCCAGTTGATGAGCATTATTTCCCTTTTCTTTGTCTGTCTTGTGTTTGTCACTTCCCCTGTGTTGTTTACCATCTGCAGTGGTGAGGCTAGCATCCTTGCCGGACAGTGCACTAGCCAGGGAATACTTAGGTGACAATTAGGGACTAGGCACGTGACGGTGGTGGGTTGAAGAACCTGCTTAGCGTGTTAGGAGAGCTTAGTGTTAGATACAGGTTGGAGTCAGGAGGTGTCCCATCCTCCGCTCCCTACTGTTAGGGTCTTACTCTCCCTATTCCATTCCGTTGTTGGTTTGACATTATTACCGACCCAAATTATTTTCCAGAGAACCTATGGCTCATTCGGAGGCTTTGTTTGCCTGATCCAGATCCTCACAGGTCAGGTTATGGAGTTGCTGTGAGGTTAGAGAGTGGCTGTCTCCGTGTTCGCACCTATATATATATGTCATATATACCTATATGACAACACCTATATGAAGTGATCACTGGAGTGGCTCAATATTGAAAAGGGTTTGTACAGTTTGGACAACCACCTTAAATACTGTATATATTTGTCCTCATTAAAGGGCATCCAATCAAACAATACTGATGATGAGAGATGAGTGAATCTTTTGAAATTTGAACTCACAGTTTTTGTGAATTCTCTCCAAAAAATTGATTTGAGGCAAATAATTTTGCAAATCTCATTACTGGAAAACTTTTAATTTTGTAAAAGACATGTAGAAGTGAAGAGAGGAGAGAGAGCTGACCAGGTCATGCTGGAAAAGAGGAAAACGGTGGTTCAGAGTCCACGCTGCCCAAGATTCAAAGGTGTAATTGTGGTTGGGTCCTGATGAAGAGGTTTGGAAACCTAGAAACACGTTGACACAATAAATCACATTCATGCTTTAACCTTGAGTGTGTCTACACCTTTAAACCTTGGACAGCATGGACTCTGCACCACCATTCTCCTCTTTTTCTGCATGGCATTTTATTGATGGCTCAGCAGCAGCCTTTACATGCTTTAATAGGAGTTGTGACTGTCACAACCCTATCAGGTGAGCTTACCTACAGTATTATATTTCATTTGTTTATCAGATAAGACACTCTTTGTGTTTCTGTCCCACCAGCTTTATGCTTTCTGTCTCACCCACTTTGTCATTTGATTTACACTTTTCAGGAACCCTGCTAACCTTAAGTGCACTGCTTACTCTCCATAAAAGAGAAAGTGGTTCATGTGGTGACATAAAAAGAGATTGGCCTGCTCTTTGATGCTTCAGCAGTGTGAGAAATGGTTCTGGGCAAGTTTTTTTTTGCAAACTACGAATCGAATCTGAAACTTTTTAAATTCACGTGAAACTGAAAATTTCAGAAAATTCAACTTGAACTCAGTCTTACGCCGATCAATCTGTTAATCTCTACTGATGATGCTTTTAGTTATTTTTTCGTGATATAATTCACAAATGTTGAATGATCTTCAGTTGTACATTGGAACAGCAAAATAAATGTGAACTAAAAAGCATTTCATGGAACCGCTTACCTTTGATCAATCAGCAATCATCTGTATTGAGGTCTGCCACTACATTCCTGATTGCATCACTCAATTAGTTTCAATGATTTCTTCTATGATATGATTCTATGATTTGGTGACCTAATTTCAATTTCCCGTCTCCTGTGCCAGCATTATGTAATTGTGATTTCATACTGATGTGCATTTGTGGATTGATATTCTGGGTTCTGTCCAGCCATCTTCCTCCTAGCTAACCCTGGTCTATGGAATGCTTGACACTTAATTCTAACAAATCATGTTAGTTTAAATTCCCCAGCTCAATCTTTCGATCAGCAGCTACTCTGTAGGAAAAGCCTAGAGTCCACTGCAGCAGAGACAAGATCATTGAAGTAAGGCTGAGTGGCTAGCTCAAAGTCTGATCATGTAAGCCTGCTTTGAGACCTTAGAAACTTAAAAGATCTCATAGGAAAATGTCTTAATGCAAAAGGGTAACCCTGATCCACAACTGACTCCTGAAGAGAATGTCATTCAACTCAATGGACTGGCTGTCATCAGTGCATGGAAATCCATATCTCACCTCTCCAGGATTGCAGTGGTTTCTTGGTCTTGGTGATATTCCAGTGCAAACTATTGGCATGTCTGCAAGACATGCTGAAGTGTTAAAGCCCCGTCTCACACAGCGATCTCGCTAGCGAGATCGCTGCTGAGTCACTAGTTTTGTGACGCAGCAGCGAGCTCCCCAGTGATATCGCTGTGTGTGACATTCAGCGACGATCAGCCCCCCTGCCGGGTATCGCTGATCGTCGCTGAATGTCCTGGACATTTGTTTGATCGCTGGTCTCCCGCTGACAGGCACGTATCGCTGCGCGTGACAGGCGGGAGACCAGCGATCCGCTGGTAACCAAGGTACACAGCGGGTTTCCAGGCGCAGGGCTGTGCCTAGAAACCCGCTGTGTACCTTGGATACCAGCGCCCTGATGCAGGGAGCTGGTAACCAAGGTACACAGCAGGTTTCCAGGCACCACGCAGCGCCTGGAAACCCGATGTGTACCTTGGTTACCAGCTCCCTGCATCATGGCGCTGGTATCCAACGTACACTGCGGGTAACTAAGCGATGTTACCCGCAGTGTCGCTTGTACTGATCGCTGCCTGAGCTGCCTGTTTGGCAGCTCAGCAGCGATAATGTAGCGATACACCAGTGATCCTGATCGTTGTCGGGATCGCTGGTGTATCGCTATGTGAGACCTGGGCTTTACATTGTGTAATATTCTTAACTGTTGTACAAATGCATTACTATAGGGTCATAAAAGCACAAAATAATATAATTAGCACGTGACAGTCACTTGATTTTATTTGCTGTGCTTAAAATGATAACAATTCAATATTCAAAAAGGGGGCAAAAACTGAACCTGGAAATTATAGGCCAGTGAGCTTAACATCTACTGTGGGTAAAATCCTGGAGGGTTTTTTAAGGGATACTATATTGGAGTATCTGAGGCTGAATAACCTCATGACACAGTATCAGCATGGGTTTACGAGGGACCGTTCTTGTCAGACTAATCTGATAAGCTTTTATGAAGGGGTAAGTTCAGGACTGCACCAAGGGAATGCAGTGGATGTGGTGTTCATGGACTTCTCAAAAGCTTTTGATACAATGCCACACAAAAGGTTGATACATAAAATGAGAATAATGGGGATAGGGGAAAATATGTGTAAGTGGGTTAAGAACTGGCTCATGGATAGAAAACAAAGGGTGGTTATTAATGGAGCACACTCGGACTGGGTCACGGTTAGCAGTGGGGTACCACAGGGGTCAGTATTGGGGCCGCTTCTCTTTAACATATTTATTAACGACCTTGTAGGGGGCATACAGAGTAGTATTTCAATATTTGCAGATGACACTATACTTTGCAGGGTAATAAATACAGAGGAGGACAATTTTATATTACAGGAGGATTTATGTAAACTAGAAGCTTGGGCTGATAAATGGCAAATGAGCTTTAATGGGGATAAATGTAAGGTCATGCACTTGGATAGAACAAACAAGATGTATAATTATGTGGTTAATTGTAAAACACTGGGCAAAACTGTCACTGAAAAATACCTGGGTGATGGGTGGACGACAAACTCACATTTAGTGGCCAATGTCAGGCAGCTGCTGCCAAGGCAAATAAAATAATGGGATGCATTAAAAGAGGCATAGATGCTCATGAGGAGAACATAAATTTACCTCTATACAAGTCACTGGTGCGGCCACACTTAGAATACTGTGTGCAGTTCTGGTCTCCGGTGTATAAGAAAGACATAGCTGAACTGGAGCGGGTGCAGAGAAGAGCGACCAAGGTTATTAGAGAACTGGGGGGTCTGCAATACCAAGACAGGTTATTACACTTGGGGTTATTTAGTTTGGAAAAACGAAGGCTTAGGGGTGATCTTATTACAATGTATAAATATATGAGGGGACAGTACAAAGATATTTCTAATGATCTTTTTACTCTTAGACCTGTGACGGGGACAAGGGGGCATCCTCTACGTCTGGAGGAAAGAAGGTTTAGCCATAATCACAGACGCAGATTCTTTACTGTAAGAGCAGTGAGACTATGGAACTCTCTGCCGTCTAATGTTGTAATGAGTGATTCCCTACTAAAATTTAAGAAGGGACTGGATGCCTTTCTTGAAAAGTATAATATTACAGGCTATATTCACTAGTTTCCTAGATACTGCGTTGATCCAGGGAGCTAGTCTGATTGCCGTATGTGGAGTCGGGAAGGAATTTTTTTCCCCAATGTGAAGCTTACTGTTTGCCACTTGGGGTTTTATTTGCCTTCCTCTGGATCAACATGTTAGGGCAGGTTAGGATAGGATATGGGTTGAACTAGATGGACTTAAAGTCTTCCTTCAACCTTAATAACTATGTTACTATGTTACAATTATCAAGAAAATAATATATTACAAAATTTGTTTTATCCAGATTTAAAATTAAATCAAATGTACAGGCTAAGGGCTCATACTCACTAGAGACAAAAACGGACGATTGCAAGCCGATAAAAAATCAGATTGCAATCGGACCAATGTTATTCAATAGGTGACTTCTCATTTGCGATTTATTTCTCAGCTGAAATCGGTCTGAGAAAAAAATCGCAGCATGCTGCGATTTGCAGCGATTTTGGCATGATAATCGCTAATGCAAGTCAATGGATGCGATAATAAATCGGACAGCACTCGCACCATGCGAGTGCTGTCCGAATTATACGCACCATTTATAATGCTCCAGTGTATGATGGGCAAATCATCCCCGGCTACTGTAAAATCACACTGACAGCTCACAAAACACTACATATGTACACATATAATACATATATATATATATATATGTATATATATACATGTCATTGTGACACATATATATATATATATTTATAGTTCATACACTTCTACATAGTATAATAGCCGCTAATTCAATTGTCCCACACTGTAATCCTTCACAAAGGGTTAACTAGCTTTCAGCCAAGCAGCACAGCTAATGCTTGCCGCTGAGCTGAAAGCTCCTGAATGAATGACTTCCTCTCCCGGCGACAGGAGAGGATGTGATTACTGTTTGAAGCTTCATTGATTGCTTCCCACTGCAATCAGTTCACTTCAGGTCAGCGGGGACTCCCTCTAACGTCACTGATGCTGTGCGATGTTCCCGGCTGACCTGAAGTGAACTCATTACAGTGGAAAGCAATCAATGAAGCTTCCCACGGTAATCACATCCTCTCCTGTCGCTGGGAGAGGAAGTCATTCATTCAGGAGCTTTCAGCTGAGCAGCCAGCATTAGTTGCGCTGCTTGGCTGAAATCTAGTTAACCCTTTGTGAAGGATTACAGCGTGGGACCGGACAGAGCAGCATATAGGTAATAATAATGTTGTTTTATTATTTTTTCTTTATTATAGGAGAGCAAGGGCTTCGCAAGGATTAACAGTTAAATAAAAGATGGTCAAAAAAATGTGTGTTTATTTCATTAAAATTAATTATTCTTAATGTGTGTGTGTGTTTTTTTTATTTACTTCAATAGGATTAATAATTGATAGTTGTCTAATTAACAACTCTCAATTATTAACCTAGTTTAAAGTCACCTTCCAATAGCAAGGTGGCTTTAACCCATTATTAACCCATTCGCCACCGCTACAGGGCAATGGGAATAGACCGGCAAAGTGCCAGAAAGGGCACATCTAATTATAGATTTGCCTTTTCTGGGGTGGCTGGGGCAGATGTTAGTAGCCAGGGGGGGCACAAAATAAATGCACCCTCCCTAGGCTATTATTATCTGCCCCACTCGCTGGCTTTGTCTGTCTGGCTTTGTCTGTCTGGTTGAGAAAATACAGCGGGAGCCCACGCATTTTTTTTACAACAAATTTACACCTTTAATTAACCCCTACATGTGTGAAATTTTGCACACAGACACTCATGCAATTGTTAGTGAAAACCATATATCAAACTACATGAAATGACATGGTTAACTGTATGTAAACCATGTGTCATTTCATGTCGGGTCTGTAATTTCACAAAAGAAGGCAATTAAATTTGTGTCTATTATACTATGTAGAAGTGTATGACCTATATATCTCTATCTATAGATATATATATACTTATATATCTATAGACAGATAGATAGATATATAGTTATTTGTTTTTTTTTTTTTTTTTTACAATGTGATTTTTACATGATTTTTTACATAGAGATAACTGCTCTATGTAAAATTTCATGTTAAAATCACATTGCATACAGATGGAAAACGAATGGTGCGATTAAAAATCGCATACAAATCGCATGACAATCGCATGACAATGGCATATATTCAGACCGTTTTTTCCATCCAGAAGATGGACCGTTTTTTTTCCTCAAATGGGTATGAGACCTAATAGTAAATTCATGACATGGGTCAGTAGATCTGGGCTGCAAAGGCAAGAGAGGATATAAAATTTGATATATCTGACTGGATCCGAGCACTATTCATTTTTTTCAAAGACCCATAGACTTCCATTACCAATTTTGATCCAATACTCAAATCAATATAGGACACGCCTCGGTGCAGAGCACTTGGTCCAGGAAAAAATTGGACATTAACTTCCACATAGATTATCATAAGTACAAGTTCTTTCCGTGAAAAACACAGATAGGACTTTAAAGTGAAAAACTGACATCTGAGTGAGCCCTTATGATGGGTTTGACCAAACTCCACATGCCACGTTATTTGACCATTAAGTGGAAATGGAAACCTTATGGAAGAAAGCCAAAATGCCAAAGTAAGCAGATGCTCAAATGAGGTTTACATCTTGTTGACAAGTAATGAGATGCACCTATTGCATATGAAAGTTACACTGTCCTCATTCAATACCATTTTATGTACAGTCTGGTAAATTAAACACTGGTATGTTGTATGTAAAATGCTGTTTTTCTGGATTTTATCAGGAATCTGAAGGAGGAATTTATCAACAATGGAATTTCAAAATGAAAACATGAAAAAGTATTCCACTGGAGTCAACACTGCATATCTTAATAAATTTGGTGCATTTTTGTGTGGACTGTAAATCAGAAAATTAAATCTACCCTATTTTACTGGTAAATCACAGCATATTTGTTGCAATGCTGTTGCCCCTACCTTTTTTAAGAAAAGTTTGAGGGTTGGTGTAAAAAGGCAAATACTGTTGTTCCAAATTTTTGCAGTTTTTTAATGCCAGTTCTGGATGAAATGATAAATTCTTGCCTGTGTTTTAATTATAATGCAGACAAGGCTGAACTGGTGAGTACTGTATTAAATTGCAGGAAAAAATTTCTGTGCCTAGAATGGATTTCTTTTCTATCATATCAAGTGAATCAGATACAAAATGTAAACATTATATACAGTATTTAAAATAAACTTTAGAGTTTCCAAGGAATTCATGAATCATTAAATTAGTCAAACATGGAGAATTACACACAAAAAATTGCTTGCAGTATGCTTTCTCCCACCTAGTGATAAATAACTAAATATTGACACCTGGTTGCTTGCTTACTGTCTGTTTACATTGTGAAGTGCACTAAAGCAATTTATCTCTATTAAAGCTTGCACCCTTATTCCCATATTTGGGCATATATGTCATTCATCTTACAGAGTATGTTTCCTACACTGCTCAAAAAAATAATGGGAACACTAACCTCTCACATCCTAGGTATCACTGAATTAAATATTCCACTTGCAAATCTTTATTCATTACATAGTGGAATGCGGTGGGAACAATAAAACATAAAAATGATCAATGTAAATCAAATTTAATATCCCATGGAGGTCTGGATTTGGAATGATACTCAAAATCAAAGTGGAAAATCAAATTACAGGCTAATCCAACTTCAGTGGAAATGCCTCAAGACAAGGAAATGATGCTCAGCAGTGTGTGTGGCCTCCACGGACATGTATGACCTCCCTCTAATGCCTGGGCAATTCTCCTGATGAGGCGGCTGATATTCTTCTGTGGGATCTCTTCCCAGACCTGGATTAAAGCATCAGTCAACTCCTGGACAGTATGTGGTGCAATTTTGCATTGGTGGATGGAACAAGACATGATGTCCCAGATGTGCTCGATTGGATTGAGGTCTGGGGAACGGGCAAGCCAGTCCATAGCATCATTGCTTTCATCATACAGGAACTGCTTACACACTTCAGCCACATTAGGCCTAGCATTGTCATGCATCAGAAGGAACCGATGTCCCACTCCACCTGCATATGGTCTCACTACGAGTTTGAAAATCTCATCCCTATACCTAATGGCAGTCAGGTTACCTCTGGCTAGCACATGGAGGGCTGTGCGGCCATCCGAAGAAATGCTTCCCCACACCATTACTGACCCACTGCCAAAACTGTCATGCTGGAGGATGTTGCAGGCAGCAGAATGTTGCCCACAGCATCTCCAGACTCTGTCACGTCTGTCATATGTGCTCAGTGTGAACCTGCTCTCATCCATGAAGAGAACAGGGTGCCAATGTCAAATCTGCCAATCTTGGTATTCTCTGACAAATGCCAATTGCCCTGCACGGTGTTGGGCTGTAAGCTCAACACCCACTTGCAGACGTCAGGCGCTCATATCACCATCATGGAGTCTGTTTCTGACAGTTTAAGCAGACACATGGATGTTAGTGGCCAGGAGGAGGTCATTTTGCAGAGCTCTGGCACTGCTCCTCCTGTTCCTCCTTGCACAAAGGAGGAGGTGGCGGTCCTGATGCTGGGTTGTTGCCCTCCTACAGCCCCTTCCACGTCTCCTGGTATACTGGCCTCAGACACAGCTACCTTTATTGCCAAGCTCACATTGATGTGCCATCCTGGATGAGCTGCACTACCTTAGCAAGTTCTGTTGGTTGTAGACACCTACTGTACAGTACCTCTAGGTGTGAGAGCAGTGATAAAATTCAAAAGTGACCAAAACAGCCAAAAAAGATGAGAATAGAGAAATAGTCTATGGCAGGGCCGGCGTCAGCACCCGGCACACCCGGGCAAGTGCCGGGA
Source organism: Oophaga sylvatica (assembly GCA_033576555.1). Lineage (NCBI taxonomy): Eukaryota > Metazoa > Chordata > Amphibia > Anura > Dendrobatidae > Oophaga > Oophaga sylvatica. The sequence continues at coordinate 192,090,950 of JARQOD010000005.1, forward strand.
CCTGAGCAGGCGGGGGGGCCCACTCGCCGTCTGGCACCCCCCCTCCTTTAGCGGAGGAGAGCGGTGTCAGCGGCGCCATTGGGCCCCCCCCCGCTTGCTCAGGCCCCGGCATCAGATGGCACAATACTTACCTCTCCCGTGCCTCCACTGCCACAGCTCCGGGCTCCAGGGGGCACCGGCGCTTCCTCTCACAGCAGGCCGCTGAATGACATCATCATTCAGCGGCCGGCTGTGACAGAGAGCGCGGACGCTGGACGGGTAAGACGTGTGTGTGTGTCTCTGTGTGTGTGTGTGTCTGTGTGTATGTAGTGCGGTGCTTTGTGTGTGTGTGTGTGTGTATGTATGTGAGAGAGTGCTTGTGTGCTGTCTGTGTGTGATGATGGGCAGGCATTGCTGATAATGGGGAGGCATTGATGATGGGGAGAAGATGATGATTGGCAGGCATTGATGATGGGGAGAAGATGATGATTGGCAGGCATTGATGATGGGGAGAAGATGATGATTGGCAGGCATTGATGATAATGGGGAGGCCATGATGATAATGGGCAGGCATTGATGATGGGGAGGAGATGATGATGATGGGCAGGCATTGATGATGATGGGAGAAGATGATGATGATGATGGGCAGGCATTGATGATAATGGGGAGGCCATGATGATGATGGGGAGACAATGATGATGATAAGGAGGCAATGATGATGATGAGGAGGAAATCATGATGATAATGGGGAGTCTTTCCACAGCGCCCTTTCCTGAGCTGTAAAAGTGCAGAACGCAGTACAGCGCAGAGGAGAGCTCCATATTTTGTATGGAGCATTATATGGGGACCAGTATCCTGTATGGAGCATTATATGGGGACCAGTATTCTGTATGGAGCATTATTTTGGGTCCAGTATTCTGTATGGAGCATTATATGAGGGGTGACATCCTGCATGGGGTATTATATGGGTGATGAGGGGGAGACTGTGGTGCCCATAATACTGTATGGAGGACTGTACTGTCCAGTCTGTTCTGTGCGCTGTGAGGATTTGGCGGTTTTTGAGCTATTGTACAATTTACAATAGATATCAGTCATGTAATAGAAGAAGTGAAGTATTTGGCATTGTACTATACCCATATTTCTCTGTAGTATCTGTGTATTATGAATCGTGGTCTGTGTTAAAGGGGCCCACTGAGGCTCTTTCGCCCGGAGCCCATAAAAACCTGGAGCCGGCCCTGGTCTATGGTCACCACTTGCAGAACCACTCCTTTATAGGGGGTGTCTTGCTAATTGCCGATCATTTGTACCTGTTCTCTGTTCCATTTGCACAACAGCAGGAGAAATTGATTCATAATTGGTGTTGCTTTGTCACTGGAGAGGTAGATTTCACAGAAGTGTAATTGACTTGGAGTTACATTGTGTTATGTTAGTGTTCCCTTTATTTTTTTGAGCAGTGTATGTTCTCTGTTGATCTAAAAGTTTGTTTGTTTGTCTCTGCACTGTATTATCTCTTGCTATCTTAAGCTAGCAGATTGATTGTTAACAAGTTAAATTGGTGCTACTTCTAATCACAAACTTCCCTATATATTTAGCCAAGGGGAAGGCACTTGTGCAGATTTATCCAAGTGCCATTTTTTTCAAAGTGCCAGGGCAGTTAAACATGGCAGTTAACAGGTAAGACTTTTAAAAAAACTTGTGCCCAGTTATTTTGTACTAAATGTATTTGTACCATTTATGTTCTAGCTGCTGCATTCACTCATATTTGCCGTCTTTTCACCCACACTGCATACTGCATACATGTCAGCCCCTCTCTCCTCCCCTTTCCTATGTTCCGCTCTCACGCTCTTTCCAGATTCTTAAAGCGCACAGGTCTATTTACTACCACCATACAACGCTCTCTCAAATAACTTAACCATTTGCTTACTCTCTCTATTCTCCTTCTAGTTACACTCAGAAACCCTGCGAATCACATTAATATTCCTTGCATGCCTTTTATACCCTTTAACTGTGCCCTCTGCAACTCATGGTCAGCATGTAACAAACTCTCCTACATTCATGACTTTTTCCTTTTCTGAATCCCTTAACCTTCTTGCTCTTACTGAAACCTGGATCCAGCAGCCGGACACCACCACTGCTGCTCTCTATTATGGTGGCCTACATTTTTCTCATACCCCCAGACTTAAGAACAGACAAGCTGGAGGTGTTAGGCTGCTCCTTTCAACAAAATGTAGTTTTCAGGTCATTCTCCCAGTACCCTCACTTCTCTTCCCTTCTTTTGAGGTCCACACAGTCAGATCTTTTCAGCCCTTCTCCCTGCAAGTGGCAGTTGTGTCTCACCAAACGGGCCCCTCCCATCACTTCTTCAAACACTTTGTCACCTGACTTCCACACTTCCTATAATGTGACATCCTAACTCTAATTTGGGTACACTTCAACATCCCCATTGATGATTCCATCTCTCCATCTGCCACTCATCCTTTATATTTAAGTTCCTCTCTCAGCCTTTCACAGCTTGCTAACTCCTATGCATGAAGATGGGAATATGCTGTACCTGATCTTCTGCCGGCTCTGCTCAGTGCACAATTTTACTAACTCCCCTCTCCACTTCTCTGACCAAAACCTTCATTTATTATGTATCAAGAACTTTCAGCCCACTCAGGACACCCCCACTTACCACATGTATAGGAATATACATGCCATTAGTACACAGAAACTTATGGAAAATTTGCAGTCATCATTGGCTTCAATCTCCTTCCTCTCATGTCCTGACTCTGTTCTGAAACATTATAATGAAGGACAGCAAAGTGCCCTGGATGAAGCTGTATCTCCGACATATAGGACAACTTGGCACAGATGGCAGCAACCATGACATATGCTGCAAACACATTTTTTTTAGTGGTGCTCCAAGTGTGACGAACGTCTATGGAGAAAATCCAGTCGGGTCGAAGACTTCATACATTATAAGTTTATCCTTAAAACCTACAACTCCACCGTTCACTTCTCCAAACAAGATTACTTTAACACCCTCATCAACCTAATTCAACAATCCTAAATGGCTCTTTGACACTTTTCATTCCATCCTCAATCCAAGAGTGGAGGTGCTAACAACCAACCTCAGCGCTGATGATCAGGCCAATTATTTTAAAGAAAAAAATGTACCATATCTGACTGGAAATTTTCTCTCAATCCTCTAATATTATGCATTCGCTTCCCTCCCGCACTTTTTCTAGCTCACTTTTTGTCTCTGAACCAGTCATGGAAGAAGAGTTTCCCAGCTCCTCACATCTTCTCACCCTACTACCTATACCAGTGACCTTATCCCTCACATCTCCTTCAGTCTCTTTCCCCGGCTGTCACCACTCACCTAACTAAAAAATGTAATCTCTCTCATTTGGTATCTTTCAGTCCTCTTTTAAACATGCCAGCATGCAGTCATTAATTAATTTCTCTCTTCCGCTTACCATCAACGTTCCTCAAGGCTCAGTACTAGATCCTCTCTTTTTTCTCCTTATATACTGCCCCTATTGGACAAACCATCAATAGATTCAGTTTTTAATACCATCTATATGCTGACGACACCCAACTATACACGTCATCTCCTAACATCACCCCAGCATTGCTACAAAATATCAGTGATTATTTAGTCCAGGGTTCCCCAACTCCAGTCCTCAAGGCCCACCAACAGGTCATGTTTTCAGGATTTCCTTTGTATTGCACAGGTTATGCAGTTATCACCTGGGCAATACTAAGAAAATCCTGAAAACATGACCTGTTGGTGGGCCTTGAGGACTGGAGTTGGGGAACCCTAATTTAGTCAATATCTTCCGAACTAGAACATCATATATAAATTGCATCTATCATGGCCAATCGCCTCAAGTAAATAACCAAAATCAATAGTCCACATGTACTCTCCATAAGATACCTATTTTTGTGGACCTTAGCTTCATCTTCATTGTAGGAATTAAAATACCAGTGATTGTCTTTCTGCTGTATCTAACATCATGTCATCACTCTAGTTAAAACTGAATCTGAATCACAAACTGAACTTCTTGTTTCCTAATAGTCTTCCCAAGCCCAATATTGTCATTTCCGTGAGTCGTTCTACCATTCTCCCCTGCAGCATGCCCACTGTCTTGGTGTTATATTTGACTTAGTTCTTTCCTTCATTCCTTACATCCCATCACTTGCTCGCTCATGTCAAATGCACATCAAAAACATCTCTAGAATTCAACCTTTTCTTTCCTTTGACTCTGCAAAAAATTATTGTTGCTCTTATTCATTGTCGTCTGGACTACTGTAACTCTCTACTAATCGGTCTCCCTCTTTCTAAACTCTCCCATCTCTAATCTGTATTGAATGCAGCAGCCAGGATCATATTCCTCTCTATCCGCTACACCGATGGCTCTACTCTGTGCAGACATTGCACTGGTTGCCCATTTGCTACAGAGTCCATTATAAACTTATCACTCTCATCCACAAAGCTCTCCACAGTTCTGCACCACCCTATATCTTCTCCCTCATCCCTGTCTATCACCCTACCTGTGCCCTCCATTCCGCTTATGACCTAACATCATCAATAATCCGAACCTCCCACTCCAGTCTTCACTGTGCCACTTCTCAGGAATGCACTACTCAGGACAATTGGATTAATTCCCAATACCCATAGTTTTAAGCTTGCCGTAAATAAGCAGTTCTTTAGACTGGCCTATCGCTTCACCTCACATGTATAACTATTTCAGTTTTTTCCTTTCAAAATTTTTGCAAATCTGGTCCCTCATGGCATCTATTTATACACCCTTCATACACTTCATGGCACTTTGTATCTGTACTATCCAGATACTGGCTGGTGACCAGTTCATGCAGAGTTATTTGAATAACCTATTATATTGATGGGTGACCATACAATACAGCACTTTGACCATTTACCTTTTTTGTCTCCTTGATTTCCTCATAGAATGTAAGTTTGTGAGCAGGGCTCTCACTCCTCTTGGTATCTGTTGACTTAAGTGCTTACTCTGTAATGTCTTTTATTGTCCATGCAAATCCCCTCTGTAATGTAAAGTGCTGCGGAATATGTTATATGTACTGTATATACAAACAGTATATTATATGTATAGAGTAGATTAATAAAAATGAACGTTATTATTTCATTCAGTTTGAAGTTTGTGAAGTCTATAAAATATTATAAAAAAAGAGACCCAAACACAGTTGAAGAAAAGCATCCAAGTGAATCCAAAGGAAGGTTAAGAGTACATAATGTCTTTTTTAGTGGGTTCCTAAAAAAGCACCACAAAACCATCCCATAACATGAACATAATACACAGCAATATCAAAGCATTGCTGTGTAGATGTTCCGTTCTATGTCACTTCTTCTAGCCGCTTTAGGGCAGAGTTCCCCAACTCCAGTCCTCAAGGCCCACCAACAGGTCATGCTTTCAGGATTTCCTTTGTATTGCATAGATGATGCAATTATCACCTGGGCAATACTAAGGAAATCCTGAAAACATGACCTGTTGGTGGGTCTTGAGGACTGGAGTTGGGGAACCCTTCTTTAGGGTATGTGCACACGTTGCGGATTCTACTGCGAATCCGCATTGGATTTGGCGCTGCGGATCCACAGCAGATTCTGCTGAGTTGTACAGTACAATTCTAATCTATGTGAAAAAAAAGCGCTGTGCACATGCTGCGGATTTTTCCGTGCAGATTTACTGCCGATTTCAATCCGCAGCATGTCAATTCATTGTGAGGAATCCGCAGCGGTTTTACACCTGCTCAATTATAGAAATCCACACAAAAACTGCATAAAATCCGCAGTAAATTTGCACTAAATCCACAGGTAAAACGCAGGTCATTTTACCTGCGGATTTAGCAAAATCCGAGCGGAAAAATCCACAACTGAATCCGCAACGTGTGCACTCACCCTCAGGGTTTGGAAATGCTAAAGTGGTTAAAAGAAGCAATATTTTATGTTCATTCATCAGGCAGCTTCACAATAAAAGACACCAGCGAGTAAGAAATTGCAAGAATGCCTACAAAACTGCTGCTGAACTGCTGGCCCTTTCTTCTCAAAAAGATGCCGCATGCACATAGCCCATAGTCATTCCAAGTGTTAAAAGAGTAGTGATGATAGAATATGATTAGACAGAGTGATGCATAAGCAAATATTTTATACATTGTGAGAATGAAAAAAATGTTTATCCTCTCTACAAATTACACATTTTATTAAGCTGATCTGAAAGAATATCCAAAACTTGGCCCTAAAATAAATTTGATAATTAGCCAGTCATGGAAACAGAGAAATACACATCAAAGTAAATGTTACAAACTGAAGTTGATTGTGTGAATTATGTCCTGTGTTTATGTGATTTATCCAAGTGATCTCTTATCTGGCTATGTTCTCATCTGCACAGATATCATTTACACACCACATCCATGGGTAAGATGGGCTTTTAACAGAGGCATAGCTAGGGTTTCAGCTTAGAGAGGGTGAAAAATCTGAGTGGGCCCCTAACCTGGTAATCCTGACTACAGCTAAGTGGTGCACCCTAATTGTGAGTATAGGGGAACCTCACCAGATGAGTGACTGAAAATAAATCTCTTTACAAAAACAAATACTGATATTACCATATGGTGACCATATAGTGGTAGATACCAGTCTTGCAGACCATATAAGTGATCACTGTACAGTTATAGATTGTGACTTACAGCTGATATTTTTTTTATGGATCGTTCACTTTTCACGTCTTTTCCATCTGGCCCAGACCAACATGACAACTTCTCCAGCCAGGACTCATCTGCAGAGATTACAAAAACGACACATCTGACTTTGCCAGCATTATTCATATCTATGCCCAACCTGTACAAACAACTCATTCTGCTGATACCCCAATAAGAGCCGCTGCTGCCATATGTATCCTACAGCACCTGCTGTGTGGTACAATAACGACTCCTCTTATCGCCCCACATAATACAGCCACCACTGTGCTCCTTACATTGTAATAATGTCCACTTTGTGGTCTCTAGATGGTAAAATTATGCCCTATAAAATATTAATTCCCTGTGCTAGTGCCCTCCACATTTTAGCCCTAAAAAGTAATAATACCCTATATGCAACTTTGATGGTCACAATGCTCTGAGTACCCCTATAACAATAATTCTTAAGTGCCCACTGAAAATTTAATAATGTCCCCTAAGTTCCCCCCATGTACAGCTCCACTGTTATGTTTCGGCAGCTGAGGAGAGCAGGCAAAAACGCAATACACCAGAGAGGTTGGAATCTACTGGATTGCAGTACTCTGACTAACCACCACAACTAAAGGCAGCCGTGGAGCGTTCCTACGTTGGTCCTAGACGCCTCGTCACAGCCTGAGAGGTTAACTACACCTAAAGATAGAAAGAGGAAAGCTATCTGCCCCGGAGCAGATCCCCAAAGAACATAGGAAGCCCCCAAACATGTAATGGCGGTTAGACAAGAGGAAATACAGACACAGACAGAAAATAGTATGAGCAAACGTTGGGGCCCAATCTGCCTAGACAGAAAAAGGATAGGAAGGATACTTACTGCAATCCAAAAAAAAACCCTAAAAAAAAACCAACGCTACTAATTGCAAAAACACCTGAGATCACACGACCTCTACCACCTAAATTAGTTCTCTGGTGTAACAAAACTAAGCCGCAGCCACTGAAAAAACTGGAAAAGGCAAATGAACAAATAACAGTGGCTCCAGAGGAACTGAGAGGAGCCCAAGCCCCCCGGGGAGGGGGACCTGGCTAACTTCACAGAAATGCAGAGAAAAATGCAAATGGTAAGCACAAAAACAAAAAATATCTTATCTGAGAGCAGGAGAAGAGGCAAGACTCAGCAAGCTTCCAAGTAAACCAGGAAACAACGTTGAGACAAGAACAATTGATCACCTGCAACCACGATGGGAGGGAACCTCCCCCATATAAGACCAGTCTGTGATTCCTGATTGCCAATCCTCATTGAATGGTTCAGTACCGTTTTTAACACCAGAGGGAGCTTCTGCTCAGAATTCATTTCTAAAACATTCACAACACTCCACTATACACAGTATGGTGGGCCACAGCTCTCCTATACACAGTATGATGATCGCACAACTTTCCTATACACCATATGATGTCCCCACTGCTCCCCCATACATGGTATGATGAGCCCACAGCTCCCCTATACAGAGTATGGTGAGCCTACAGCTCTCCTATACACAGTTTAATGCTGTTCAGTATAACGGAACAACAGCTCCCCTATGTACAGTATAATGCCTTCATAGCTTCCCTATACACAGTATGGAGGGCCCACAGCTCCCGTACATTTAGTATGATGACCCCCCAAAGTTCCCCTGTGCATAGTATATTTGGCCAACCGCTCCCTTATACACAGTATAATGCCCCACAGTTCCCCTGAACACAGTATAATGGGCCAACTGCTCCCTTATACACAGTATAATGCCCCACAGTTCCCTGTACAGAGTATAATAGGCAAACCCCTCCCTTATGCACAGTATAATGCCTCCACAGTTCCCCTAAACACAGTATGCTAGTCTCACAGCTCCCTTATACACACTATGATGGGCCCGCAGATCCGGTGTATACAGAATGAAGTCCAGCAGAGTTCCATTATATATATAATGATGCCCCCACTGCATCCCCAAAACACAGCAAAATAGTTAATAGCGTTCTGACACCGTGCGATGCCCGCACTGAGAGTCCCACTGCCAGCAGGAAATTAACTTTATTCCTCCCGGCAGCCTCGCTCTTCCAGTCATAGGGGTGGCTCTGGCACGGATTCAGTCACCACTCTGTTTATAAAGAGCGGCAGCTGTAAACGCGCCCCAGCACTAACTGACAGCCTACTCAGCAGTACCCCTTTGAATAATAATGCTTCTTAAGTGCCTATTTGACATTTAATAATGTCCCCTTAGTCCCCCAATGTACAGTAACAATGGCCCATGCATCGCTGATGCCAGCAGGCTGTCATGTGATGACTCTTTCGGCTCCTCTCAATTCTCTTCTATTGAGAGAATCCAAACCTTTCTAGCCTACACATGCACATAGCAAACATGGGGTCCATGACTGCCTGATAACGCCAGTGATATTGGAGACTCATGCAGCAGGCACTTCTGTCATGATTTGGTAGTCTGAAGTCACATAAAGTGACTGCAGACATTTATTCCAAGCCATAATTAACTTTATAATAATAAATTGCTTATTATTAAATTATTAAAGCACCACTCCAGTGAGGTTTTATTTTTCACCGCTGGAGTGGTGCTTTAAGCACAAGTCCCCAGCCCCGGTCATATACTCATCCTCCAGCGTATTCACCATTTTTTGGCACTGCTCCAGTCCCGCGGCTCAAATTTGTAAGTGCAGATACTGTCTGACCAGAAGTTAGAAGCTAAGTCACAAGGGCTCAATGTAAGTCTACGAGAGCCAGAACGAAGCGAGAATGAGGTGATAACGAGGCCAGAAAGAGGCCAGAGCAAGGATCTCATAGACTCCATGCCCCCAATTCCACTGTATAATGTCTTCAAAGTTCCCACTCACACAGTATCATGGCCCCTACACAGTATGATGGCCCCAATTCAGTATGATGCCCTCACAACTACCCATATAATATGATGACTCCTCAGTATAATGATTCCAGAGCCCCTACTCAGTATGATAGCCCCCATAGTCCCTTTCTCAGTATTATAGCCCCCACAGTTCCCCACTTAGTATGATGGCCACCACAGCCCTTCATTTATCATGATGGCCTCGTAATCACACACTCACTATGATAGTCACCACATCATCTCACTCAATATTATGAACTTCACAGCTCTTCGTTCAGTATGATGGCCTCACAAGTGCTGATATTTAAAAAAGAGAATACTACTTACCTACTATAATTCCTCCGATGCGCTGCTTGGGTCTTGCAGTGTGAGGTCTGAGGCTTCACATGTACTGACTCCATCACATCTTCAATGTACTGATCCACCATTCTATTCCAATCTATTCAAATCATGAGGATGAATATATTGCTCAAACTGTGGTGATGAGTGAGAGGGCAGTGCTCCTCTGTACTGAGTGGTCTGTCAGAAATATATTGTATTGTAAATACATTATTAAATAAAGATGCTTGAATGCAGACATTATTAAAGAAAGGGGCCAGAATGGGAAACATTATCAAAGGATGGAAGCCAGTATGGTGGACATTGTTAAACAATGAGGACCATGATGGAATGGGGAGCATTATTTAACAAAGGGGTCAGGATGGGAATATTATTAAAGGATAGAGACAGGATGGGGACATTATTATAGAAAGGGGCCAGGATTAGGGGACTTTATTAAAGAAAGGGGTCAAGATTGGTGGACATCAATAAAGGATAGGGTCATCATGAGGCTTATTTTTAAAGAAAGAGCCCAGGACATTATTACAAGTTGGAGACTAGCATAGGAGACGTTATTACAGTAAATGGGACATTATTACAAAATAGGGGCCAGACTGAGAGATGTTATTACAGGGTGAGGGCAGGATGGTGGACATTATTAAAGAAAGGAGCCAAGACTGGGGACATTATTAAAGGGTGTGTCAGCATGATGGGAGACGTTATTCAAGGATGATGACCAGGATGAGGGAGACTAGTAAAGAAAGTGGCCAAAAGGAGGACATTATTACAGGTCGGTGACTATCATATGGGACATTATTACAGTATGGGGACATTATTACAGTATGGGAGCCAGTGTGGGACATTATTACATCATAGGGGCCAGGATAAGGGATATTATTACAGTACTGGGGTGTCACGCTGGAGGAAGGAAATGCCCGGCGTGCAGCACAAATGAGGGAAAGAAGGTAAAGGGTGCCCTGATGATAGGGAAAGGGGAGAAAGGACAGTTCTAAACACTCGTCTTAGACTGCACCCTACACTCCCTATCATCCTTAGATTGGTCCTTCCCCCCTGAGCGCGAACACGTACCTAAGCCCTGGCTGGCCGTGAGGTAGCCCTAACTGGTACATAGGACAGCAAGACACTAGTTCCACTACTAAGATAAGGAAAAACAGGGAGGAAGACAAACAGGGAGAAATCAAATACCAACTATAACTCCACAGCTTAAACTGGAACAACATCTCCAGGGAGGTCAGCATAGGAAATCTATAACCAGCATAAGAGAGAGCTAGGAGTGAGTTTAAATAATGGAAAGTTGTGGCAACAAGCTGCACCAGCTGAGATTAGAGCCATATGGAATACCAGCAGGATCAAAAAGGAACTTGTAACCTCTTCCACACCAAGTGAAAATCAATCTACACCACTCAAGTTAAATGCCGAGGAGACTCCAAAGATGACCTGCGATAGACCAATCTCTGCGACCTTCTGATCCCAGATACCCCAAAGATCTCAGCAGGATGCTGCACATTTGTGACAAGGGGACATTGTTACAGGATGGGGGCCATAATGTGGGATATTCTAACATTATAGGGGCGAGGATAATGAATATTATTACAGCCAGGATGGTGGAAATTATTACAGGATAGCTGCATTTATGGAAAACATTATTACAGTATGGGAGACATTATTATAGAATGGAAAACATTACTACAGAATGAGAGGCAGTATTACAATATGGGTTCAGAATTGGGGACATTATTAAAGGATGTGGTACATTTTACAGGATGAGTAATAAAATTGTATGGGGGCCAGAATCAGGAACATACATTGTTATTTTATGGTAACAAGTGGGTAATATGATTACTGTAAGATACCAATAGGGGGACATTATTGTTGTATGGGGACCAATTTGAGAAAATATTTTACTATATGGAAACAGTATAGGGGAATTGTTACTCCATAATATCACCATTATGGACCATACATTATTAACCACTTCATGACCAGTAACGTATTGGTACATCATCAGTCATCTCCCTGCCATTGATGTGGGCTCCGGCCATAGGAAAATCATTGGTTGTCTCCCTGTCTTTGATGACCCACCCGTGGATGTTAACAAGTTAAATGCCACTGTCAGTCTCAGATAGTGGCATTTAACAAGTGCTGGCTGGAAGCGTGTCACAGGACCCACCATTTGGGGCTCCTGTCACATGATCGGGGAGTGCTGACTACTAGTTGTCATAACAGCCGGTGGGGGTCTGCACCAGACCCCCATGCCTTTAATTGTTAATCCCCTATAAACATAGGAGATCATGATTTCTGCTGAAAGTGAAAGCATGACTATATGTAGGACAGGCAATTTAATGAAGATCGCAGCTTCAAGTCTACGTAAAAAAAAAAAGTTTTTAAAAATATTACAAAAATAAAAAAACACAAATGTTCAAATAACTCCTCTTTTGCCCCATTCAATATAAAACAATTAAAAGAAATAAGGAATGCACATATTTGATATTTCTGTGTTCAGAAATGTCTGATCTATTAAAATGTTAAGTAAATTAATCTGATTGGTAAGCGGCGTAACAAGAAAAAAGATTGAAACACCAGAATTATGTTTTTTGTCCGCCGCAACATTGCAATAAAATGTAATAATAGGCGCTTAAAACATTGTATCTACCCCAAAATGTTGTTAAGAAAGATGTCAGCTCAGGGAGCAAAAAATAAGCCATCACCCAGTCCAGATCACAAAAAATGGAGGTGCTATGGGTCTCGGAAAATGTTGACATAAGCAATTTTTTTTATTACAAATTTCGGATTTTTTTTACCACTTATATAAAAAAAAACTATACATGCGTACTGACCTGGACAATCATATTGGCAGGTCAGTTTTAATATTTAGTGAATATGGTAAATAAAAAAAACTATTGTGAAATTGCACTTGTTTACAATTTCATAGCACTAGGAATTTTTTTGCCATTTCCAGTACGCTATTTGGTAAAATCAAAGGTGCCAGTCAAAAGTACAACTCACCCCGCAAAAAACAAGCCCTCATAATGACAGTAAAAAAAGTTATTGATGTTGGAAAAAGAGGAGGAAAAAATAAAAACAGAAAATCGCCCAGGAGTAAAGGGATTAATTAGACAAAAAAACCTGACTGGCACATCCAGACTAATGTGAACTAGGTGCAAACCAAGGGAAGCTACCCCATGTAAAACATACAAAAAAAGGCTGCACTCAAGCATACTAAAGCATGACAATATGGAATACATGAAATTTAGAATAGCAATATGGCTTTGGAATATAAGGAAAAATTTGAGACGCTTAGTATAAACATTTGGCCAAACATTTTAAAGCCCACCAACCATCGTCAAGGTGGTCTCAACACTGGTGAGTCCCTGACCTAATGTGAACATACCTCTATTAGGCTGATATCTGAATTTCTGGGTGAATATGCACCTCTGTCAGCAATGCCTGCATTTATGGGTAAAGTAGGGACCTGGTGTAATTAAAATCACCACCTGGTGGGGGCGGAGTGATCGGTCAGCAAGCTAACATTCAATAGACAAAAAAACCTGACTGGCACATCCAGACTAATGTGAACTAGGTGCAAACCAAGGGAAGATACCCCCATGTAAAACATACAAAAAAAGGCTGCACTCAAGCATACTAAAGCATGACAATATGGAATACATGAAATTTAGAATAGCAATATGGCTTTGGAATATAAGGAAAAATTTGAGACGCTTAGTATAAACATTTGGCCAAACATTTTAAAGCCCACCAACCATCGTCAAGGTGGTCTCAACACTGGTGAGTCCCTGACCTAATGTGAACATACCTCTATTAGGCTGATATCTGAATTTCTGGGTGAATATGCACCTCTGTCAGCAATGCCTGCATTTATGGGTAAAGTAGGGACCTGGTGTAATTAAAATCACCACCTGGTGGGGGCGGAGTGCTCGGTCAGCAAGCTAACATTCAATAGACAAAAAAACCTGACTGGCACATCCAGACTAATGTGAACTAGGTGCAAACCAAGGGAAGCTACCCCCATGTAAAACATACAAAAAAAGGCTGCACTCAAGCATACTAAAGCATGACAATATGGAATACATGAAATTTAGAATAGCAATATGGCTTTGGAATATAAGGAAAAATTTGAGACGCTTAGTATAAACATTTGGCCAAACATTTTAAAGCCCACCAACCATCGTCAAGGTGGTCTCAATACTGGTGAGTCCCTGACCTAATGTGAACATACCTCTATTAGGCTGATATCTGAATTTCTGGGTGAATATGCACCTCTGTCAGCAATGCCTGCATTTATGTGTAAAGTAGGGACCTGGTGTAATTAAAATCACCACCTGGTGGGGGCGGAGTGCTCGGTCAGCAAGCTAACATTCAATAGACAAAAAAACCTGACTGGCACATCCAGACTAATGTGAACTAGGTGCAAACCAAGGGAAGCTACCCCCATGTAAAACATACAAAAAAGGCTGCACTCAAGCATACTAAAGCATGACAATATGGAATACATGAAATTTAAAATAGCAATATGGCTTTGGAATATAAGGAAAAATTTGAGACGCTTAGTATAAACATTTGGCCAAACATTTTAAAGCCCACCAACCATCGTCAAGGTGGTCTCAATACTGGTGAGTCCCTGACCTAATGTGAACATACCTCTATTAGGCTGATATCTGAATTTCTGGGTGAATATGCACCTCTGTCAGCAATGCCTGCATTTATGGGTAAAGTAGGGACCTGGTGTAATTAAAATCACCACCTGGTGGGGGCGGAGTGCTCGGTCAGCAAGCTAACATTCAATAGACAAAAAAACCTGACTGGCACATCCAGACTAATGTGAACTAGGTGCAAACCAAGGGAAGCTACCCCCATGTAAAACATACAAAAAAAGGCTGCACTCAAGCATACTAAAGCATGACAATAATGGAATACATGAAATTTAGAATAGCAATATGGCTTTGGAATATAAGGAAAAATTTGAGACGCTTAGTATAAACATTTGGCCAAACATTTTAAAGCCCACCTAACCATCGTCAAGGTGGTTCTCAATACTGGCGAGTCCTGACCTAATGTGACATACCTCTATTAGGCTGATATCTGTATTTTCTGGGTGAATATGCACCTCTGTCAGCAATGCCTGCATTTATGGGTAAAGGGTAGGGACCTGGTGTAATTAAAATCACCACCTGGTGGGGGCGGAGTGCTCGGTCAGCAAGCTAACATTCAATAGACAAAAAAACCATGACTGGCACATCCAACTAATGTGAACTAGGTGCAAACCAAGGGAAGCTACCCCCATGTAAAACATACAAAAAAGGCTGGCATCAAGCATACTAAAGCATGACCAGGTGGTGATTTTAATTACACCAGGTCCCTACTTTACCCATAAATGCAGGCATTGCTGACAGAGGTGCATATTCACCCAGAAATTAAGATATCAGCCTAATAGAGGTATGTTCACATTAGGTCAGGGACTCACCAGTATTGAGACCACCTTGACGATGGTTGGTGGGCTTTAAAATGTTTGGCCAAATGTTTATACTAAGCGTCTCAAATTTTTCCTTATATTCCAAAGCCATATTGCTATTCTAAATTTCATGTATTCCATATTGTCATGCTTTAGTATGCTTGAGTGCAGCCTTATTTTGTATGTTTTACATGGGGGTAGCTTCCCTTGGTTTGCACCTAGTTCACATTAGTCTGGATGTGCCAGTCAGGTTTTTTTGTCTATTGAATGTTAGCTTGCTGACCGAGCACTCCGCCCCCACCAGGTGGTGATTTTAATTACACCAGGTCCCTACTTTACCCATAAATGCAGGCATTGCTGACAGAGGTGCATATTCACCCAGAAATTCAGATATCAGCCTAATAGAGGTATGTTCACATTAGGTCAGGGACTCACCAGTATTGAGACCACCTTGGCGATGGTTGGTGGGCTTTAAAATGTTTGGCCAAATGTTTATACTAAGCGTCTCAAATTTTTCCTTATATTCCAAAGCCATATTGCTATTCTAAATTTCATGTATTCCATATTGTCATGCTTTAGTATGCTTGAGTGCAGCCTTTTTTGTATTTTTATAAAGGGATTAATTAGTTATTATTTTATGGAGCCAGTATATGAGATGTTCTGTTTAGAGGCAAAAAAGGTGGATGCTATTACTGTATGGGGAAATAAATGGCATATGTTATTACTGTACTGTTAGCACTTGGGAGGTGGCATTAATGTTGCATTTGAGCAAGAAGGTAGTCATTACTTGTGTATAGGGGCATAAAGAGGAATTTTTCTAATTCATAGATGCCATTAAAGGAGACATATACATTAAGAATGTATGGGGCCACAGTGGGGGATATTTCCATAGACATTAATATTCTAATATATTTTATTTTTGCTGATTCTGCTACCATTAAAGAAACAAAATGGAGGTACTGTTATTGTGGAGGGCATAAGGGCGGTGCTATCACAATTTTCTTCTTCAGCTGGCACTGTGTAGAAGTAGGGAACAAAGTATGGAGAGTGCTGTATAAGTGATCAGCCATATGCATATGTGTTACTTTCTGTAGAGATGAGTCCTGGCTAGACTTGAGCGATACTTTCCGATATCCAAAAGTATCGGATCGGAATGGTATCGCCGATACACACAAAATATCGGCGATACCCGATACCGATACCGGAAATCCAATGTAAGTCTATGGGAACAAAATATCGGAATTAAAAAAAACCCATTCTTGCCTTTTTGAATAATTGTACATGAAGGAAAACAACAAAGAGTAATGTAGAATGTATTGGGGGAGGTTGAGGAGACATTAAAGGCATAGATGTTTAACCCAATCCAATGGAATAGCATTAATATATTTTTTTTTTAAATACGTTCGGATTGACGAAGAAATTGACAATGTTGTTAACCTTTTTTTCTATTTTGGCAAATATGTATGTTTCAAAACTTCCATGCTCTTCACCTTTTTAACTTTTGCCACAATTTCTCCTTCATAATCTTCAGCAGCATCATCTTTGTCATCAAATTATTCTTCATCTTCACCTTCTTTATCTTCTTCTTAAACTTCTTGCTATTCATCTTTTTGTTAACATTACTCAGATTGTTCTTATTAAACTATTATTCTTCTTCATATTAACCCATAAAGTGTAAAGTATAACCTCTTTCTATGAATTTAATTTCCCTGAATTTAATTTCCATTTAATTTCATTTAATTTCTTAAATAATTCAGGGATGAGAAGAGAACAGGGTGGAGGCAGCAGGACTTTTTGCCGTACACACAGCAAGGGAACAGCTGACATTAGTGAACCCCAGTAACACAGGAGCAAGTGTTGACTGTGCTAACAGAACTTCCGAGCAACAACTGGCGGTGTTGGAGCCCAGGGTCAAGGAGGGTGTAGGCAGAGGCCTAATATGAGATGTTTGAAGTTAAATTTGGAGTTAGCAGCAAAAATTTTTGCCAGACACCCAGCAGGGGAACAGCAGGCGTTACTGAACCCCACAAACACATCAGCGATTGTTTTGATCTGTGCATCCAACACTTCTGATCAGCAACTGGCGTTGTTGAAGCCCAGGGTCAAGAAGGGTTTTAAATTTAAATATTGAGTTATTGCCTTGTTACGTGGCCATTGCAAATGTATGTACTTCAAACTATAAAAAATGAAGTTTTACTAGGACAATAAAATGATGAATTTCAATTCCAAGAATAAAAATAAACACCCTTAAAATATAAACGCATATAAGCACATGGCAACAAGAAATGGAACAACACACCACCCAAAATTATTTTTACAAAATATAGTGATGTAAATTTAGGAATAAAAGTCCATTTTTGTATTTAGGAATTATGCGTAAGGAACGCTATGTTAAACCATAACATAGTGAAGACAATGGATTTTGTAATAGTCACTCATCATCATCATTACAAGAAATCTGTGACAGTCACACAGATTTCAATTATTTCACTCACGAAAATTGTTATTTCGGACAGCATTTATTACATGTCCAGCATGGACTCATCAAAGTGATGAGATGACGCAATAATGTACGATAAAAAAAAAAAAAAAAATTAAAAAAAAAAAAACATTGTCACAATTTGGTGAAACAAAGGCTGCGGATAGCAAAGGTATATACTATGTCTGTTGTAGACAGTGGGCAGCCTCTGATGGGTAATGTCGATGTTATACTGTACGTCAATAAAGGCTGCGGCTGCAATCATGCATTTTTGGCTTGTAGAATGTTGAAGAGGGTAAAAGCATGTCTGGTTGCGCTAGGCTTCATCCTGTAACAATACCTTCCTTGTGTGACGGGTAGGGTAGCGTGTGTCTATTATATGAGTGTCTCTAAAATGTGACTTTACGCAGCCTTATTCTGCCCTAGGGACGCAAAAAATAAGACAGCAGTAATCATTTACTGTATAAAACTCCACCTATGAGCAACAAAACAAGCACGTTCCCTCTTCCGGTTCCTGCGCTGACATGTGAGGAGGGAGTTTGGAGACGCTCCTGAATTTCTCCCAGGTGTCCAAGCATATCGGGCCGATAGGAGAGCATTAAAACCACCCCGGTCGTGACTTAAATACGGTGAATCGAACCAGTGAAGAACTGCAGGTCGATGCGAACGAATGTGCGATCACATGACACACGTTTATAACCCTTGCTAGACACAAATAACTTTGTAGAATTTTGGAGACACCTGAACCCAGATGGCAGTGAATATTCCTTCTATTCAGCGCCACATGACTCTTGGTCCAGAAGAGATAATATATTGCTATCACAGGAGCTAGTAAGGGGAGTGGAAGAGGCAGATGTGCACAACGTAGCTATAGCTGACCACGCGCCCGTATCAGTGACCCTGCCAGATATGGTTCAGATGGGGCCAGACCAAACTTGGCGCTTCCCTACCTATTTGTTAAGGGATGAGAAGCTTCGACATCAGGTGAAGCAATGGTGTTTGGAATATGTAAGTGATAATGGAGATAGTAGGGATAGGCCGGAACTTTTATGGGCAGCAGGGAAGGCATTAATGCGCGTGAAACTAATAGGTTATCAGACAACGCTAAAAAAGAAGATAGCGACAAACTACTCGAAGGCTAGCAGGATATTACGCAATAGCTACACGGCAAACAAGACAACTTCATCAACACAGGATAAAAATAGATGTAAGCAGGCTAAGGCTGACTTACACGTATGGGTATATCGACGCGAGAGAAGCAGTAATATGAATTATAGAGCCGATGTATATCATTATGGTAGCAAATCAGGGAGACTATTAGCACGACTAGCGAAAGGAAATCACATTCGTCATCAACATATTACTGCGTTAACGAATAAACATGGGATCATGAACACAGACCCTCGAAGCATAATCACGATTCTACAAGAATACTACTCAGACTTATATAAGGTGGAACATACGGATAGTGCGGAGGGTCAGACCTTTCTAGATGGAATACGGTTACCATCCTTCACAAACTATCAGCTTCTCCTTTTAAAAAAACAATTGAGGTGACGGAAGTGACAGCGGCGATAAGTGACTTTAAATCCGGGAAAGCTCCAGGACCTGACGGGTTTACAGCCAAATTATTAAAATTATTGAGAGAGGATATCCCGTCCACATTGGTAGGCACCTTCAATCATATATTGGAGACAGGAGGGTTGCCCATCCATTCAAACATGGCACACATGAAGGTGCTACTAAAACCCAACAAACCTTCACATCTGGCTGGATCCTATCGTCCATTCTCACTCATTGACCAGGATATCAAGCTTTTGTCCAGGATCATGGCAGATCGTTTGAGTAGCATTCTTCCTACGCTGATAGGGCCATCACAAGTGGCCTTTGTTACACCAAGATCGCCCATGAATAACATTAGGAAAGTAATAGCAGTTGTAGATAAATATCGTTGTCTGACACCATCGAGTCCTGTCATGCTATCCTTAGATGGCGATAAGGCATAAGGCATTTGATAGGGTGAGCTGAAGTTGGTTGCCAATGGTCCTGGACAAAATTGCCATGAGAGGCACGTTTATGACTTTCCTATCAGGTGTCAACGCCAACCCACAGGCACAAATACACAACACAGGTCACCTTTCGGCTACTTTCACAATACAGAGGGGAACTCCTCAGGGATGTCCATTATCACCTTTGCTCTTTGATATAGCCCTTGAGCCATTAGTTACACACGTGGAGGATAACACAGTATATGACGGTATAAAGGTAGGGGGTCGGCAGATCAAACTCACATTGTTTGCAGACGATATAATCATTTATATGGCACATCCCAAGACCATCTCAAAGGGCTATTAGACTGGATAAATTTTGTTTAACTAATTCTGTGGTTTCGCTTCAAAGACTACAAGAGTGAAATTTTTCAATTGTTAAAGCCTAATCCTCGTGAGCTTTGGTGTGCTTACTGATGGGGGACAGAAGTAATTAAAACCTTTATTTATAACATATCTGTGAATCAAAATAGGACGAGATTCTAGTTCTCAATACAAACTTAACTATGAACCCTAATTGGACAAGGTTGTACGTCAATTGGAGTGGTGGCATGATTTGCCCCTGTCTCTTCTGGGCCGTTGTCACCTTCTTAAGATGATTATTTTTGGAAGGCTATTATACCCGCTTCAGACTATTCCAATCCTGTTACGTAAAGCTGATGTTTCACGGATAAAAAAAGCATTGACCAGATTCATCTTGAGGGGAAAACGGCCAGAATAGCAATACGAAAAATTATGCGTGCAGTAAAAGATGGGGGCCTGGCCGTGCCAAACGTTAGGAGTTATAACTTTTCGTGCTTGATCAGAGTGGGGAGAGATTGGTTTAAGGGGACTTAGTCCTACTCAGATGTATTGCTGGAATCTGGACTGACAGAGGGTTGTATTTTGGCCTCATGTGTTGACACTGTGATTTGTAAACTCCCGGTCATAGTGATCAGCGCTACTACGCGATACAGTAATTGCCTGTAAGGCAACCAGACGAGCGCATGGGTTGTCTTCTCAGTTATCTAAACACATGCCTTTATGGGCTCACCCAGAATTCCCAGTGGGAGTGACAGACCGCGTTTTTGAGACGTGGCATACTAAAGGTATACATACAGTATTCCATCTCATGCACCTAAAAGAGTGTAGGTGGCTGACATCCAAGGAGATTATGGAAAAAATTCAATTAGCCCCCTTCTCACTTTATTGAAACTCTACAAGTGCATTATTTCTACAGAAATCGCCTGCGTAATATTATAGAAGAGGTGGTAGACAATTGATTAGACAAGATGGGAGATAGATTTCTTCAACCAGACTGAAGTTTGATCATGATTTTCCATGATTACTACGACCTGTGATGAGGTCATAGTCACGTGATCTGGTCAGCTGATGTGTACGTCACCTGATGGTGTTTTGTAGGCCTATAAAACAAGGAGCTGTTGTAGTTGTTGTGTGGAAGGAAGGAGTTTGGCTGTAGTCAGCCTGGAACATTGTTTTGTTACTGTGTGGCAGTGTGCACCAGGAAGCGAGTAACAGACCACCCGGAATGTGACCTGGCGGTCTCAGCTGTCCTGCAGCCGCTTAGTTAAGGCCGTCACAAGCAAGGGTGAGTCTGTGACCAGTGGTTCTCCAAACTGGAGTGATTTATGTTCTGTTTTCATTTTGTTATATGGACTTTTTGTTGAACTCATGATTAAAATCACTGAACTTTGAAATAAAAGGCTGTGTGTTTGCCTCATTACTGCGGCCCAGCCCTGCCTACCTCAGCGGTTCCCTACAATTGGTGGAGAATGCAGGCAACGCAGTGAGGTCAGGCTGTTTTTCATGCATGACAGTAAGTGTCCTGGTTTTAGAAAGTGCACCAAAACCGGCAGGATAACTGTCCGAAGATGGAGAACAAAGTAAAAATGCTAGTGGAGGCCATGCGACAGCAACAGCAGGCTACACAGCAGCAACAGCAGGCTATGCAGCAGCAGCAGGCTATACAACAGCAGGCTATGTAGCGGCAGCAGGCTATACAGCAGCAGGCTATGTAGCAGCAGATATTTAATCGACAGCAACAGGAAACCAATAGTTTACTGATGCAGCACATCACAGCGCCGCAGACAGTAAGAGCTGCCCGGGGATGCCATGATGTCCGGAAAGCGGTGCGTACAGCGATCCGAAAGATGGAGCAATCAGATGACGTTGAGGTGTAGCTGGAGATGTTTGAAGGCGTGGCTAAAAGGGAGAGACTGCCCCGGGACCAGTGGGCCGAGATCGTGGCTCCGCTTTTGACTTCAGGACCCGCTAAAGCCTATAGGGACCTACCCCCCCCAGCAACAGGAGGACTATGAGAGCGTGAAGGGTGAGATACTTGCACGTCTTGGGGTAAATGTTTTTTTCCTGGCCCAGCGTGTACAACAATGGAAGTTTTCCCCTTCCGAGCCAGCTCGGTCCCAGTATTATGACTTGATACACCTGATAGAAAAGTGCTTTCAGCCTGAGGTGTTGTCACCCCGCGATATGCTGGATCGTATAGTGACTGATAAATTCGGGCGAACTTTGCCCCACACCCTTCAAACATGGGTTGGACAGGCAGCCCCTACTGATGGTCTCCAAATGGTAGACCTCATTGAAAGATATGGGCCTACCAAGGAGATACAGGGAGAGACTACCCGGAAGCTACCAATTAAATTCACCAAACCTTCACCCACAGCTTGGCGAGCAGAGACTCTGAGGGCCGCCCAGGAAGGGTCGGGGAACGAAAGGGGCCCCATAATCTGTTGGCGGTGCCAAGAACCATGACATGTGAGAGCTGATTGCCCCCACCTGACTGAGCCCATGGACAACAACTTTGGCTACTATCAGTCTCACTATGCATAACACATGTGTGCAGTGGTCAGTATTACCTTTGCCTTCGGTGGAGGAGGAAAACACTTCTCCTATAGAAGTGTTAGTTGGGGAGATGGAAGATTTGCCACCGGGACCAGAATTGTAATACTTAAATGTGTCAGGTGACAATTTTGGTACGGCGCAACTCCGAGACCCTACGTTGAGTCGAGCCCGTGAAAATTTACTGGGGAACCCCAACACCCCGGGGCAGCTACAGTATTTGACCGATTAGAGCTGAACCAAGATTTGCTGTTTCGGGTTTATAAAATACATGTGGAAATTTTTGAGCAATTGCTGCTACCGCAGTCATATCGGAGGTTGTTAATGGACTTAGCGCATGCGTATGTACTATGGTGAATTTTGGGTCAAAAGAAAACCCTACACAGAATTATACAACACTTTTACTGGCTAGGGGTCTATGAAGAAGTTAAACAGTATTGGAACTATTGTCGCGTGTGCCAGCTACACAGTCCGCAGCATCATTTTCTGAGTCCCTTAGTGCCATTAACAATTATAGAGTTTGAGTTTGAGAGAATAC
This sequence comes from Oophaga sylvatica, assembly GCA_033576555.1. Classification (NCBI taxonomy): domain Eukaryota; kingdom Metazoa; phylum Chordata; class Amphibia; order Anura; family Dendrobatidae; genus Oophaga; species Oophaga sylvatica. The sequence goes on from JARQOD010000005.1 coordinate 192,114,228, forward strand.
CCATGGATCTGGTGGGGCCGGTTAATAAATCAGCAAGGGGTCATCAACAGGGGCAATAAAAGGGGCACTGTGTGGGTCACCATTTTTGATCACACCCGAGTTCAAAAGAGAATTCATTGTCCAGACTGATGCGTCAGAGGTAGGTCTGGGTGCCGTGTTGTCTCAGGACTGGAGCTTAACGGGGATGAGCATCCCATTAGTTTCCTGAGTCGAAAGCTTACTCCATAAAAAAACAGATACAGCATTGTAGAGAGAGATTGCCTGGCGATAAAGTGGGCACTGGAGTCGTTGCGCTACTATTTGTTGGGGATAACATTTTGTTTTGTAACTGATCATTCCCCTGTGACTGGCAGTGTTGTAGCCCAGGGAGTAGAGTTCAGGTGGTAGAAAGATGAACATAACAGGAGACATGGAAAACGTTGGCAAACAGTTATTTAATCTGAAAACGGACAGGCAAATTCAGGTGAGATCCATGCCTTGTTCATTTTCAGAAAAGTAAGCCGGTCTACATTCTCTGAGGATAGTCGCATGCGACGGTCTGTTAGTACACCACCTGCAGCACTAAAGACGCGCTCAGATAATACACTGGCAGCAGGGCAAGCCAGCACCTCCAATGCATACTGGCTAAGCTCTGGCCATGTATCCAGCTTAGAGACCCAAAACTTGAAAGGGGAAGAGCCATCTGGGAGTACACTGAGAGGGAAAGACATGTAGTCTGTCACCATCTTACGTAAACGTTGCCTCATGGTGAGTGGAGTCGTCTCGGATGGTGTAGACATTGGTGGCGCTGACACAAAACTTCGCCACATTTGTAACATACTGCTCTTGCCCTGTGCAGAGGCACTGCTTGTGCTCCCTCTTGTTGCAGAGGTGTCTCCACTGCCTCGACGCACAGAGATTCTTTGTAAAGCAGTAGCAGCAGCAGTGCTCTCGGCTGGAATGGAGAATATTATGGATTGCACCAGTCTGTCTTGGTACTCCCGCATTTTACGCTCCCGGTTCAACGGTGTGATGAGGCTTTGTAAGTTGTCCCGGTAGCGAGGGTCTAGGAGGGTGTACATCCAATAATCTGACGTGCTGAGAATGTGGGCGATGCGGCGGTCTTTTCTCAGGCACTGCAGCATGAAATCAACCATGTGCTGCAGACTCCCAACTGCCCAACAAACGCTGTCCTCTGTAAGAGGCATCATCTGTACCTGCTCTGCATCACCCCACCCTCGCTCTACATACTGACTAGAGCGTTGTGTACCTCCCTCTGTAGCGATTTCTTCCTCCTCCATTGACTCCTCCTCATCCTCCTCACAAAGTGAGCCTGCAAAGCCCTTTGGGAGGAACCACGTTGCGCTGGCTGTCCAAAAGTTGATGGAATTTGTGTCTCCTCATCCTCCACCTCTTCCAAAACCTCATCCCTTAGTGCTTCCAGTGTTTTTTGAAGCAGGCAGATAAGGGGGACAGTCAGGCTGACTAGTGCATCATCTGCACTCGCCATCCGCGTTGAGTCATCAAACGCACGCAAAACGTGGCAGATGTCCTTCATAGAGGCCCACTCAGTAGTGGTGAAGTGTGAACGGCGCAAATTGCGAGTTGATTGCGCCTGATGCAGCTGATACTCCATTACTGCTGGCTGTTGCTCACACAACCGCTCCAACATATGTAAGGTGGAATTCCACCTGGTGGGTACGTCACATATGATGCGATGTTCAGGAAGGCGAAATCTGCATTGCAGAGCAGCAATGCGCGATTTGGCTATGCTGGAACGTTGCAAGTGAGCGCACTCTAGGCGGACCTTCTGCAGCAGTTCAGCAAGATCCGGATAGTCCCTCAAAAAACTCTGCACGACCAAGTTGAGCACATGTGCCAGACATGGTATGTGAGTGAGGTTGCCAACCAGATTTCGGCCATTGTCACACACTACCAAGCCTGGCTGGAGATTCGCTGGCAAAAACCACACGTCGCTTTCTTGCTTGATGGCATTCCAGACCTCCTGCGCTGTGTGGCTTCGATTCCCCATTGAAATTAATTTCAGGACGGCCTGTTGACGTTTGGCCACTGCTGTGCTCATATCGTTCGCAACAGGTAAGCGTTCACGGGTCCATGTGGAGGTAGACCGTGACGGCTCCTGCAGCGATGATTCTGAGGAACTGGAGTAGGAGGAGGAGTCAATGTGTACAGACTGGATTCCTGCAATCCTTGGAGTTGGCAGAACACGTACAGCGCCACTCGCAAGATCTGTACCCGGCTCCACAACATTGACCCAATGGGCAGTGAGGGAAAGATATCGTCCCTAGCCATGGGTACTGGTCCACGTATCGGTGGTCAGGTGGACCTTGCTACAGACGGTGTTTAGTAGCGCATGTTTAATGTTTCCCTCGACATGTTTTTGCAGACCAGGGACGGCTTGCCTGCTGAAATAAAATCGGCTTGGCACATTGTATTGTCGGACTGCCAATGCCATTAAGTTACGGAAACTGTCAGTCTCCACCAGCCTGAATGACAGCATTTCAAGGGACAGGAGTTTTGCAATGCCAGCATTCAGAGCCTGTGCTCGTGGATGGTTTGCAGAGTATGGCCGTCTTTTATCCCATGCCTGTGGTACCGATGGCTGTTTTGTGGCCTGTGAGTGTGAGGATGACAGGGAACTTGCTGCTGTGGGTGGAATAACACTTTGTCTCTGGACAACAGTGACCGAGGTTCTTCCATGGCGATCCTGTGAGGAAGCAGAACCAGCTGTGTGTGAGCTGGAGGTAGAGGCTCCAACACGACCTGAAGATGTAGGTGCTGCTGTAGGTTGGCCTACATCTCCAGTGTGTCTTTGTAACTCAACTACATGCTTTGTCCGCACATGTTTCCACATATTTGTGGTATTGAGGTTACTGCAATTTTTACCTCTTTTTACTTTTTGCTTACACAGCTTGCATTTAACATAGCAAATATCATCTGCAAGTCTGTCAAAAAAGGACCACGCAGTGCAAGTCCTGGGAGCGCCCATTTTGACTTTTGGAAGAGAACTGCTCCCAACAGGTGCCAAACTGGAGGCTACAGGCAACCGAGTCTGCAGCCTACCTCTCCCTCCTGTTTGTACCGTTGGGACAATCTCATCCTCACAGCTGCTCCCACCACCTTCCTGTTCCTCACGCCATGTTGGGTCTTGGACCTCATCATCTCCACTACCCTCTTCCAACACCTGCTGCTGTTGGGTGGTCTGGCCAGCTCCATGCTCAACAGAAACTGGCACCTGAGTCTCATCATCATCAGATGCGTTCTGCGGTGTGCTGACCATCGGCACTGGCTCACCCGCCTCTTTTGATTCAGAGAGACACAGCTGTTGCGCATCACTGCATACTCCCTCTTCTTCACATTCCAGAATGCTGCTTGGCTGGGCCCCTGTTTGCAAGCCAACAGATTCTGAGAACAGAAGCAGAGACTCAGCTGGCTCCAGTTCAGAACTCTCTGACTGCCTGGGCAATTTGACAGGCGGTGAACAGACAGATGGTTGCTCAACAGTGTTGTGGTCCTGAGAGGAGGTGGAAGCAATTGAAGTCGATGCATTGGCTGCCATCCAACCAACAACGGCTTCAATTTGTTCTTCCCGCAGCAGGGGGGTACGCCGAGCTCCTACAAAACTGCACATAAAGGAACGCTCACGGGGAAAACTGGTGGATGCTGTGTCACTGGGGGCGGCAGCAGCCACAGAATCCCCACGTCCTCTCCCTGCTGAAACTCCACGGCCACGACCACGTGCCTTACTCCCTGCCTTCTTCATCTTGGTAGATTGATAAAGAAAGTCAGAAAAGTTAAAAGGCCTAAGTGTTGTTATTCCGCAGAGACTGCAGTGAACACTGCAGACAACTGTTCACTAGCTGTGAAAGGCCCCTTTGTGTACTTCTATAGTGTTTGCAACCAATGTATTGTATACGGATGGAAGCGCGTCACACTAATAGATTGGAGTTATTTTAAATAGAATGGAGCAGCAACAATTATAGAAAAATGACAAGGATGAGGCAGTGACACACATTCAGCAGACTATAACCAGCAGTGGTTTAAGAACTAACTGGAGCGTGATCTGCACTCAGCAAAAAAAATATATATCACAGACTAGAGTGAACACTGCAGTGCACACAACTGGTCACTATCTGTGAAAGGCTCCTTTGTGGACTTCTATAGTGTTTGCAACCAATGTATTGTATACGGATGGAAGCGCGTCACACTAATAGATTGGAGTTATTTTAAATAGAATGGAGCAGCAACAATTATAGAAAAATGACAAGGATGAGGCAGTGACACACGTTCAGCAGACTATAACCAGCAGTGGTTTAAGAACTAACTGGAGCGTGATCTGCACTCAGCAAAAAAAAAATATATCACAGACTAGAGTGAACACTGCAGTGCACACAACTGGTCACTATCTGTGAAAGGCTCCTTTGTGGACTTCTATAGTGTTTGCAACCAATGTATTGTATACGGATGGAAGCGCGTCACACTAATAGTTTGGAGTTATTTTAAATAGAATGGAGCAGCAACAATTATAGAAAAATGACAAGGATGAGGCAGTGACACACGTTCAGCAGACTATAACCAGCAGTGGTTTAAGAACTAACTGGAGCGTGATCTGCACTCAGCAAAAAAAAAATATATCACAGACTAGAGTGAACACTGCAGTGCACACAACTGGTCACTATCTGTGAAAGGCTCCTTTGTGGACTTCTATAGTGTTTGCAACCAATGTATTGTATACGGATGGAAGCGCGTCACACTAATAGATTGGAGTTATTTTAAATAGAATGGAGCAGCAACAATTATAGAAAAATGACAAGGATGAGGCAGTGACACACGTTCAGCAGACTATAACCAGCAGTGGTTTAAGAACTAACTGGAGCGTGATCTGCACTCAGCAAAAGAAAAATATATCACAGACTAGAGTGAACACTGCAGTGCACACAACTGGTCACTATCTTTGAAAGGCTCCTTTGTGGACTTCTTAGTGTTTGCAACCAATGTATTGGATACGGATGGAAGCACGTCACACTATAATTTCAATTGAATGGAGCTGCAAGAATTACACTAAAGAAAAAAAAAAGAGTCTGTGAGTGACACGTGCAGATGCCTACAAACAGCGTTGGATGCAGAGCAAACTGCAGCGCGTCACCTGCACTCACACACAGACCTTGCAGAGCTGTGAAAACAACACTGCAAGGCTAAAGGAAGCTTTACACAGCGGTTGTTAAACTAGCCTGCCTAAAGCACAGTACACAAAATCGCAATCTCTAACTGTCCCTCAGAGTCAGCAGAGCAGCGTTCTGTCCCTAACTGAATTCACAGCACAGTGATGCTAAAATGGCGGCGGCGCCTTTTATAGTGCATTCTGACATCATTTCAGCATCCAATCACAGCCATGCCATTAGTTAACATGACCGCAGCAGTACAGGATGTGCCCACACTTCTTAGGATTCCTCATTGGCTGACTAAAATCACATTGCCTCTCAAAGAATTATGGGAACTTCCGATTCCGGTATACGATATATGGAAAATATCGGAACTAAGTATCTAAAGTCCGAAACAGCGAATATCGGCCGATACCCGATACTTGCGGTATCGGAATGCTCAACTCTAGTCCTGGCTAGAAGAAGTCATAGTGATCTGTGCCGTATGGAGAAGAATAGCAAAAATGAAGTGCTTCAGTTGGAAGGTGTTAGAAATAAGTCACTGTATTTATCGTATACAATAAGCGAACTGTATAGCTCCTGTGTATAATTATCACTAGGGGTAATATTAGTGTTAGTACTGTGGTTTTTGATAATGATCGATATTGTGCTATTATTCACTTACTATGTGATGGTAATATGTGGTTCAGTCATTGTGTGGCGGCATTCATCCAGTGTATGTGGTATTATTGGTATATTTTTTCATTGTATAGAGGATTTTGTTAAGTAACAAGATGGTGATTGTATTCAGACACCATGTGGTGATTATATATGGTCATTGTGTAGCTGTATTTATCCTTCTTATGTGGTTTATTATTGGTTTATTAGTTCTGATATAGTGGATTTGTCCAGCAACACTATGGTGATATTTGTCTTATGGTAACTGTATTGACTAGCATTAAGAATTATTACTAGGAAAATTATCTTATTGCTGTGTTTCCTATGGGACTCATATATTTTATCTGTGGTCTTTTATTTACGGTAATAAGGCAGAAGCAAGCATATATGGACTTAATAGGATCTAGAAAACTACAGAGGCCTGTACATCTGACCAACAAGCTGGTAGAGGTCCAGGTCCAAATTTTTCACTGGTTCCCACTGGAGGACAGACTTTTTTTTTTTCTTGTATTTTTTACATTTTTTTTATATTTTTTATGCTAAATATAATATGTATAATGTCTTCATTTGTGTAATGTTACTTTTTATGGAGAACATGTTGCTGATTTAATGATTTCTTAGTAAGAAGTACTTACCAAACATAAGTTACTAAACATTTAATTTTTAAAACTGGGTTAATTGCTGTTAAAGTGCTGTTTGGATGGCATGGTATTCGTAATCATGATTAATGTGTCCAAATGGTGTCCACCTTCAGTGGCTAAATCAGTAGGTATCTTCTTCAAAAATGGCACACACCCAAATGTCCCAGGCAATTGGGTTTGTGTCTTTTATTACTTTTTATTTAATGGATCTCTGGGTTTGAATTCGTCACAAACTTCTCCCTGTTCAGGAATTTATTACCATGAGATTCTATCCTACAATATTCATTTTGACACTCCTAGAAATTATTGCCCAATGAATTACACAGCTGAAAGATATCAAGAGGTTTAAATACTTTTTAGAAAAAAATGTTTTTAAAAAATTGAAATTAACATAAAATGTCTATAAGCTGTAATGGAAATTATATGACGGACACACTAGGGTTCAAAATAAATTTCGGGCTACTTGGTAGAAAACAGGATATATACTATAAGAATACCATGGCACTGAAATATTTTCAAGTGAAACAAATGTGATTTATTTATATTGATGCAGCAAGAGCATCTGTACATGTAAAACAGGCTGACGTTTCAGTAAGGATGACCTTTATCAGGGCCTGCAAAAATCTACAAACAACAATATATCAAAACCAAAAATATAATCAATAAATATATACAAAAAAATTCTGCTATAAGAAATAAAAAAATAAAGAACAGGAAAAACAACAAAAAGGGAAAAATTATAAAAACAAATTAAATAGTCTGCGATACTTTGATGAAACAAGTCATATAAAAATATAAATTATAGAACATGAAACAATAAAAGGAAAAAGTAAAAACACATGGGAACTTAAAAAAAAAAGTACATTAAGCAAAATTAAAAAAGGGGAAAAAAAGGAGAAACTAAACATATGAAGAGATGGGATGTGACAAAAATAAATAAAATAGTAGCCAAAGTGGCAACTAAAAGTTTGGGACTATTATATATATATTATATATATATATATATACATATATATATATGTATATATATATATATATATATATATATATATACCGGTAGTAATTTTTTACACTTTAAAAATTACATGCCACTGTATATAGTCACATGGAATATAAAGCAGAGTACACTAAGAATTAGCAGAAAAAAGAAAAAAAGAAAAAGGTGTAGAATAATAAAAAAGAATAAGAAGTAGAAAGATATGAAAATACAGCAAAGATAAAAAATTGCTAAAAAAATGCATGGAAAAATGAATAAGTGAAGAGATTAACATGTATTATAACAAGAAGAGGATATATATGCGCACCCAATATAGGACATACATTGTATGCAAATCGCATATGCAAATCACATTTGAGTTGACCAGCACCAGCTAATTCTAACAATGGGTATATTGCACACGTTTAGGATTCAGTATTTACAATATTAACCCATTAACAACAACTTTTTTACAGCAATCATTAAAGGGCCTTATTCCTCAGCACCACCTTTTTACATTGCAAAAAACTTTAATACCGCCTCTGACAGGCAAAAATGTAGCGGGTTCCAGCTGTATTTTATGTCTGACATCCTGCTACATCACTCACAATTGGTTTTAGCATCAATCAGGGCTGTTCAACCCCTATATGTTTCTATCAGTTATGACAGCATCATCTAGATGGTGAACAAAGGGTCCCAATAGTTGCATGACAACTCGAGGCCAAGTAATGGCCTTGAAGAACAGAATCTTGTTAGGCCATGCCATAAGCATTAATAATCTATGTCAGTGTAAAACTTACAGATGTTAGGCTCAGCAGTACTTCAGTACTGCAGTGTACGAGACCAAAGATGAAAGTGAAACATATTCAAGTCCCATACTGAGACTAAGTAACAATGAAAAAAACTGTACAATAAAGATTGCAAAAAGATAAAAAACACACAAAATACGTGAAAATATCATGGAAAAACTATCAGGTTATTTAATGGTGAGAACAGTAAAGAAAAAAATGAATAAAAAAAGTTGATGTAAACGTAAAAATAACATTTCCCACATGTCTACTTTACATCAGCACAATTTTGGAACCAAAATTTTTTTTTGTTAGGAAGTTATAAGTGTTAAAAGTTGACCACCGATTTCTCATTTTTCCAACAAAATTTTCAAAACCATTTTTTTAGGGACCACCTCACATTTGAAGTCACTTTGAGGGGTCAATATGACAGAAAATGCTCAAAAGTGACACTATTCTAAAAACTACACACCTCAAGGTGTTCAAAACCACAATCAAGAAGTTTATTAACCCTCTAGGTACTTCACAAGAATTGAAGCAATGTGGAAGGAAAAAATTAACATTTAATTTTTTTCCCCCAAATTTTTCTTTCGACACAATTTTTTTTATTTTGTCAAGGGTATCAGGAGAAAATGAAACACAATATTTGTTGTAAAATTACTCCTGAGTACACCGATACCCCACGTGTGGAGGAAGACCAATCTTTAGGCGCATGGCAGTGCTCAGAAGGGAAGGAGCATCATTTGAGATTTTGAATGTCAAATTGGCTAGAATCGAGATCGGACGCCATGTCGCATTTGGAGAGTTCCTGATGTGCCTAAACAGTGGAAACCCCCCACAAATGACCCCATTTTGGAAACTAGACCCCCCAAGGAACTTATCTAGATGTGTGGTGAGCACTTTGAACCCCCAAGGGCTTCACAAAAGGTTATAACTGTAGCGTCGGCGTCCCTGCCCTCTGCCAGGCAGGGACGCTGTTCCCCTGCGACAGCGTCCTCTGCCAGGCAGGGACGTCGCCCCCCTTACCCGCGCTCAGCGTCCTCCTTCCGCCCTGCTGGGGCCGCGCGCTCCTTCCCTGCTACTGGACTTAGGGCGCGCGCCCGCGCGCTCCCCCGCTCTTAAAGGGGTCACGCGCATCTTTCAAAAAGGTCCCCGGCCAATGCCGGAGGACTCCACCCTATATAAAGTACTTCCTCCTTAATGGAGGTGCCCGAGCAATGTTGTTGTTGTTGCACTGTTTACTCTGCTTCAGCCCTCAGGGTCCGTTACCAGTTACCTGCCTGTTTCCTGCCAGTTTGCTGTCTGCTACCTGCCCGCAAGCCTGCCTGGAGGTTCGGCAGTCACATGCGGTGACCATCGGCAATTCCAGAGACTCTCGCCTGCTCACTTGGGGGCGCTCATCTGCCATCTGCCTGCAAGCCAACCTGGAGGTTCGGCCATCACCTGCGGTGTCCATCGGCTGTTCCAGAGACTCTCGCCTGCTCACTTGGGGCACTCATCTGCCATCTGCCTGCAAGCCTACCTGGAGGTTCGGCCATCACCCGCGGTGTCCATCGGCTATTCCAGAGACTCTCGCCTGCTCACTTGGGGGCGCTCATCTGTCATCTGCCTGCTAGCCTACCGGGAGGCTCCACCGTCTCAGGTCGTATATACCTGTCCATTCAGAGACTGCCCCGGCCCCTTGCCTGCCTGTTTATCCAGAGACTGCCCCGGTCACTTGCCGTGACTACCTGCCTGTCTACCCAGAGACTGCCCCGGTCACTTGCCGTGACTACCTGCCTGTCTACCCAGAGACTGCCCCGGTCACTTGCCATGACTACCTGCCTGTCTACCCAGAGACTGCCCCGGTCACTTGCCGTGACTACCCGCCTGTTTATCCAGAGACTGCCCCGGTCACTTGCCGTGACTACCTGCCTGTCTACCCAGAGACTGCCCCGGTCACTTGCCGTGAATACCCGCCTGTCTATCCAGAGACTGCCCCGGTCACTTGCCGTGACCTCCCACCTGTCTGTCCAGAGACTGCCCCCGTCACTTGCAGTGACTTCCTGTCCGTCTCCCCGGGCGCCACCCGCTCCTTTACAAGGAAAGCCTCCTTGTATAATAAAGCTCAGAGGTTCCGCCTCCCAGACCCGTTACGGTTTGCTCGGGCCATGGAACCCGGTGGCACCCAAACTCCCTCGCTCTCTGACCTGTGTCATGAACTGTCTCGTCAGAGGTCTCAACAGGAGTCCATCCTGGGTCACCTGCGAATGTTAATTCCCGCCTGGACACCCTGATACTTCACTAGCAACCACCGCGGGCGCCATGACTCGCAATCCGGCAGTTCCGCTGCTTACCAATTCCGTGGTTTCGGTTCCTGGACCTCGACTTTCAGCTCCTCCTCGGTTTGGAGGCGACCCTGCTCTGGCTCGGGGTTTCATTAACCAGTGCACCCTGCATTTTGAACTCCTGGCACACCAGTTTAACTCCGACCGGGCCAAAATTGCCTTCATCATGTCCCATCTCACCGGAGAGGCCCTGGCCTGGCTAAATCCTCTTTGGGAGAGAGAAGATCCTCTGGTGTCTGACCTGTCTGCTTTTCTCTCAGCCTTCCGGAAGGTATTCGACGAACCCGGACGGAAGACCTCCTCTGCATCATCTCTGCTGCGTCTCCGTCAGGGAAGTCTCACCGTGGGTCAATATGCCATACGGTTCCGTACCCTTGCCTCGGAGCTGGCTTGGGATAATGACGCTCTGATATCTGTCTTCTGGGAGGGTCTGTCCGGCCGTATTAAAGATGAACTTGCCGGTCGGGACATTCCAACCACTCTCGATGACCTAATAACTCTTGCCAATCGAATTGATCTACGGTTCCAGGAGCGCGCTAAAGAAGTCACCCGTGAGAGAAGGTTTCCTCGTCTAGCTCCTTCTTTTCAGAGACCTGTAACTCCTTCCGTTTCTCCTCAGGTACACTCTTCTGAGCCTATGCAAGTCGACCAAACCAAGATGATCAAAGCCCGTCAGGACTTATGCCGTACCGAGGGGAGTTGCTTCTACTGTGGCAGTAAGGAGCACTGGATCCGTACCTGCCCAGAGAGGTCGGGAAACGCCTGTGTCTAGGTTCGCTCGGAGAGGTCCACCTAGACAAAAATAAAACCTCTTCATCTCTGCTGTTGTCAGTCTCAATTCTCCTCGGTGAGAACCGTTATTTCGAACTAGCCCAACTTGATTCTGGAGCAGCCGGGAATCTTGTTTCACAGGCTCTAGTAGAAAAATATCGCATTCCTACCAAACCTCTGGTTGAACCAGTATCTGTTGCTGCTGTGGATGGGGGTCTCCTACCACATCCCATCCAACTTATCACTGAAGCCATAACCCTGCAGGTGGGAATGTTGCATTCTGAGAGCATCTCGTTTCATGTTCTGCCTGGACTCTCGCACGCTTTCTTACTAGGTCTGCCTTGGCTCCAAAAGCATGCACCCGTGCTCGACTGGCAGACTGGAGAGATCCTTCGCTGGGGACAGGACTGTCATAAAACTTGTTTGGTTCCTGTTCATCCCGTCCGTCCTTCTCCTACACCAACTAATCTACCAGGGCTCCCGATTCCATATTGGTCTTTCGCTGATGTCTTTAATAAAAAGGAAGCAGAGACATTACCCCCTCACAGACCGTATGATTGCCCGATCGACCTGCTACCCGGTACTACGCCTCCCCGTGGGCGTATTTACCCATTGTCCGCTGCTGAGACCAGGTCGATGTCCGAATATATCGAGGAGAATTTGGCTAAGGGATTCATCCGGAAATCCACCTCCCCAGCGGGAGCGGTTTCTTCTTCGTAAAAAAGAAAGACGGCTCTCTCCGTCCCTGTATTGACTACAGAGGCCTAAATTTGATCACGGTGAAGAATAAGTACCCTCTTCCGCTCATTCCAGAATTGTTTGATCGTCTGAGGGGGGCTAGAATCTTCACCAAACTGGATCTTCGTGGGGCATATAACCTGGTCCGTATCCGTCGGGGAGATGAATGGAAGACGGCATTCAATACCCGGGACGGCCACTACGAGTATTTGGTTATGCCCTTTGGTCTCTGTAATGCTCCAGCAGTCTTTCAGGAGTTGGTCAATGACATCTTCCGGGACCTTCTCTACTCCTGCGTTGTGGTGTACCTAGACGACATTTTGGTCTTCTCTCCGGATCTCCAGTCTCACCGGAGGGATGTTCGTCAGGTTCTGCTCAGGCTCAGGCAGAATCACCTCTTCGCCAAATATGAGAAGTGCCTCTTTGAGCAGACCTCGCTTCCGTTTTTGGGCTACATCATTTCCCAGACAGGCCTACGAATGGATCCAGAGAAACTGTCTGCCATCGAGAAATGGCCCCGACCGGAGGGGTTGAAGGCCATTCAGCGGTTCCTGGGATTCGCCAATTATTACCGTCTTTTCATACCGCACTTCTCTTCCCGGACTGCTCCAATCTCCGCGCTCACCCGCAAGGATGCTAATCCCAAACAGTGGAGCCCGAAGCAGAGGAGGCCTTTCTTTCTTTAAAACAGGCCTTCTCCTCCGCTCCAGTGCTGCATCGCCCGGACGGCAACAAGCAGTTCTTCCTGGAGGTGGACGCTTCCTCTTCTGGAGCCGGAGCGGTACTTACTCAAAAATCTTCATCCGGGAGGATGGTATCTTGCGGCTTCTTCTCCAAACTCTTCTCCTCTTCTGAGCGCAATTACTCCATAGGAGACCGAGAGTTATTGGCCATCAAGCTGGCATTGGAGGAGTGGCGTTACCTACTCGAGGGGGCTCTTCATCCGGTAATCATTTACACTGACCACAAAAATCTGGCTTACCTCCAGCATGCCCAGAGACTTAATCCTCGCCAAGCCCGGTGGTCCTTGTTTTTTGCCCGCTTTGATTTTCTCTTACATTTTCGCCCGGCCGACAAGAACATCAAGGCGGACGCCTTGTCCCGGTCCTTCCTGGTGTCGGATCTCGAGGAGGAACCTAAACATATCATCGATCCCGCCAGAGTGATGCGGGTGGCTCCCGTGAGTCTAAATCGTCTCCCTCCTGGCAAGACGTTCGTATCAGTAACCGATCGGGAGAGAATCCTACACTGGGGTCATTCGTCTAAACTAGCTGGCCACGCTGGTCAAAAAAAGACCCTCCAGCTAATTACTCGGCATTACTGGTGGCCTACCCTGCACAAGGACGTAATAGACTTTGTTTCTGCCTGTGTCTCCTGTGCCCGCAACAAAGTTCCGAGACACCTGCCTGCAGGCCGTCTTCTTCCGCTTCCTGTACCCGCTGCTCCCTGGCAGCATATAGCCATGGACTTCATAACAGATCTGCCCGTCTCTGCCGGTTGTACTGTCATTTGGGTGGTCATTGACCGATTTTCCAAGATGGCTCACTTCATTCCCCTGCCAGGGCTTCCGTCTGCACCCGAGTTGGCTAAAGACTTTATCCGCCACATCTTCCGTCTTCATGGTCTGCCTCGTCACATTGTGTCGGATCGTGGGGTGCAGTTCACCTCACATTTCTGGAGAGCCACTTGTAAGTTGCTAGACGTCACCTTGGATTTCTCCTCCGCTTACCACCCGCAGTCCAATGGACAAGTCGAGCGAATCAATCAGAATCTGACCAGTTATCTCCGGCACTTCGTTAATGCCCACCATTCTGACTGGGTGGATCTCCTGCCTTGGGCCGAATTCTCTTACAACAATCACGAGAGCGAATCTTCCTCCAAATCTCCGTTTTTTGTAGTCTTCGGTCAACACCCCCGGATCCCTGTTCCTGTCTCCATCTCTGTGGACAATCCAGCTGCGGAATCTCTGGTTAACGAATTTTCCTCCATATGGGAGAGTACCCGGTCCGCACTCATTCTGTCTTCCGAGCGCATGAAGAAACATGCTGACAAAAAACGTTTGGATCCTCCTCAATTCCGTCCTGGGGATAAGGTCTGGCTTTCGTCCAAGTATGTCCGGCTCAAGATTCCTTCCTACAAGTTAGGTCCTCGGTTCATCGGTCCTTTTGAGATCATCAGTCAGATCAACCCGGTGGCCTATAAATTGAAACTCCCGGCCAATTTGCGGATTCCTAACTCCTTCCATGTATCTCTCCTCAAACCGGTGGTACTTAACTCTTTTGTCAAGTCTACAGGTACACCTCCTGCTCCAGTGTCTGCTGAAGACGAATTTGAGGTTGAGAACATTCTGGCCACAAAAAGGGTAGGAAGAAAGACCTACTTTCTGGTGGATTGGAAGGGGTTTGGTCCTGAGGAGAGAACGTGGGAGCCTCGGGAGAACATCCATGCCCCTCTCATCCTAGCTAAATTTCTTTCTGGCCTAAAAAGGGGGGGCCTAAGGGGGGGGTACTGTAGCGTCGGCGTCCCTGCCCTCTGCCAGGCAGGGACGTCGTCCCCCTTACCCGCGCTCAGCGTCCTCCTTCCGCCCTGCTGGGCCGCGCGCTCCTTCCCTGCTACTGGACTTAGGGCGCGCGCCCGCGCGCTCCCCCGCTCTTAAAGGGGCCGCGCGCATCTTTCAAAAAGGTCCCCGGCCAATGCCGGAGGACTCCACCCTATATAAAGTACTTCCTCCTTAATGGAGGTGCCCGAGCAATGTTGTTGTTGTTGCACTGTTTACTCTGCTTCAGCCCTCAGGGTCCGTTACCAGTTACCTGCCTGTTTCCTGCCAGTTTGCTGTCTGCTACCTGCCCGCAAGCCTGCCTGGAGGTTCGGCCGTCACATGCGGTGACCATCGGCAATTCCAGAGACTCTCGCCTGCTCACTTGGGGGCGCTCATCTGCCATCTGCCTGCAAGCCAACCTGGAGGTTCGGCCATCACCTGCGGTGTCCATCGGCTGTTCCAGAGACTCTCGCCTGCTCACTTGGGGGCGCTCATCTGCCATCTGCCTGCAAGCCTACCTGGAGGTTCGGCCATCACCCGCGGTGTCCATCGGCTATTCCAGAGACTCTCGCCTGCTCACTTGGGAGCGCTCATCTGTCATCTGCCTGCTAGCCTACCGGGAGGCTCCACCGTCTCAGGTCGTATATACCTGTCCATTCAGAGACTGCCCCGGCCCCTTGCCTGCCTGTTTATCCAGAGACTGCCCCGGTCACTTGCCGTGACTACCTGCCTGTCTACCCAGAGACTGCCCCGGTCACTTGCCGTGACTACCTGCCTGTCTACCCAGAGACTGCCCCGGTCACTTGCCGTGACTACCTGCCTGTCTACCCAGAGACTGCCCCGGTCCTTGCCGTGACTACCCGCCTGTTTATCCAGAGACTGCCCCGGTCACTTGCCGTGACTACCTGCCTGTCTAACCAGAGACTGCCCCGGTCACTTGCCGTGACTACCCGCCTGTCTATCCAGAGACTGCCCCGGTCACTTGCCGTGACCTCCCACCTGTCTGTCCAGAGACTGCCCCGTCACTTGCAGTGACTTCCTGTCCGTCTCCCCGGGTGCCACCCGCTCCTTTACAAGGAAAGCCTCCTTGTATAATAAAGCTCAGAGGTTCCGCCTCCCAGACCCGTTACAATAACGTAGAGCCGTAAAATTAAAAAATCATCTTTTTTCCACAAAAATGATCTTTCACCCCCAATTTTTATTTTCCAAAGGGTAACAGGACCCCAAAAATTATTGTGAAATTTGTCCTGAGTACTCTGATACCACATATCTGGGGGTTAACCACTATTTGGGCGCATGGCAGAGCTCGGAAGGGATGGAGCGCAGTTTTGGAATGCAGATTTTGAACCCCCAAGTGCTTCAGAAGTTTATAACGCAGAGCCGTGAAAATAAAAAAATCTATTTTTTTTCCACAAAAATGATCTTTTTGCCCCCAAATTTTTATTTTTATAAGGGTAACAGGAGAAATTGGACCCCAAAAGTTGTGCAATTTGTCCTGAGTACGCTGATACCCCACATCTGGGGGTAAACCACTGTGATCGCCTTACCGCGATCTTTGGAGGCAGAATGAACAAATCCACAAAGGGTGAAGAATTGGTTTTATTTTTTACGCTGTTGCTCGTGCGGGATTAGTGATTAGGCGACTTTATTCCTCGGGTCGGTGCGATTACAGCGATACCAGATTTACATCCTTTTTTCATGTTTAGCTTCTGTCACACACTAAAAGATGCTTTTTTTTGGAAGAATTTTTTGTAAGAAATGTTTGCATCGCCATATTTTGAGAGCTATAATTTTTCCATATTTCGGCCAACAGAGTCATGTGCAGTCTTATTTTTTGCGGGACAAGCGGACGTTTTAATTGGTACCATTTTCGGGCACATAAAGTTTTTTGATCGCTTCCTATTCTGATTTTTGTGGAAGCAGAATGAACAAAAACCAGCAATTCAGGAATTGTTTTTTTTTTTCCTCTGTTCCGTTTTTTATGTTTTGATGCTTTTTACACAATAAAAACTTTTATAGAAAAAAATTATTTTTACATCACTTTATTCTGAGAGCTATAACCTTTTTTTATTTTTTTGCTGATGATGCTGTATGGCAGCTTGTTTTTTGCGGGACAAGATGATGTTTTCAGCGGTACCATGTTTATTTATATCCATTGTTTTGATCCCGCTTGGAAAAAGTATAATTTACTATTTTTTTGTGCTTTTTTTACGGCTTTCACTGAAGGGGTTAACTAGGGTTATGCTTTTATAGATGGTATTTTTACGGACGTGGCAATAGCAAACGTGTATTTTTTTGTTTTTTTTATATAAAAATGTGTATTTTTAGGGGAATTTTTAAAATTATTTTTTAATATTTTTTTTTTCAAATCTTTTTAAAAAAATTTTTTTTTTTACCTTGTCCCTTTAAGGGACTTTCACTTTTTCACTTTTGATTGCAGATATAATGCATTATACCAATGGAGAAAGCTGCTGAGACCATGTTGTGAGCATGGTCTCAGCTGCTTTCCATAGCTGGATGACCCGGAGGTTGTCATGACAACCCTGGGTCATCAAGGCAGAGATCGGGCCCTGCAGTTACATTGCGGGGACGCCGATCTGAGGCAGAGGGAGCTCCCGACCCTCTGCCTCCCCCCCTGAATGGTGCGATCGCACTCGATCACAGCAGTCAGGGGGTTAACAGCCAGGGGCGGCACGGACGCAGCTCCCGGCAGTCAGTGCAGGAAGCTCAGCCACCGCAGCGCTGAGCTCCTGCACTGATCGGGCGGGAGAGGCTGAAAAGTCAGCCTCTCCTGCCCGATCGCTGCTGTGTTTGTTCAGTCAGATTGACAGACCAATCACAGCGCTGTGGGTGCGGGGACTGATGGGATGGGTCCCCGCACCTCTTGCCGTGCCTGTCAGCTGTCATAGACAGCTGTCGGCACTGAACTACCACTGCGTGTTTACACACAGTGGAAGTTCAAAGGCATGACGTGCACAGTCCGTCCTGGTGCCGGAACTGACATCCTGCCATGACGGACTGTGCACGTCAATGGACAGTAAGGGGTTAAGTCATAGTTTTCATAGCTTTTAAGGTTGATGGTTTAAGGTAGACATAAGTAAATTGAGTTATATTAATCCAGAGGAAGCAAAAACCTCATAAGGAAGATGCTTTGTCCCATATTAGGGGAAAACTCCTATTTACATCAACAAATCAGGTATTGCTTTGTTCAGTAGAAATTGCAAAACAAATGATGGAGTCCATTTTTTCAATTACCACTGTGAAAATGAAAATTGTGAGTTTAAATTAATAATTTAGCGGAATTTTTCATTTTCACGTCTGAATCTTATGAAATTTATTGACGCTCCTGTAAAGTTAAAAATGGTCACCATACCCTAGATGAATATTTGAAAAGTTAAGTTTTCCAAAATTGAGGCAATTGTGAGGCGTTTTGCTTTTCAGCACCTCAGTAGCTCTATAAAGGCAACATGGCATTTGTTATCCATTCCAGTCAAATTTGTGCTCCAAAAATTAAATAGTGTTTCTTACTTAGCAAACTCTGCTGCGTGCCCAAGCAGTGCTATCACTTTTAACGGTTTTCTATTGTATAAGCTCCTGAAGGTCAATTCAAAACTGGACAGATCAGTAACGAATAAGATTTGTAAAATTCCTTAAAACAAGACATTTAAACAATGATAATGAGGTAAAAATAGACATGTGGGAATTGTTTATTTACTGATTTGAAGGGTATGACTTCTTGTTTAATCTGGTAAACATTAAAAGTTTGAACATTTTTGTTTTTAACCCCTTTACTACCGAGGGTAGTTTGCACGTTAATGACCAGGCTGTTATGTTTTGGTAACTGAGGAGAGCAGGCAAAAAAAGGCAATACACCAGAGAGGTTGGGATCTACTGGACTGCAGTACCCTGACTAACCACCACAACTAAAGGCAGCCGTGGAGTGTTCCTACGTTGGTCCTAGATACCTCGTCACAGCCTGAGAGGCTAACTACACCTAAAGATAGAAAGAGGAAAGCTATCTGCCCTGGAGCAGATCCCCAAAGAACATAGGAAGCCCCCAAACATGTAATGGCGGTTAGACAAGAGGAAATACAGACACAGACAGAAAATAGTATGAGCAAACGCTGGGGCCCAATCTGCCTGGACAGAAAAGGATAGGAAGGATACTTACTGCAATCCAAAAAAACCCTAAAAAAAGCCAACGCTACTAATTGCAAAAACACCTGAGATCACACGACCTCTACCACCTAAATTAGTTCTCTGGTGTAAAAAACTAAGCCGCAGCCACAGAAAAAACTGGAAAAGGCAAATGAACAAACAACAGTGGCTCCAGAGGAACCGAGAGGCGCCCAAGCCCCCGAGGAGGGGAACCTGGCCAACCTCACAGAAATGCAGAGAAAATTGCAAATGGCAAGCACAAAAACAAAAAATAGAAAATATCTTATCTGAGAGCAGGAGAAGAGGCAAGACTCAGCAAACTTCCAAGTGAACCAGGAAACAACGTTGTAAGGTTCTATGTATATATTCCTGAAACTCAGTTTGTTCGTCAGCCATTTTACTTTCTGTCTTGCTGCAGCTATCTTGCCCTCAGTCAAAATGGAGTTTCCAGCTTGCATGTTCCCGCCCTGATTCTCTCCTTTGCTTCTTAAGCAGCCACAGCTGAGCAATCAGTGCTTCAGAATCTAGCCTGCAGTGAACCTGTGACTTGACTCCTGTAAGCCTTGGACCTTGTACTCCAGCTATTCCTACTGAGGAACTCTGAAGCACTTGTGGACTCTGAACCCTGCTCTTTGAAAGACCCACGTTTGCATGGACTTACGGTAACAGAGAAGAAGATCCTGAATCTGTATTGGAGAGTGATTGCTGAGCTTGGATTACTCTGGCCTGCTGTGTCTCCTGTTTCTGTGTCTGCAAACTGTGTGACTATTTCTGCCAACTTGTATGAAGTAATACAGGACTTTTCTATATCAAACCTGTGACTCCTGTGTTTTCATCGCACCCAAGCACAAGACGCTATATGAACTGTACTACATACATTACAAACGTTGAGACAAGAACAATTGATCACCGGCAACCATGATAGGGGGAAACCTCCCTTATATCCAGCCAGTCCGTGATTCCTGATTGCCAATCCTCATTGAATGGTTCAGTACCGTTTGTAACCACCAGAGGGAGCTTCTGCTCAGAATTCATTTCTAAAACATTCATAACAGTACCCCCCTTGAGGAGGGGTCACCGAATCCTTATTTGTGCAACCAGGTCGGTCAGGATGAGCTCTGTGATACGCACGGATCAGTCTCCTAGCATGGATGTCCGAAGCAAACACCCAAGAATTGTCCTCCTGACCATAACCTCTCCACTTAACCAAATACTGGAGTTTCCGTCTAGAAAAACGAGAATCCAAAATTCTCTCAACCACATACTCCAGATTGCCCTCAACCAAAACAGGGTCAGGGGGTGCAGCCATAGGAACCACTGGCTCGACAAACCTCTTCAATAAGGACTTGTGGAACACATTATGGATCTTAAATGTCCCTGGAAGAAGTAAACGAAAGGAAATAGGATTAAGAATCTCCATGATCTTATAAGGTCCAATGAACCTAGGCTTAAACTTAGGAGATGCAACTCTCATAGGGATATTTCTTGAGGACAACCAGACCCAGTCCCCCACTTTAAACCGAGGACCATCAGTCCTATGCCGGTTGGCAAACTGCTGGGCCTTCTCCTGAGAGAGGGACAACCTCTCCACTACCTGGTCCCAAATCTGCTGCATACGCTCCACAACAGAGTCAACACCCGGACAGACAGAATCCTCCGTCTGTCCCGAAGAAAATCGAGGGTGAAACCCAAAATTGCAGAAAAATGGAGACATTAAAGTGGCAGAACTTGCCCTATTATTAAGAGCAAACTCAGCCAAAGGCAAAAAAGAGACCCAGTCATCTTGATCAGCAGACACAAAGCATCTCAGATAAGTCTCCAATGTCAGGTTTGTGCTCTCAGTTTGTCCATTGGTCTGAGGATGAAAAGCAGAGGAGAAAGACAATTGAACACCAAGTTTAGAACAAAAAGTCCTCCAAAATCTGGAAACAAACTGGATTCCTCTGTCAGACACAATGTTCTCAGGAATGCCGTGTAACCGAACCACGTGCTGAAGGAACAAAGGCACCAATTCAGAGGAGGAAGGCAACTTAGGTAATGGCACAAGATGTATCATCTTAGAAAACCTATCACAAATCACCCAGATAACGGTCATTCTCTGAGAGACAGGGAGGTCGGAAATAAAATCCATAGAGATATGGGTCCATGGTCTCTTGGGCACAGGCAATGGCATCAACAAACAACTAGAGCGAGAGCAAGGCTTGGAGCGAGAGCAAGTCCCACAGGACTGCACAAACTCCCTGACGTCACGAGACAAAGTAGGCCACCAAAAGGACCGACTCACAAAGTCTCTGGTACCAAAAATTCCGGGATGACCGGCCTACGCGGAACAATGAATCTCAGACATCACACTCTTCTTCCACTGGTCTGGGACAAACAATTTACCAACAGAGCAGCGTTTGGGTTTATCCTCCTGACACCCTTCAGAGCCAGTCTCAAATTGGGCGAGATGGTGGAAAGAACTACACCCTCTTTCAAAATAACAGCAGGATCAGATAACTCAGGAGAGTCCGCAAGGAAACTCCTCGAAAGGGCATCCGCCTTAACATTCTTAGTGCCAGGAAGAAAGGAAACTACAAAATTAAAACGTGTGAAAAACAAGGCCCACCAGGCCTGTCTAGGATTAAGTCGCTTGGCTGATTCCATATAAACCAGATTTTTATGGTCCGTGAGGACCACCACCTGATATTTGTGTAAGGTTCTTTGTCTCTTTTGACATGTTCCTTGAAACTCAGTTTTCCATCGGCCATTTTGCTTTCTGTCTTTCTGCAGCTCTTGCCCTCAGTTAATATGGAGTTTCCAGTTTTCATGTTCCTGCCCTGATTCTCTCCCTCTTGCTTCTTAAGCAGCCTCAGCTGAACAATCAGTGCTCCTGAATCAAGCCTCAGTCAGCCTGTGACCTGACTCCTGGAAACCTAGGATTTTGGACTCCAGCTATTTCCTACTGAGGAACTTTGGAACACTTTTGGACTTTGGAAACCTGCTGTCTGGTGAATCCATGTTTGCAGAGGAATTACGGTACAGAGAAGAGATCCTGAACCTGCTTGGAGAGTTATTGTAGAGCTTGAAGTTACTCTGGCCTGCTGTGTTCTCCTGCCTCTGTTCCTGCAAACTGTGTGACTGTCACGCTGTATAGCAGATATATATATATATATATATATATATATATATATATATATATATATATGTATGTGATGACAGTAATCTATATCAAAAGGGCAACATACTATATAACATGCGCATAGATATATGATAACATAGAATTACCTGACAGAATGTCCAGTGGGTCAATACGGAATCCGTTATACGCTGTCTCCGGCTAGAGGGTGACCGGGGTCTATGCTGACCCTAAACTGGGGTCCTAACTAATCCCTCTACCTGGAGGTACTGTTAAAGGTACAGAGGTCCAGGCCACCAGCGTAAACCCTGTCTCCTATCAATCCCTGCCAACTGTAATCTAGTCCTAAGAAGGACCCTGATTACCACCAAAGGGAATGAACAGGTAACGGTTAATGAACAGAAAGACATACAAGAAAGACAAGAAATAAAGTAAATAAAGTCTTACATACAACACTCACACACAGTAGGAACACCTAAGGTCTCAGAGATAAACTATAAGCTATAAGAGTAAAAACAACTAAGGAGCTCTTAGCTTAAGTATTCTCAGAACCGATCCAGTCTGCTAGACTACATGAATGCTTTCACCGGCATCTAACAAGCAGACTGGCAGGTATATGAAGGAATCTAATTAGAACATAATCAAAAGCAGCCGGGCGAGGCTGGACCTAGTCTTAGCAAAGAGCTAGGTAAAATTAACTCCCTCATTACCAAACACAAAGAAACAGCAACTCAGCTGTGAGAAGTCAGAGTGTGTAATCGCGACGATCCTCGTGGCGATACACCCATGACAGTACCCCCCCTCTACGAGGGGACTCCGGACCCTCAGGGCCAGGTCTGCCCGGGTGAGTTGTGTGAAAGGTCCGAACCAATCGATCTGCGTTAACATCAGACGCAGGGACCCACGTCCTCTCCGTAGGACCATACCCCCTCCAATGAACCAAGTACTGAAGGGATCGGCGACTGAGACGTGAGTCAATGATTTTCGACCCATGAAATTCCACGTTATCATTGACCACCACTGAAGGAGGAGGTAGAGGTGACGGTATGACTGGTGCCACATACTTTTTAAGTAATGACTTGTGAAACACATTATGAATTTTAAACGTAGGAGGGAGGTCCAGACGAAATGCCACAGGATTAATTATGGAACTGATCCTGTACGGCCCGATGAATCTGGGACCCAACCTCCAGGAGGAAACTTTAAGTTTTATATTCCTGGTAGACAACCAAACCAGATCGTTCACCTTCAGATCTAGACCAGAAACTCTCCCCCTATCAGCCATCCGTTTGTAACGGTTCCCCGTAACCTTCAGTCTTAACCAATCTGGAACTATCAGTCTCCCTGGAAGTCCCCAGGGGCGTCCCCCTGAGCCCCCAATACCTCCCCCTCAAGCTCAGAGCATACAGCTGACACTACAACTCCCTCCTGAGGAATAGGAACCGGATCATCCGTCTTCCCGGCCCCTGGGAAAGTACGAGATAAGGCATCAGGAAGCAACTTTATTGAGCAGTCATATGCGCGATGAGGAGGTAACTCTTTACACCCCTCCTCTGAGAACATCTCCCCAAAGTCCTCCAGAAAAGGAGACAAAGTCCTAGGCACAACCGCACCGATGACCGTGCTCATGCAGTTATTCCTGCAAAATTCACCCCACTGGCTTATCTTTCCGGATTGCCAATCAATCACTGGGTTATGTTTAGCCAACCAAGGAAGTCCCAACACAATAGGAGTGGGTAGACCCTCCAACACATAACAAGACAATTGCTCTTTATGTATTGCCCCTACTCGAAGATCTATGTTATGAACAGCTTGTACCAAGCTACCTTGACCGAGAGGTCTAGAATCAATAGATACTATAGGGACCGGTTTGGCCAATACACTCAGTTGCATACCATGCACCTGGGCAAACCGAGCGTCCACCAGATTAGCCCCGGACCCACTATCAAGAAAAACAGAAATCCTCTCAGTTCTAGTACCAATCACCACCTCCGCAGGCACGAGAAACTGAGAGGGATTTGGGGACGAAATACACACTCCCAGGTTAACTCCTTTGCTCAAAGAGGCCCGGGATGGACACCCCCCAACAAAATGTCCCTCTCTCCCGCAAAAGAAACACCTTCTAGTCTTGCGGTGCACCGCCGATTCCCTCCTACAAAAAGATGTCCCTCCCAACTGCATGGGTTCCTCAGAACAGACCAGGGGAACCTCAGTATAAGGGACTTTAGTAGTAGGTGGAGTCATCACGGGAGGCGGAGTTACCTCGCGTCTTCCCCGAATTCGTCTATCAATGCGAATAGCGAGGGCCATAGCAGCCTCCAGTGATGGAGGAGAATCATACTGAGCCAACACATCTTTTAATTTGTCAGACAACCCTTGACAAAACTGGCTCCTAAGAGCTGGGTCATTCCACTGAGTATCTGTTGCCCATCTACGGAACTCAGAAGAATATTCCTCCGCTGGACGATTTCCTTGCCGTATTTTACGTAACTTTGTTTCAGCAAGGGAAACTCGATCCGGATCATCATATACCAGACCCAGGGCAGTAAAAAATCGATCCACTGACTGGAGATCTGGGGAGCCTGGAGGAATAGAGAACGCCCAAGATTGAGGGTCCCCTTGTAAGAGCGAGATAACAATTCCCACCCTCTGCTCTTCACTCCCAGATGACCGAGGCCGCAGCCGAAAGTACAATTTACATGCCTCCCGGAAAGTAAAAAATTTGTCCCGCCCACCAGTGAACCTGTCCGGGAGAGCAACCTTAGGTTCAGATCTGGTTTGCTCCGGGGGGGACAAAACCTTGGACTTAATGTCTGCCAACTCCATGGACAACCCCTGCAACTGCCAGGCCAGCTGGGCTACTGGATCCATGACAGCTGGGGAGAATCTTTAGTAGGGCCGGTGAAAATGTCACGCTGTATAGCAGATATATATATATATATATATATATATATATATGTATGTGATGACAGTAATCTATATCAAAAGGGCAACATACTATATAACATGCGCATAGATATATGATAACATAGAATTACCTGACAGAATGTCCAGTGGGTCAATACGGAATCCGTTATACGCTGTCTCCGGCTAGAGGGTGACCGGGGTCTATGCTGACCCTAAACTGGGGTCCTAACTAATCCCTCTACCTGGAGGTACTGTTAAAGGTACAGAGGTCCAGGCCACCAGCGTAAACCCTGTCTCCTATCAATCCCTGCCAACTGTAATCTAGTCCTAAGAAGGACCCTGATTACCACCAAAGGGAATGAACAGGTAACGGTTAATGAACAGAAAGACATACAAGAAAGACAAGAAATAAAGTAAATAAAGTCTTACATACAACACTCACACACAGTAGGAACACCTAAGGTCTCAGAGATAAACTATAAGCTATAAGAGTAAAAACAACTAAGGAGCTCTTAGCTTAAGTATTCTCAGAACCGATCCAGTCTGCTAGACTACATGAATGCTTTCACCGGCATCTAACAAGCAGACTGGCAGGTATATGAAGGAATCTAATTAGAACATAATCAAAAGCAGCCGGGCGAGGCTGGACCTAGTCTTAGCAAAGAGCTAGGTAAAATTAACTCCCTCATTACCAAACACAAAGAAACAGCAACTCAGCTGTGAGAAGTCAGAGTGTGTAATCGCGACGATCCTCGTGGCGATACACCCATGACAGTGACCTTTTCTGCATGCTTGTATGAAGTAATACAAGTCATTTCATATCAACCTATGTCTCATGTGTTTTCCTCGCACCCAAGCACAAGACGCTATAGAAACTGTACACTATACATGACAAGATTCTGGAGCCAATGTTTAGTGTCTGCTGGGTCTGGGAAAGCCGTGTCTGCTGTGACTGTGGATATCAGATGTCCGTTTAATACCTTCTGTGATGACAGTGGTTGTGACTTCTCACAACCATTCCAGCACTTCTGCCTTAAAAGATCTGGAAGATGGAGGCCCGCATAAAGGAGCTTTGCGGAGTGACTGATACAATCCTTGCAGATATACAGACTATAAAGACCTGTTTTGCAAGCCTACAGGACCTCACTAATCATAATTTGCAAGTGTTTGGACAAACTACTCAGGAATTACGAGCCAGGATTGAGGCTCTAGAGGAACGAGTCCAGGCTCCTGCCATAACCCCGAGTTCTGGGATCCCCAAGTTACCTCCTTTTCGTTTTGGCGGTGAACGTGAGAAATTCAGGGGATTTATTAACCAATGCAATCTATTTTTCTCTGCACATGCTTCACAATTTCCCACTGAACGATCCAAAGTGCTTACTATAATCATGTTGCTTACCAATAAGGCTTTGATGTGGGCAAACCCTCTGATTGAGACTGAGGATGATTGTTTGAATCACCTTGATGCTTTTATTTCAGCCATGGGGCAGGTGTTTGATGACCCCAATCGAGGTGCAACAGCTGAAGCAGCCATGTTAACTTTGCGCCAAGGTAAGCGTTCAGTAGCCGAATATGCCTTGGATTTCAGGAGATGGGCTCTTGATACCACTTGGGACACTTCCGCCAAAAAATCTATTTTTCGGAAAGGGTTGTCTCCACTTATTAAGGATGAACTTGCTCATGCCGACCCTCCCACTGCGTTAGGTGACTTTATTAACTATTGTATCCGTATTGATGCTCGTCTGACTGAACGCAGACAAGAGAGATGGTTCGAAAATAAACGCACTAACCTTTTCCTACCTCCCTCCTCAGCTAAGGAACCTTTGAGTAGGATCACAAGGTAACCAGAACCTGAACCCATGCAGGTGGACTCTTTACAAAGACGGGTTAGTGATGCACGCAAAGAACATCGTATAAAGGAAAATCTATGTTTTTACTGTGGTAAGTCAGGGCACTTCATTATAAACTGCCCCAGCCGTTCTCGTAAGACTACTGCAGCAGTCATTCACTGTGAGTGTTGCGAGAGGAGCTCTGTCATGTCCGAGCCTCAGACTCCAGAGAGATCTGCTGCAAGAGATCTTGATTTTTCGGACTTAAACTCTGTTAGTTCTGGGGACAATGACGGTATAAACGCTGCAATTTTTCAAGTTTCCTCAGCGGTGTCCCAGCTGAGTTGTAAAAGAAATAATTCTCATTGCTTCCTTTCCATCAAACTCTGGGTGGACTCAGTCTGGGTGTCTAGCTCTGCTATGATCGACTCAGGAGCAAGTGGAAATTTTATGGATATCTCCTTTGCTCTGAAACAGGGGATACGTTCAGTGAAGAAGGCTACTCCAGTACAGATGGAGACTGTGGATGGCTCCCTGCTGACCTCTGGACCAGTGGATCAGGAAACAGAGCCTTTGAGGGTCCTTATGGGTAAAGATCATCAGGAGAAAATGTCTTTTATGCTTATCTCTTCTCCCCACTTTCCCATTATTCTAGGGCTACCATGGCTGCAGGCGCAGAATCCTACGATTAACTGGGAGACCAAGGAATTACACTTTCCGGAGAAACAGATGAGTCAAGGAGTTTCAGCTTGCTCTGTTCCTAAAGGAACCATGTCAGTCCCTGAACTACCAGCTGTATACCAGGACTATGTGGATTTATGTGACAAGAAGAACGCTGATCAGCTTCCTCCTCACCGTCCATATGATTGTCCAATCGAATTATTGCCTGGAGCCGAGATACCTTTTGGTAAGATCTACCCCCTAGCGGGGCCCGAGCTAAAAGCTTTGAAGGACTACATAGATGAAAATCTAGCCAAAGGCTTCATACGCCCCTCTTCATCTCCAGCAGGTGCACCCATCTTCTTTGTGAAGAAGAAAGATGGATCTCTGAGACCCTGCATAGACTATAGGGAACTCAATAAGGTTACTATTAGAAACCGTTATCCATTGCCTTTAATCCCTGAGTTGTTGGAGAGAGTGCGGCACGCCAAAATTTTCTCTAAACTGGATCTCCGTGGGGCCTATAACTTGGTCCGTATTAGACCTGGGGATGAATGGAAGACTGCATTCAGGTCACGCTATGGACACTTTGAATATCTAGTTATGCCTTTTGGTCTGAGTACCGCCCCAGCCACTTTCCAACACTTGGTGAATGACATCTTCAGGGATCTCCTAGATACATTTGTGGTGATTTATCTGGATGATATTCTAATTTTTTCTAACTCCACAGAGGAACATCATGGACATGTGAGAATGGTCTTAGAATGCCTAAGACAAAACCATCTCTACATCAAACTTGAAAAGTGTGAATTCCATAGGACCGAAATTCAATTTCTGGGGTATGTACTATCTACGCAAGGGATTAGTATGGATGGAAGCAAGACCCAAGCCATCAAGGATTGGCCAATTCCTAGAAATGTGAAGGAGGTGCAGCGCTTCATCGGGTTTGCCAACTTCTATAGACGTTTCATTAGGAATTTCTCTGAGGTAGTGTCACCTATCACCCAACTTACCCGGAAACAGTCTAGGTTCTCCTGGACCCGCAAGCTTAGGAAGCATTTTCCTGTTTAAAGGACAAATTTACCACCGCACCTATCTTAGTACATCCCAACCCCGAGCTTGCCTTCATAATAGAGGTGGATGCTTCAGACTGTGCCGTTGGAGCTATACTCTCTCAGAGAACAGGTGAGAAGAATGTCTTGCATCCCTGTGCCTTCTTTTCCCAGCAGTTGTCTTCGGCTGAGAGGAACTACGATGTGGGCAATAGAGAATTGTTGGCCATTATTGCCGCCTTCAAGGAATGGAGACACCTTCTTCAGGGAGCTGCACAGCAAATAGTCGTCCTGACAAACCATCGTAACCTTGAATTTATCAGGTCGGCTAAGTGCCTGACTCCTCGCCAGGCTCGCTGGAATCTTTTCCTAAACCAATTTAATTTTGTAATTTCTTATAGACCAGGATCGCGCAATGGAAAGGCTGATGCACTCTCTAGGATTCATTCAGCAGAGACACGTCCACTTACTCCTCCTAAGACTATTCTTCCTGACTCTAGATTCCTGGGAGTGATTCATAATCAAGACCTACTTAAGGACATCAAGGAAGCATACCATGCGGATTCTTTGTTGGCTCAACCCCCAAGGGACGTAAGTCTTGTCTTTAAGAATGGTGTGTGGATTCAGGACAACGTCTGTATATACCTGAAACAGTCAGATTGAGAGTATTGCAACTCATCCACGATTCCAAGATAGCCGGGCATAGGGGAATTCTAAAGACACAAGAATTTCTTTCTCGTTTCTTTTGGTGGCCCACTTACAGGAAAGATGTTTTAAACTATGTCACTTCATGTGAAGTCTGTGCAAGATGCAAAACACCTCGCTCCTCACCAACTGGTCTGTTACAACCTCTTCCCACCCCGTCCCGCCCGTGGGGATCCATTTCTATGGACTTCATTGTGGAGTTACCAACCTCTCAAGGGAAGAACACCATTCTAGTGGTGGTTGATCGTCTAACAAAGGCAGCTCATTTTATCCCTTGTGTCGGCTTACCCACTGCAAAACAGACATCAGACTTGATGATTAAGAATGTGTTTCGCTTAATGGAGTACCGGATGAGGTCATTTCGGATCGAGGGTGCAATTCACTTCAAGGTTTTGGCAAAATTTCTGTGCCGCATTGGACATTAAAGTAAACCTTTCTTCTGCTTTTCATCCCCAGACTAATGGACAGACAGAACGAACCAATCAGACCCTGGAGCAGTATCTCCGCTGCTTTATCTGCCAACTACAAGATGATTGGGTGGATCTACTTCCACTGGCTGAGTTCTCTTATAATAACTCTCAGAGCGCCTCCACTAAGCAGTCTCCTTTTTACTCCAATCTAGGTTATCATCCTAACATTCTTCCTCGATTTCCCATAGATACGCCCTTGCCGGCAGTGGCTGAAAGAATCACTTCTTTACAAAAGAATATGGATCTTCTAAAGGAAAATCTAGAATTGGCTAAGGAAAGGTACAAGAAAGCAGCAGATAAATTTCGTAAACCTGCACCAGCTTTCAAGGTAGGAGATTTGGTCTGGCTGTCAACCAGAAATCTTAAAATAAAGATTCCATCGTCTAAATTGGGACATAAGTACATTGGACCTTATAAGATCAGTAAGATTATAAGTGCTGTTGCTTGTCGTCTTCAACTGCCCAGAACTATGAAAATCCACCCAGTCTTTCATGTATCCCTACTAAAGGCTGCAACACCCAATACGTTTCCTGGACGCTCTTCTCCTTGCCCTGACCCAGTGCTGGTCGATGGTCAGGAAGAATTTATGGTGGAAAGGATTCTAGATTCCAGGTTGTACAGAAATCAGTTGCAATATTTGATTAAATGGCAGGGAGGGCTACCCAGTGGAGGACAACTCATGGGAACCAGTCAATAATGTAAATGCTCCTCGCCTGCTCCGCCAGTTTCATCAGAGGTACCCTGACAAGCCTGGTCTGAGGTCAACCGGAGGTTGTCCTTAAGGGGGGAGTAATGTAAGGTTCTTTGTCTCTTTTGACATGTTCCTTGAAACTCAGTTTTCCGTCGGCCATTTTGCTTTCTGTCTTTCTGCAGCTCTTGCCCTCAGTTAATATGGAGTTTCCAGTTTTCATGTTCCCGCCCTGATTCTCTCCCTCTTGCTTCTTAAGCAGCCTCAGCTGAACAATCAGTGCTCCTGAATCAAGCCTCAGTCAGCCTGTGACCTGACTCCTGGAAACCTAGGATTTTGGACTCCAGCTATTTCCTACTGAGGAACTTTGGAACACTTTTGGACTTTGGAAACCTGCTGTCTGGTGAATCCATGTTTGCAGAGGAATTACGGTACAGAGAAGAGATCCTGAACCTGCTTGGAGAGTTATTGTAGAGCTTGAAGTTACTCTGGCCTGCTGTGTTCTCCTGCCTCTGTTCCTGCAAACTGTGTGACCTTTTCTGCATGCTTGTATGAAGTAATACAAGTCATTTCATATCAACCTATGTCTCATGTGTTTTCCTCGCACCCAAGCACAAGACGCTATAGGAACTGAACACTATACATGACAGTTTGGCTCCCTCCAGCCAATGTCTCCACTCTTCAAAAGCCCACTTCATAGCCAATAACTCCCAATTACCCACGTCATAATTACGTTCAGTTGGAGAAAATTTTCAAGAGAAAAAAGCACAAGGGTTACTTTTAGAGGTCTCAGGATCTCTTTGGCACAAAACAGCACCTGCCCCAATTTCAGAGGCATCAACCTCCACCTGAAATGGCAGAGAAACATCAGGCTGCCGTAGAACAGGAGCAGAAGTGAATCTCTGTTTAAGTTCCTGAAACGCAGAGACTGCCTCAGGAGGCCAATTCACCACATCAGAACCCTTTTTGGTCAAATCGGTCAATTGTTTAACAATAACGGAGAAATTACCAATAAATTTACGATAAAAATTGGCAAAACCCAAGAATCTCTGAAGAGCCTTTAATGAAGTAGGTTGGACCCAATCACAGATGGCCTGAACCTTGAACGGGTCCATTTCAATAACAGATGGAGACAAAATGAATCCCAGAAATGAGATCATCTGTACGCCAAAAAGACACTTTGATCCCTTCACATACAGAGCATTCTCTCTCAAAATCTGGAACACAGTCCGAACATGTTTCACATGAGAGTCCCAGTCATTGGAAAAAATCAAGATATCATCCAAATAAACAATCAGAAATTTATCCACAAAATCCCTGAAAATGTCATTCATAAAGGACTGGAAGACGGAAGGAGCATTAGTAAGCCCAAAGGGCATCACTAGGTACTCAAAATGCCCCTCTGGGGTATTAAACGCCGTCTTCCATTCATCCCCGTGCTTAATGCGAATAAGGTTATACGCCCCCCTGAGGTCAAGCTTGGTAAACCAAGTAGCACTTTTCACCCTGGAAAACAGGTCAGAAATCAAGGATAACGGATATTGATATTTCACAGTGATATTGTTCAAGAGACGATAATCAATACACGGCCTTAATGAACCATCCTTTTTGGCCACAAAGAAAAAACCGGCACCCAAGGGTGAAGAGGATGGTCTGATATGACCCTTCTCCAATGACTCCTTGATATAAGACCGCATAGCGTCATATTCAGGTACAGACAAGTTAAAAAGGCGACCTTTAGGGAATTTACTACCAGGCACTAATTCAATAGCGCAGTCATAGCTCCTATGGGGGGGCAAGGATGCAGAATTACTTTCGCTAAACACATCAGAAAAATCAGTCAAAAAGTCAGGCACATCTTGAGCCTGGGGAGAGGCAGAAAAAACAGGAGTGTTGGCATTAACACATTGGCAGCCCCAACTGGTTACACACACAGATTTCCAATCCAAAACAGGATTATGAGACTGCAACCAAGGGAAACCTAGTACAATAATGTCATGCAGATTATACAGCACCAAAAATTTGCAACTCTCTGATGATCAGGCTCAACCCTCATTATCACCTGAGTAGAGAACTGGGGTTTATTCTCAGCCAAAGGGGTAGAATCAATCCCCAGTAGGGGAATAGACTTCCACAAGCGTATCAAGGGAAACCCACAATGTTTAGCAAAATCAAAATCCATCAGGTTAATAGCTGCTCCAGAATCTACAAAATCCTGAGCAGAAAATGTGGACAGGGAGCAAATCAGGGTAACAGTCAACAGAAATTTAGTCTGAACACTACCCAAGACAACTGAGCGTGCAAAACGTCTTCCCCGCTTAGGGCAGACTGAAATAGCATGAGAGGCATCACCACAGTAGAAACATAACCCATTGCGTTTTCGAAACTCATGCGCTGTGCCCCAGAAGCCACTCTATCACACTGCATGGGTTCAGAAGCTGGTTCACAAGGCAACACCATTCCACGCATACCTCTACGCTCACGCAAACGTCTGTCAATTTGAATCGCCAATGACATAGAATCATTGAGACCAGAGGGAGCAGGGAAACCAACCATAACATCCTTTACATTCTCTGACAGACCCTTCCGAAAAAGGGCTGCCAAAGCATCATCATTCCATTTGGTCAGAACTGCCCACTTTCGGAATTTCTGACAGTACAACTCAGCGTCCTCAAGCCCCTGATTTAATGCCAACAAGGTTTTTTCAGCTTGATCAGTGACATTAGGTTCATCGTACAATAACCCCAGAGCCAAAAAAAATGCATCAACATCACTCAAAACAGGGTCCCCAGGTGTCAGGGAAAAAGCCCAAAACTGAGGAGAGAGAGGACAATTTGAACCTGCTGTGCTGCGTTCCCTGAGGACTTAGGTTTTAAGGCAAAAAACAACTTACAGTTATTTTTGAAATTCAGAAATTTAGCTCGATCCCCCAAAAACAAATCTGGCATGGGGACCCTAGGTTCCACAACCGGCAACCCTGCAAGATAGGTAGCAATACTCCGAACTTCAGTTGCAAGCTGATCCACACGGCCAGACAACTGTGCAAACTCCATTGAGAGAAAAAAAAATCCTCCTCAGCACCCAGAGAAAAAGAGGGAAAAAATGCAACAGACAGAAAAATAAATCTCTGACAACTCTGACAACTTTTTTCCTTCCACACTATTTTTCCCTTCTGTGAGTACCATATAATTTTCAGTTTGGCCGGTGATACTCTTATGTTTTGGTAACTGAGGAGAGCAGGCAAAAAAAGGCAATACACCAGAGAGGTTGGGATCTACTGGATTGCAGTACCCTGACTAACCACCACAACTAAAGGCAGCCGTGGAGCGTTCCTACGTTGGTCCTAGACGCCTCGTCACAGCCTGAGAGGCTAACTACACCTAAAGATAGATTTCTGTGAGGTTAGCCAGGTTCCCCCCGGGGCTTGGGCTCCTCTCAGTTCCTCTGGAGCCATTGTTATTTGTTCATTTGCCTTTTCCAGTTTTTTAGTGGCTGCGGCTTAGTTTTGTTACACCAGAGAACTAATTTAGGTGGTAGAGGTCGTGTGATCTCAGGTGTTTTTGCAATCAGTACGTTGGCATTTTTTAGGGTTTTTTTGGATTGCAGTGAGTATCCTTTCTATCCTTTTCTGTCTAGGCAGATTGGGCCCCAGCGTTTGCTCATACTATTTTCTGTCTGTGTCTGTATTTCCTCTTGTCTAACTGCCATTACATGTTTGGGGGCTTCCTATGTTCTTTGGGGATCTGCTCCGGGGCAGATAGCTTTTCCTCTTTCTATCTTTAGGTGTAGTTAATCTATCAGGCTGTGACGAGGCGTCTAGGACCAACGTAGGAACGCTCCAGGGCTGCCTTTAGTTGTGGTGGTTAGTCAGGGTACTGCAATCCAATAGATTCCAACCTCTCTGGTGTACTGCCGTTTTTGCCTGCTCTCCTCAGCTACCGAAACATAACACCCAACCCTCCTAACTTTAACCTCAACCCTTACCCTAACTTTAGCCCCAACCCTAACCCTAACCCTAAAGGGAAAATGGAAATAAATATTTTTTATTATTATATTATTTTCCCTAACTAAGGGGGTGATAATGGGGGGTTTGATTTACTATTTATAGTGGGATATTAAAGCGGGTTTTTATGTTTGGCTGCTGTCACTAATAGATGTTTTTTATTGCAAAAAATAGTTTTCGCATCACCACACTTTGAGAGCTATTATTTTTTCATATTTTGATCCACAGAGTCATGTGAGGTCTTGTTTTTTGGGGAATGAGTTGATGTTTTTTTTGGTAACATTTTCGGGCACTTGACATTATTTGATCGCTTTCGATTCTGATTTTTGGGAGACAGAATGAGCAAAAAACAGAAATTCATGAATTTATTTTGGGGGGGCGGTTACACTATTCCGCGTGTGGTAACATTGATAAGGCAGTTTTATTCTTTGAATCAGTGCGATTACTGCGATACCTCATTTATATCATTTTTTTTATGTTTTGGTGCTTTTATACAATAAAAACTATTTTATATAAAAAATCATTTATTTTTGCATCGCTCTATTCTGAGAGCTATAACTTTTTTTTTTCGCTGATGATGCTGTATGACGGCTCATTTTTTGCGGGACAAGATGACATTTTCAGCGGTACTATGCTTATTTATATCCATCTTTTTGATCACTTGTTATTCCACTTTTTCTTCTGTGGTATGATGATAAAGCATTGTTTTTTGCCTTTTTTATGGTGTTTACTAAATTGGTTAACTTGTGGGACAGTTTTATAGGTTGGGTCTTTACGGACTCGGCGATACCAAATATGTGTACTTTTATTGTTTAGATTTTTTCTCTATTCAAATATTTATTTAGTGATAGAATAAATATAGATTTTTATTTTTTAACATATTTTTACAATTATTTTAATTCTTTTTTTAATTTAATTCTTACTTTTACAATTTGTCCCACTATGGGACACTCATTTTGTGCAGGCTGATCACTTATATGACATGCAGATCTGCATGCCATATAAGGCCAGTTTCACATTTGCATATCTGTGCACAGCGTTTGATCTGCATAGATCCGCATGTGTCGTGCGTACCTATCTTTAACATTGTGTACGCAGGGACATGCGCTTGCATCAGTTAGCATGCGGATGTGTACGCATGCATCATTTCACAGTGTGCGGCGGGGTACAGTGAATGCAACATGTTTTTGAGGCGTCAATTATGCACAGTCATCTGCATGCTGATGGAAGTGCATCAAAACCAATGCATTACTGTCTATGGGAATGCATTGGTACACAAGGACATGCGTATGTGTTACACCCGGTCCCTGTGCTGGCTCTGCTCCCCGTTCTGGTCACTCACCTCCTGCTTTTCACGCGGTCCCTGTGCACCAGCGAGCTCCCTGTCTGAGGTCTCATGCTCTTTCTAATTCTCAGCGTCCTGCTCTCTCTCCCTCCCCCATTTCCTGGCATGCTGTCATCAGATCTTCAGGGAATACTATTAGGACGCGAGCGCGCACTGCTCTGGTTTCATAAAGGGACAGCGTGCATTTTTTAAATTTAGTAATTATCCAATGGCAGCACACTGATTACTATTTCTGGTCTCTCTTCCACTGGAAGAGCGCCAGAGCAATGAGTATCTACCATTCTACATCTGGTTCTGTCTCTGACCTGTCTGCGCTGTGTTAGCAGTCTCTGTGCATTTGCTCATACTATTTGTCTCCACAGAGGTATTGGTATCCTGTATCCTGCTATCCCTGACAACCTCTGCAATCACTTGTGCAAGTGTCATCCCTTTCCACCAAAAGCCATCTGAATCCGTGGACTGTGACAAGGTTACTGGAGCCAGCTTGCTACCATCTACCCAGAACCAGGACCTTCCTCACCTGTGTCTACCTCTCCACGGTCTCTTCCATTATATCTGTTACCCCTTTTGGTCCCACTGGGACAGCTTCCACGTGTCCGGGGTCTAACTGGAGGTAGCACCTGTGTCCTCCGGGTATTCCATTCTGGTCCTGTTCGAGGGGCCTTACTATGGGTACCCGGGGCTCACTAGTTACGCCCCCTTCGGAGCCCCCCGGACAGTGGTTCTGAGGTTGCACTTCAAAAATAAAAAACGAATGTGAACTTCACCATCTCTGCCTCAGCTTCCATTCATTACAGTACGCATGCGTTCGAGATGCATGCATACTTCAGAATGAGCAGGTCCAGAAACTGGTTTCAGCTACCACCAAAAGAAAGCTGTATAAAAGGAAATGTGGAAACTGCAAGGCCATTACTTTCAAGACTCTGGATCTGACAACAACACTGGCTATGTAAGTATAGAACCTTTGAAAATGCCTGTCTCTCTCACTGCAGTCTGTACTTTGTACTAATACTGGTTGCCGCCTGGTGCTGCCGTCTCTCCTGGTGCTGCTGTCTGTCCTGGTGCTGCCGTCTGTCCTGGTCCTGATGTCCTGATGAGGACAACACTGTCTACGTAAGTATAGAAGCTTTGAAAATGTCTGTCTCTCTCACTGCTTTTTCTGTTTCTTGTAGACTGGTTGTCTCTCCTGGTGCTGCCGTCTGTGCTGGTGCTTCCGTCTCTCCTGGTGCTGCCATCTGTCCTGGTGCTGCTGTCTGTCCCTGTTCTGTGCTGACTGCTGTGCTGTTGGACTACTGCCTGTCATGTAAGTATTGGTGTCCATTGTTTTTTTTATTTTTTTTTGGCTGCATTGTGTTTGGCTCTTAACAAGTTTAATTGTTCTTATCTGTTCTTTTCTGTAGTGTTTCACTTCACTGCTGCCTGCTCTTCAACCATGTCCTCAAGTGAAAAACTGACTTCTTCCCAGGGTGGACATGACACAGATTATGTAATCACATTTATACCGATTGGTATGTATTGACTGGCAATACTAAACATGTGTTAAACCATGTAATTTCTTTACAGGTACCTTGCAGTGATGAAGAGCAGGAGCAGTCGAGTGGAAATGAATATTCTCAGGGTCGTCGGGCTCATGTGTTTCAGGAGGAAATACGGGGTGTAAGTAGTCTTTTTATCAGAGTTGTAATTGAATTTGTTTTCAGTTTTAATTAAAATTGTTTTGTTTTATTTGATCATAGGCTCCACAATGGGAAGAAGGCAAACAGGACATTGACAACAAACAGCTACTTAACCTTGAGCAAGAGTGAGTACCGTTGTGGGACACCCGTGATCGTCAGCACTCCGACATTGTTGTGATTCAATGACTCTGGGAAGAAGTGGCTAGATCGCTGTTGCATGATGGTGACCGTGCAACATCACCGAACTATCCTCCACCACCACCGCCTCCAGTTCACAGATCCACCACACTGCCGAGTTCATCACCCTGCAGCCAGCAGCATCCACCATGCTCCCAAGTTCAGCACCCCTGCAGCCAGCAGCATCCACCACGCTCCAGAGTTCAGCACCCCTGCAGCCAGCAGCATCCACCACGCGGCCGAGTTTAGTAACCCTGCAGATAGCAGCATCCACGACGCTGCCCAGTCCAGCACCATGCCAGAAGACTGCAACAGAGGCCACCTCTCCCACTCGGTCAAGAGAACAAAGGAAAAAAACAAAACATATTCCCACCAGAACGAAGACCAGAGCCCAAAAACCCTGCCAAAATTGAACCCACCACCTCCACCCTCACCTGCCAATGTGTCTCTGTTGTCAAATGTGTCACTACCTTCCCTTGTGTCTGTGTCTGTCCCTTCCAGTTTGTCCCTTCCATTCCCATGATTCTACTGTGTCGTCTACTCCCTATGTGTTCAGTCCCATCCATGATCCAATCCTTCAATTTGTTGCCCCTTTCCCCTGTAACACCTTCCTCATCAACTACCACCCAATCCTCACTGTTGTGAATGGGTTTGAGATGAGTTCTGAGCAGAGGCTTCCTCTGGTGGTTACAAGCGGTGCTGGTCTGTCCAGTGAAGATTGTGAGGACTGGGAATCAGGTGTTACTGACTGGTCTTATATAAGGGAGTCACCTTCCCATCAGGGTTGCCGGTGATCAATTGTTCTGGTCTGAATCCTTCATTCCTGTTTCCCTTGTAGCCTGCTGTGTCGTGTCTGCATCTCCTGCTAACAGATAAGACATTTTCTTCTTTTTGTTTTTGTGCTATATTTTTGCATTTTTGTCCTGCACTTCTGTGGGGGCCTTCAGGGTCCCCTCCGGGGGCTTTTGCCCTCTCAGTTTAGTTCAGCCACTTATGTATGTACTTTTGCTTTTTCCAGTTTTTTCAGTGGCTGCTGTTTTGATTTTGTTACACCAGAGAACTAATTTAGGTGGTAGAGGTCGTGTGATCTCAGGTGTTTTTGAAATTAGTGGTGTTGGTGCTTTTCAGGGTTTTCTGGGATTGCAGTAAGTACCCTTCCTGTCCTTTTCTATTTAGTTAGTTTGGGCCCCAGCGTTTGCTCATACTATTTTCTTTCTGTGTCAGTATTTCATCTTGTCTAACCGCCATTACATGTTTGGGGGCTTTCTATTGTCTTTGGGTTCTGCTCCGGGGCAGATAGCTTTCCTATATCTATCTTTAGGTGTAGTTAGTTTCTCAGGCTGTGACGAGGCGTCTAGGACCAACGTAGGAACGCTCCACGGCTGCCTCTAGTTGTGGTGGTTAGTCAGGGTACTGCAATCTCATAGTTTCCAACTGCTCTGGTGTATTGCCTTTTTTTTACCTGCACTCCTCAGCTACCAAATCATAACACCTCACAACTCCACACCCCCAGGGTCCACCCCATCTTACCCTCAGCTAGACCCCGATCTTAAACCCAATTTTTTTTTTGTTAAATAAAATTTTATTTTGTTTGCACAATATCTGTTTTCTTTTTGTCTATGCGCTGCCGCCGCAAACACACACATGTGTGAATTGTATTATTGAAGGAATTTGTAACGGGTGTTTTACTGGAGGTCTTTTATTATGTAAGTCAGCAAACATTTCAGGTACATTTTTAACATTAAAGGAACATTTTACTTAGCGGCTTAAACCATTCCGTCTTGCCATGCCACACGTCCATTATCAGAAACAAGAAAGCAGCAAACTTATCCCTCATCTGGGCAACTTCCACTGTAGTCCTCAGAGGGTGATCTTGTAATCCAGCAATGTAAGTTCCTCAGGTTCTAAGTTGGGTCGCTCTTTTGCCAGGATGTAATTGTGCATAACAACACATGCTTTCACAACCTCATCAATTATCTCAGTTTTTAGATTGATGGCTGTTCCCAAAATGTGCCATTTAGATACCAGCAATCCAAAGGCACACTCCACAGTTCTTTGTGCCCTTGTCAGTCAGTAGTTGTAAATCCGTTTGGTGTGATTCAAGTCCCTACTTGAGTAAGGTTTTAAGAGGTTGGCACACATTTAAAACACCTCATCCCCAACTACAACAAACGGCATTGGCGGTCCTTCAGAGTTCGGAAGAGGTCATGGCTGTGGAAAATTTAAATTATTATCATACAAATGTCGGCCCATGTCAGAGTTTTTGAAAGTCTGAGAGTCATTTTCTCGTCCGAATGAACCAACGTCCATGGTGACAAATCGACATTCAGCATCTGCAATCGCCATGAGAACAATCGAAAAGTATTTTTTGTAATTAAAATACTCGGTTCCACTTTCAGCAGGTTTCATAATCTGAATGTGTTTGCCATCCACAGCCCCCACATGGTTAGGAAAATTACAAATGTCTTGGAATTTTGCAGTATTTTCCAGCCAGAGTTCAGTTGTGGGTTGGGGGAGGAATTCTTGACGCAGAACGGCACATAAGGCACGGCAGGTGTCTGCAACAATCCCAGAAAGGGTGGACACTCCAATCTGAAATTGAAAATGTAGAGATGATAAGGTCTCTCTGGTAGCCAGGAATCTGCCGAAAAGAAAATGGGAAACAAATCAGTACATGGCTTTTCTAACAATAATACTATCGACATGTGTTTGTTTTTCAAAATTACGTGCCTCAGGGTCACTAACAGACGTTGCTCAGCAGGAATTTCTCGATGGAGTTCTGTGTCCTGCCTGGTTATGGCTCCTGCAGCAAGTCATTGAAGCTTTGTTCCGACATCCTCATGTAGTCAAAAAACTTCTTCAAGTTTTCATGCAGCTCTGTGGACAACTAGTGGTAGGCTCCACGGCTCTCTCGGAGTTCAAGGATGGGGAGTTGCCAGTAGCGACGACGATGTCTTCTCCGTCTTTGGTCTTCTTCTTTCTTCTTAAGAAGCCACAGCAAAGGCAAAAGCAAATTTCAATTGTAAATCCAGATTATCATAGAAGCTGTCCATGTCAAAATCCATCTTGCAGCTGTGTATCTATATATATAGAAATCCCATGAGACACGCCTATTGGGTGTCTGATGTCAAGGAAAATGTCAAGGAAAAGCTACTGTAAAAGCATTGGAAATATCGAACGCATGCGCATAAATAGCGTAAACGCAAGCCAAAACACATGCAAGCGCATGCACACGCAGCTTTTTTTGCCGTCATGCGTAAGATGATGCGGATAAAAAATGCTGCATAAGCATGCGTTGCCATGCGTTTTTGCATGCATTTGCGCATGAGATCATACGCTGCGACACACAAATGCTAATGTGAACCTAGCCTATGCTGTCAGCGCTGCACTCTGTGCACATTGACCTCAGAGACTTCCTGACAAGCACTGCGCATGACAGGAAGACTCTCAGATCTGGTAATCCAGATGTCGTCATGACGACATCGGGTTACCATGGAAGTGATTGGCCGACAGCCCCTCTGCCTGCTCTGACCGCTCCTGGCACTTAGTGTCTGGTGTCAGCTGTGAGAATCAGCTGACACTCGGCCGTGATCGGTTGCGCTCCCACCGTGAGCGTGGCCGATCGCATATGACATACTATCCCGTCCATGATCATAGGGGCCCAGGTCACATGGATGGATAGTATGTCACATGTCAGAAAGGGGTTAAAAAATTTTGGTAAAATTCAGATACTTTTACACAATGTTGCAACACATAGCAAAAAAAAATTCTCAGAATCACTAGGATATATTGAAACATTTCAGAGTTATTAAGACATAAAGTGACACTGGTCAAATTTTAAAAATTTGGCTTGGTCATTGAGGCTTCACTAATTAGTAAAATTTTATATTTGTCCCAAACAACCCCTTAAAGAAACTTAACAGATTGGTCACAGAAAGAAATGCTATTTAGTTTGAAATAATCCCAAGAGTTGTAAAAATATCCTACATCAAATAGAAGTTCCTATAAGAAATGTTAGAAGAATATGTTAAAGGACTTGAAGACTAATGAAAGCATCAGGAAACGAGTGACATTAAATTATGGTGGTATTATGTTGTACAGCCTTCTCTGGGGCTTACAGAGGTTGATGAGGTATTGTATGTATTTAATTATTAATACTTTACATATGTGCGTTTCTACACTCAACTATTTTAAATTTTGCTTGATACATTTATTTTTATAAAATGACAAAAAAAAATTTACTCAAATTTTTATATGCAAGGAAAATCTTCTATATGAAGTCTAGAAAATATGTAAGGAAGCAGGATGCCATTATGAGCCTACTCTCTAGAAACATTATATAGACAAAATAATTGGGAAACGTATACCTTACACTAGCTTTTATGACATCCTACAATAAAATTATATGTATTAACATAAAGTTGGTCCTTCCTTTACAACTAAAACTGCTTCCACTCTTGTCGAAAAGGATTGATAGAAGATGTTGGAGTGTGTCAGTGAAAAATGTTTACCATTCATCCAAAAGAATATTTGTCAGGTTAGACATTGTTCTTGGATGAGAGAACCTGACACGCAAACTCTGTTCTAGTTTGGTACTTGATAGGGTTGAGGTCAGTGATGTGTCCAGGTTAGTAAAGCTCTTCCACACCTCTTATTTATGGACTCTCCTTTTGTACTGAGACACTGTAAAACTGGAACACTGGAACAGAAAATGGTCTTAAACAAACCGTTCTTGCAAAGATGTAAGCATACAAATGTCTAAAATGTCTTGGAATGCTGAATTATAAAAAATTATCTTCACTGGAATTAAGGGTCCTAGGCCAACCCCTGAAAAGCCACGCATTAGCATTATCCTTTCTCCACAAAATGTTATAGTTGGCACAATGAAGTCAGAAAGGCAATGTTCTCTTAGGCAGAGTCCTGTGGCAGCGTACTTTACACCACTCCCCCTGATGATTTGCATTGTGCTTGGTAATCTAAAGCTTGCATGAAGCTGCTTGGCTATGCCATGAAGCCCCTTGTGCATAGTTTATGTGCTGATGTTAATACCGGAGGAGGTTTGAAGCTCTGCATTTATTGAGTCAGTAGAGCTTTTGTGACTTTTATGCATTACGCACCTGATCACTTAGGAGAGCCCATCCTGCAATTAGACATGGTCTCCACTTTGTGGCTGACTTGCTTCCTAAATATTACTACATTTCAATAACACAATGAATATTTGCCATAAAATATTTAAGACAGAAAAAAAAATCATAATCTGACTTGCTATACCAATGTCATCATATTACAATACAATGAGCTCAATAGAAAGATCCAGACTTTCACAAATGTTAGTACAGACACAGACTGTATAACTAAGGGCTGAATGTATATACAGTTGCCATGGGACGGAATGAAAAACTTGAATTCAATGATTAGAAATTTTGTCCCAATACTTTAGCCAGTATAGTGTCAGTCTAGGTGCATTCAAGGGTTTACAGGATTGTTATGTTGCATATTTTGCTGTTCAATGAACTTCAGTAAC
Organism: Oophaga sylvatica; assembly: GCA_033576555.1. Classification (NCBI taxonomy): domain Eukaryota; kingdom Metazoa; phylum Chordata; class Amphibia; order Anura; family Dendrobatidae; genus Oophaga; species Oophaga sylvatica. The sequence goes on from JARQOD010000005.1 coordinate 192,157,139, forward strand.
ATATTTATTGCTTGCATGACATGCATAATCTTTAATCTTTAAACATTATATGACTGTACTAAAGGTATTCCCTGGGATCTTCTTGTACGTCATAGCTTTATCACCTTTTCTCAATGATGATTATTATATCCACCCATATAATAACCACTTTGACCTCGTGTCTGTAACACTTAATAGCTAACTTTCAATTTTTTGCTGATTTCATTTGTTTGTACAGTTTATGCCCTGAAACAGCAGAGAAGGTGGCGATATGTATTCCAGTTGATAACCTTGACTCCCCTTCATACCAGTATTACTGTTTCTAGCAATAAAGGAGTACAACATTAAATATTTAACTGGATTATGCTGTACTTTTTCTGAAACTTTTATTTCAAGTTCATTATTGGTGAACCTTGCAGTAGGGTATCATTAATGGCAATTAAATATAACCATGCTACACAGATAACAAAATTATATTCAGCACCTGTCATTTATGAAGCATTATGATACAATTATGGGTTTACAATATAGCAGCAATATGATCAAGAAGATATGCAGATGTTGGGCAAATGAATAAGGCTAATTCAGATTTTTTTCTAGGCATCTTATAGAGTGCCTAATTGCATTTTACGCTTTACCTGTACCATATAAAATAAAGTAAAAACTGCAAATTTTCTAAGTTCAAAGCATAATAGAAAATAAAATAATTTACACATAATTTTTAACCTTAACAATTGTAACTATATCATTTCCTAATACATAATACAGATTTCCCGATCTTGACCCCTTAACGACCGCCGATACGCCTTTTAACGGCGGTCATTAAGGGTACTTAAACCACAGCGCCGTTAATTAACGACGCTGTGGAAAAAGCCTATAGGCCCGGCGCTCCCGCACGAGGTCCAGATTTTCTCCCTCGTTTTCTCCTTTTAAGTTTTCCTCTCTCCTCTGATGTGATCGCACATCAGAGGGGAGAGAAATGGGGTCCCCGGGACCCCCATGCCTCCCATTGTCCCCCCAGGCCTCCTATGCCTCCCCGAGATCCCAGCGTCTTTTTCCGTTAAAGAAAATGGCGGGCGCATGAGCAGTGCGCAGTGCGCCCGCCGAGCCGGATGTTCTCCGGGTTCTGGATACCAGGGGTAGCCGAGACCCCAGAGAACATAATTAGGGTCCCCCTCCAGTCCCCCCGCTTTTGCGATCGCCGCTATTAACCCTATAACGGCGATCGCAAAAGAAAAAAAAAGACGCGATCCTGCCTGCAATTTCTCTCCCCTCTGATGCGATCGTACATCAGAGGGGAGAGAAATAGGGTCCCCAGGACCCCCAATCCCTCCCAGTACCTGTAGGTGTTCCCCATGGCCCCTCTGCGCTCCTGCAGCGCCCCCTGTAGACCGATCCTGCAGCGTCTTCACCCTGTAAAAAAATGGCGGGCGCATGCGCAGTGCACCCGCCGACTCTGCCTGGCGGCAGATTCAAAAAATGAATGACTTCATTCATTCTCTAAAAGTACATTTTGATCACTGTGATAAACTATCACAGTGATCAAAAAAAAAAAAAAAACAGACATAAACCCCCCTTTATCAGCCCCTTTGTTAGGGACATATAATAAAATAAAGAAATTTTATTTATTTTTATTTTTCCATTAGGGTTAGGGTTATAATTAGGGTTAGAGTTAGGGTTACAATTAGGGTTAGGGTTAGCATTAGGGTTAGGGTTAGGCTGGGTTCATACTGCGTTATGGCAGTCCGTTAGACGGACTGCGTTACACCGCGTGTAACTCAGTCCGTTAACGCTGCCATTCACCCCCATTTGAGGGCTCATTGCGATGCATGCCGTAAAGCGGCATGCATTCCGACGTGCCGTCATTCATTGATGGAGCCTCGGACGCGGGCTGCAGCGCCTGTGGCTCCTCATCGCTAGGGCAGATGAATCATCTGCTGATTCCTCTGCGCTAGCGGGTATAGCATAACGCGATCGCGTTATGCTATACCGTTACTAGCCCGTCAACGCTATGTGTTGAACGGGCTGGTAAAATGCAATATGATCCTAGCCTTAGTGTTAGGGTTATAATTAGGGTTAGTGTTGGAATTAGGGTTAGGGTTTCAATTAGGGTTAGGGTTACAATTAGGGTTGGGATTAGGGTTAGGGTTGGGATTAGGGTTAGGGGTGTGTTTGGGTTAGGGTTGGAGCTAGAATTGAGGTGTTTCCACTATTTAGGCACATCAGGGGGGTCTCCAAACACGACGTGGCGTTCAAAAAGTCAAATGGCTCTCCCTCCCTTCCGAACTCTGCCGTGCGCCCAAACAGTGGTTTACCCCTACATATGGGGTATCAGCGCACTCAGGACAAATTGCACACCAATTTTGGGGTTCTAATTTCTCCTGTTACCCTTGGGAAAATAAAAAATAGCTGGCTAAAAAAATCATTTTTGAGGAAAAAAATGATTTTTTATTTTCACGGCTCTGCGTTTATAAATTTCTGTGAAGCACTTGGGGTACAAAGTGCTCACCACACATCTAGATAAGCTCCTTGGGGGGTCTAGTTTCCAAAATGGGGTTACTTGTGGGGGGTTTCCACTGTTTAGACACATCAGGGGGTCTCCAAATACGAAGTGGCGTTCAAAAGTCAAATGGCATTCCCTCACTTCCGAACCCTGCCGTGCGCCCAAACAGTGGTTTACCCCAACATATGGGGTATCAGCGCACTCAGGACAAATTGCACACCAATTTTTGGGTTCTAATTTCTCCTTTACCCTTGGAAAAATAAAAAATAGCTGGCTAAAAAAATCATTTTTGAGGAAAAAAAATATTTTTTATTTTCACGGCTCTGCGTTTATAAATTTCTGTGAAGCACTTGGGGTACAAAGTGCTCACCACACATCTAGATAAGCTCCTTGGGGGGTCTAGTTTCCAAAATGGGGTCACTTGTGGGGGGTTTCTACTGTTTAGGCACATCAAGGGCTCTGCAAACACAACATGACGCACACAGAACATTCCATCAAAGTCTGCATTACAAAATGGCACTCCTTCCCTTCCAAGCTCTCCCATGCGCCCAAACAGTGGTTTCACCCCACATATGTATCAGCATACTCAGGAAAAATTGCACAACAACTTTTGGGGTCCAAATTCTCCTGTTACCCTTGGGAAAATAAAAAAATAGCAGGCTAAAGAATCATTTTTGAGGAAAAAAATGATTTTTTATTTTCACGGCTCTACGTTATAAACTTCTGTGAAGCACTTGAGGGTTCAAAGTGCTCACCACATATCAAGATAAGTTCCTTAAGGGTCTAGTTTCCAAAATGGTGTCATTTGTGGGGGGTTTCCACTGTTTAGGCATATCAGGGGCTCTCCTAACGCGACATGGTGTTCAATTTCAATTCCAGCCAATATTGGTTTGAAAAAGTCAAAGGGCACTCCTTCCCTTCCAAGCCCTGCCGTGCGCCCAAACAGTGGTCCCCCCCACATATGGGGTATCAGCGTACTCAGGACAAATTGGACAACAACTTTTGTGGTCTAATTTCTCCTGTTACCCTTGGGAAAATAAAAAATTGGGGACTAAACGATCAGGTTTGTGGAAAAAAATATGATTTTTTATTTTCACGCCCGGGCGTTATAAACTTCTGTGAAGCACTTGGGGGTGCAAAGTGCTAACCACACATCTAGATAAGTTCCTTAGGGGGTCTAGTTTCCAAAATGTGGTCACTTGTGGGGGGTTTCCACTGTTTAGACACATCAGGGCTTTACAAACGCGACATGGCGTCCAGCCAATTCTGCGTTGAAAAAGTCAAACGGCGCTCCTTCCCTTCCAAGCTCTGCCATGCACCCAAACATGGTTTTACCCCCACATATGGGGTATCAGCATGCTCAGGACAAATTGCACCAAAACTTTTTGGGTCTTGTTACCCTTGGGAAAATAAAAATTGGGGTGAAAAGATCTTTTTTGTGGAAAAAATATGATTTTTTATTTTCACGGTTCTATATTATAAACTTCTGTGAAGCATTTGGAGGTTCAAAGTGCTCTCCACAAATCTAGATAAGTACCTTAGGGGGTCTAGTTTCCAAAATGGGGTCACTTGTGGGGGGTTTCCACTGTTTAGACACATCAGGGCCTCTACAAACGCGACATGGCATCCAGCCAATTCTGCGCTGAAAAAGTCAAACGGCGCTCCTTCCCTTGCGACCTCTGCCGTGCGCCTAAAAAGTAGTTTACCCCTACATATGGGGTATCGGTGTATTCAGGAGAAATTGCACAACAAATTTTGTGGTTCATTTTTTCTTTTAACACTTGTGAAAATAAAAAAAAATTGGTTCCGAAATAAAGTTTTTGCAAAAAAAGTTAAATGTTAATTTTTTCCTTCCACATTGCTTCAGTTCCTGTGAAGCACGTAAAGGGTTAATAAACTTCTTGAATGTGGTTTTGAGCACCTTGAGGGGTGTAGTTTTTAGAATGGTGTCACTTTTGGGTATTTTCTATCATATAGACCCCTCAAAGTGACTTCAAATGTGATGTGGTCCCTAAAAAAAAATGGTGTTGTAAAAATGAGAAATCGCTGGTCAACTTTTAACCCTTATAACTTCGTAACAAAAAAAAATTTTGTTCCCAAAATTGTGCTGATGTAAAGTAGACATGTGGGAAATGTTATTTATTAAGAAATTTGTGTGACATATCTCTCTGATTTAAGGGCATAAAAATTTAAAGTTTGAAAATTGCTAAATTTTCTAAATTTTTGCCATATTTCTGTTTTTTTCATAAATAAACACATGTCATATCAAAGAAATTTTACCACTAATGTGAAGTACAATATGTCACAAAAAAATAATCTCAGAATCAGCGGGATTCGTTAAAGCGTTCCAGAGTTATAACCTCATAAAGTGACAGTGGTCAGAATTGTAAAAATTGGCCCGATCATTAAGCTGCAAAATGGCTCTGTCACTAAGGGGTTAACTGGAAAACTACCGCAATCAGAAAACACGCCTTAATGAACAATTCCTAACTCTAACCAAAATAAAATAATATAAACATTTTTCTTACCTTAAGGCTAGTGATACACAACCATACTTTTTTCCATCCTAGGGAATCAGACAGATTATGCTAATCACACTCTGATCAAACTCTCAGCTTGATCAAAGTGTGATTAGTGTGATCAGAGTGTGTGATCTGATTTTTTAGGATGAAGAGAAGATGAAAAAAAATGTCATCCCACTGCAGTCCGATTTATGTTATCCGAATATCAGAAGAAAATTGAGCATGCTGCAATTTTTTCCTCAGACTCTGTCCATGCAAAAAATAGGACATGTGCACGGCCCCATAGAATAACATTGAACCAAGTACGATCCGATGTTTTGTCAGCTTGAACTCGGACCAGAAATATGGTTGTCTGCACCTGCCCTGACCATAATAAACTTTTTTTTTTAACCCTAACAAACATTAAAACCTTAACAAACATTAAAAAATAAAAATAAAATATATTAGGTTTCTGATAATTGTATAATGTTAAGCTTACTCCGACAGTTCCATACAGTGGCAGTCAAGCAAGCACACTACTAATCTATTCAAATGGGGCCTTCTGTCACCCTTTATGTCAATTTTTTGGGAATCTTGTCGGAATCCGTATGACATGCGTATTAGATCCATATGCAATGTGTTTTTAACATCATCTTTTACATACTGTAATTCTCTGTGTAATGTAAAGCTAGTTTTCTAACTAATAAGCAATCTTAAATACAGATAAATGCAATAGATAGATAGACAGAGAGATAGAAAGATTACCGCAACAGAGAGGAGCCAGAAAACCGCAGCATCTGATTGCTTCTATTCCTGTGCTGAAAAGAAGCACTTCTCCTTTTAAAATGTGTCTATTTCTTTTGGCAGAACAGAGGTTATTCAGTCATGTTGGAAACTCTGGAAGTATGAGCTCTCAGCTGAACTCGGTTAGCCACTCCCATCCCCTTCATAATCTGGGTCCTGATTCAAACCCATGTCAGAGCTAGCTTTTTCTGCATGGCTTGGAGGGAAGGTGTCTATATGAGAAAGAGTTTGGAGAAGTTATCTGTGACTGTTGCGTGATTTGTAAGTGTGATAATTCCCTTTGCTTCACCCATCCTTCACTACCTGGTGCATTCCTCTGTTATATGTGAGTGAATATTTGTATGCTTGATGTTTTCATTTTACACTTATTTGTGTTGCCTTGTCCAACGGGTTGGTGTACAGCGGTGCACAGTAGCACCTGTTGTGAATGTGTTAGAAATGAGTTCTGAGCAGAAGCTCCCTCTGGTGGTTGCAGACAGTGCTGAACCATTTAGTGAAGATTGGCAATCAGGAGTTACAGACTGGTCCTATATAAGGGAGGTTCCCTCCCATCAGGGTTGACGGTGACCAATTGTTCTTGTCTCAACTGTGGTTCCTGGTTCACTTAGAAGCTTGCTGAATCTTGCCTCTTCTCCTGCTCTCAGATAAGACATTTTCTGTTTTTATTTTTTTGTGCTTGCTTTTTGCATTGTTTCCTGCACTTTTGTGGAGGTCAGCCAGGTCCCCTCCAGGGGCTTGTGCTCCTCTCAGTTTGTCTTAGCCACTGTTGTTTGTTCATTTGCCTTTTCCAGTTTTTCTTCAGTGGCTGCGGCTTAGTTTTGTTACACCAGAGAACTAATTTAGGTGGTAGAGGTCGTGTGATCTCAGGTGTTTTTGCAATTAGTAGAGTTGGTACTTTTTAGGGCTTTTTGGGATTGCAGTAAGTGTCCTTCCTATCCTTTTCTGTCTAGGAAGATTTTGCCCCAACGTTTGCTCATACTATTTTCTGTCTGTGTCTGTATTTCCTCTTGTCTAACCGCCATTACATGTTTGGGGGCTTCCTATGTTCTTTGGGGATCTGCTCCGGGGCAGATAGCTTTTCCTCTTTCTATCTTTAGGTGTAGTTAACCTCTCAGGCTGTGACGAGGCGTCTAGGACCAACGTAGGTACGCTCCACGGCTGCCTTTAGTTGTGGTGGTTAGTCAGGGTACTGCAATCCAGTAGATTCCAACCTCTCTGGTGTATTGCCGTTTTTGCTTGCTCTCCTCAGCTACCAAATCATAACAGTATCACCGGCCCAAACTGAAAATTATATGGTACTCAACAGAAGGGAAAAATAGTAAAAGGAAAAAGAAAAAAGGAAGTTGTCAGAAATTTTTTTTTTCTCAGTTTGTTGCATTTCCCTCTTTTTCTCTGGGTGCTGATGAGGATTTTTTTTTTTTCTATCAATGGAGTTTGCACAGTTGTCTGGCCGTGTGGATCAGCTTGCCACTGAAGTTCGGAGTATTGCTACCTATCTTGCTAGGTTGCCGGTTGTGGAACCTAGGATCCCCATGCCAGATTTATTTTTGGGGAATCGAGCTAAATTTCTGAATTTCAAAAATAACTGTAAGTTGTTTTTTGCCTTAAAACCTAAGTCCTCAGGGAACCCAGCACAGCAGGTTCAAATTGTCATCTCTCTCCTGCGCTGCGATCCTCAGGATTGGGCTTTTTCCCTGACACCTGGGGACCCTGTTTTGAGTAATGTTGATGCATTTTTTCTGGCTCTGGGGTTCTTGTACGATGAACCTAATGTCACTGATCAAGCTGAAAAAACCTTGTTGGCATTAAATCAGGGCTTGAGGACGCTGAGTTGTACTGTCAGAAATTCCGAAAGTGGGCAGTCCTGACCAAATGGAATGATGATGCTTTGGCAGCCCTTTTTCGGAAGGGTCTGTCAGAGAATGTAAAAGATGTTATGGTGGGTTTCCCTGCTCCCTCTGGTCTCAATGATTCTATGTCATTAGTAGGGTTGAGCATTCCGATACTGCAAATATCGGGTATCGGCCGATATTGGCTGTATCGGAATTCCGATTCCGAGTACCGATATTTTCGTCATATCGGATACCGGAATCGGAATTGTCACTGTCACTGTCAGTGTCCGTCGGTCGGGTCTGTCAGGAGTCAGCGGCACTTACCCGGCAGAAGATCTCCGGCGGTCACATCCCGGACTGCTTAATGGCCGCCATCCTCTTCTCCCCGGCGGTCACATGCAGTTTCTCGCGATAACTGCAGTGACTGCTGGGTAATCCGGCCGTAAAGCAGTCCGATGACGTCACCGCCGGGGAAGCTGGTAAGCAGCTGTGCTGCGCCGGGATGTCAGGCTCTGCCTGTCATTCCGATGTAGCAGAGCTGGATCGTCGTGGGACTGTCGTTATGGACTGCGTCGGACAGGTGGTATACTGTTGGTTTGTTTTTTTTATTTTTTTACAGGAGATCGATGGCGTCGCAGGAATGAGAGAGTAATAAAAAAAATGAAAACTGTGTTGTCTCTTTTATTTCATTAAAAGACTTTTTTCTTGCTGTGTCTTTTTTTTACACATTTAAAAACTTTGGGATTAATAATGGATCGGTGTCTTATTGACGCCTCTCCATTATTAACCGGGCTTATTGTCACCGTGCAATCAACGGTGACATTAACCCCTTATTACCCCGCTTGCCACCGCTACAGGGCAAGTGGGAAGAGCCGGGTAAAGTGCCACAATTGGCACATCTTTTGATGCGCCAAATGTGGGGCTGCTGTAGCCTGGTATTATCAGGCTGTTGAGGGCCAAAATCCATGGGCCTTGACAGTCTTTTAATACCAGGCCGCAGCAGTCTGCATTTTACTTGGCTGGTTAACAAAAATAGGGGGACCCCTACGCCGTTTTTTTTTCGAGGGGATCCCCTATTTTTGTTAACCAGCCAAGCTAAGCAGACTGCTGTGGCCTGGTATTATCAGGCTTGCAAGGTCCATGGATATTGGATCCTTACCAGCCTGAAAAACCAGGCCTCAGCGGTCTGCTTCATCTGGCTGGTTAACAAAAATAGGGGGGACCCCACGCCAATTTTTTTCGAGGGGATCCCCTATTTTTGTTAATCAGCCAAGATATGCAGACTGCTGTGACCTGGTATTATCAGGCTGGCAAGGTCCATGGATCTTGGCTCCTTAACAGCCTGAAAATCCAGGCCTCAGCGGTCTGCTTCATCTGGCTGGTTAACAAAAATAGGGGGGACCCCACGCCAATTTTTTTCGAGGGGATCCCTATTTTTGTTAATCAGCCAAGATATGCAGACTGCTGTGGCCTGGTATTATCAGGCTGGCAAGGTCCATGGATCTTGGCTCCTTAACAGCCTGAAAATCCAGGCCTCAGCAGTCTGCTTCATCTGGCTGGTTAACAAAAATAGGGGGGACCCCACGCCATTTTTTTTTCGAAGGGAACCCCTATTTTTGTTAATCAGTTCCCTCTGACGTCACTGATGGTGTCCCTGGCTGACCTGAAGTGAAAGTGGAAAGCAATCAATTAAGCTTTCCACTTCCTCTCCTGTCAGCCAGGAGAGGAGCTCATTCATTTGGGGGTTTACTGTGAGGCTGCAGCATTAGCTGCGGTCCCTGCAGTAAACATTAACCCTTTCTGAAGGATTACACCGTGGGACCTGACTGTGCATCGGATTGGTAAGAATAATTTTGCTTTATTATTTTATTTTTATTACAGGAAATGGTTTTAGCAGGTAAATAAAATATGGTCAAAAACTGTGATTATTTCATTAAACTTTTTTATTAAAGTGTGTGTGTTTGATTTTTCTTTCATACAATAGGATTAATAATTGATAGTTGTCTAATTGACAGCTCTCAATTATTAACCTGGCTTAAAGTGACCTTTCAATTGCAAGGTCATTTTAACCCCTTATTAACCCATTCGCCACCGCTACAGGGCAATGGGAATAGACGGGCAAAGTGCCAGAAAGGGCAAATCTAATTAGAGATTTGCCCTTTCTGGGGTGTCTGGGGGCAGATGTTAAGTAGCCGGGGGGGGGCAAAAAAAATAGTCCCTCTCTGGGCTATTATTATCTGCCCCCACTCACTGGCTTTGTCTGTCTGGTTGCGAAAATAGGGGGGAGCCCACGCATTTTTTTTCAGCAATTTTACACCTCATATATATATATACATGTCATTGAATTTGTGACACATATATATATATATATATTTATATTTATAGTTCATACACTTCTACATAGTATAATAGCCGCTAATTCAATTGCCGGCTTTTGTGAAAATGCAGAACCCGACATGAAATGACACTTGGTGTACATAGGTTAACCATGTCTTTTCATGTAGTTTGATATCTGATTTGCACAACAATACATGAGTGTAAGTGTGCAAAATTTCACACCTGTAGGGGTTATTAAAGGTGTAAATTCATAGCAAAAAAGTCCGGTTTTTTTACAACGAATTTACACCTTTAATTAACCCCTACAGGTGTGAATTTTGCACACATAGACTGATGTAATTGTTTGTGCAAATCAGATAGCAAAGGCCATGAAAAGACATGGTTAACCCTATGTACACCAAGTGTCATTTCATGTCGGGTGCTTCTGTCTTTTCACAGAAGCCGGCTTTACCCGGCAATTGAATCAGAGGATATTTTACTATGTAGAAGTGTATAAACTATACATATATGTATATATATATGTCACAATGACATGTATATATATATATATATATATGTATTCTATGTGTGTATATTTAGTGTTTACAAGGAAAGAAAGAGGTTTTTTTAGTTACGATATTTTGTTCCCATAGACTTACATGGGACTTCCGGTATCGGTATCGGGTATCGCCGATATTTTAATGGTATCGGCGATACCATTCCGATTCCGATACTTTTGGATATCGGAAAGTATCGCTCAACTCTAGTCATTAGCGATTCAAATTGACAGACGTTTGCGTGAGCGTAGAGGTATGCGTGGAATAGTGTTGCCTTGTGAACCAGCTTCTGAGTCCATGCAGTGTGATAGAGTGGCTTCTGGGGCACAGCGTCATGAGTTTAGAAAACGCAATGGGTTATGTTTCTACTGTGGTGACGCCTCTCATGCTATTTCAGTCTGCCCTAAGCGGGGAAGACGTTTTGCATGCTCAGTTGTCTTAGGTAGTGTTCAGACTAAATTTCTGTTGACTGTTACCTGATTTGCTCCCTGTCCACATTTTCTGCTCAGGCTTTTGTTGATTCGGGAGCAGCTATTAAACTGATGGATTTTGATTTTGCTAAACGTTGTGGGTTTCCCTTGATACCCCTACGGAAGTCTATTCCCCTACTGGGGATTGATTTTACCCTTTGGCTGAGAATAAACCCCAGTTCTCTACTCAGTTGATAATGAGGGTTGAACCTGATCATCAGGAGAGTTGCAAACTTTTGGTGCTGTACAATCTGCATGACATTATTGTACTGGGTTTCCCTTGGTTACAGTCTCATAATCCTGTTTTGGATTGGAAATCTGTGTCTGTTACCAGTTGGGGCTGCCAATGTGTTAATGACAACACTCCTGTTTTTTCTGCCTCTCCCCAGGCTCAGGATGTTCCTGACTTTTTGACTGATTTTTCTGATGTGTTTAGCGAAAGTAAATCTGCATCCTTGCCTCCCCATAGGAGCTATGACTGCGCTATTGAATTAGTGCCTGGTAGTAAATTCCCTAAAGGTCGCCTTTTTAACTTGTCTGTACCTGAACATGACGCTATGCGGTCTTATATCAAGGAGTCATTGGAGAAGGGTCATATCAGACCATCCTCTTCACCCTTGGGTGCCGGTTTTTTCTTTGTGGCCAAAAAGGATGGTTCATTAAGGCCGTGTATTGATTATCGTCTCTTGAACAATATCACTGTGAAATATCAATATCCGTTACCCTTGATTTCTGACCTGTTTTCCAGGGTGAAAAGTGCTACTTGGTTTACCAAGCTTGACCTCAGGGGGGCGTATAACCTTATTCGCATTAAGCACGGGGATGAATGGAAGATGGCGTTTAATACCCCAGAGGGGCATTTTGAGTACCTAGTGATGCCGTTTGGGCTCACTAATGCTCCTTCCGTCTTCCAGTCCTTCATGAATGACATTTTCAGGGATTTTGTGGATAAATGTCTGATTGTTTATTTGGATGATATCTTGATTTTTTCCAATGACTGGGACTCTCATGTGAAACATGTTCAGACTGTGTTCCAGATTTTGAGAGAGAATGCTCTGTATGTGAAGGGATCAAAGTGTCTTTTTGGCGTACAGAGGATCTCATTTCTGGGATTCATTTTGTCCCCATCTGTTATTGAAATGGACCCGGTCAAGGTTCAGGCCATCTGTGATTGGGTCCAACCTACTTCATTAAAGGCTCTTCAGAGATTCTTGGGTTTTGCCAATTTTTATCGTAAATTTATTGGTAATTTCTCTGTTATTGTTAAACCATTGACTGATTTGACCAAAAAGGGTTCTGATGTGGTTAATTGACCTCCTGAGGCAGTCTCTGCGTTTCAGGAACTTAAGCAGAGATTCACTTCTGCTCCTGTTCTGCGGCAGCCTGATGTTTCTCTGCCATTTCAGGTGGAGGTTGATGCCTCTGAAATTGGGGCAGGTGCCGTTTTGTCCCAAAGAGATCCGGAGACCTCTAAAAGTAACCGAACATAATTATGACGTGGGTAATCGGGAGTTATTGGCCATGAAGTGGGCTTTTGAAGAATGGAGACATTGGCTGGAGGGAGCCAAACATCAGGTGGTGGTCCTCACGGACCATAAGAATCTGGTTTATCTGGAGTCAGCCAAGCGACTTAATCCTAGACAGGCCAGGTGGGCCTTGTTTTTCACACGTTTTAATTTTGTGGTTTCCTTTCTTCCTGGCACTAAGAATGTTAAGGCGGATGCCCTCTCGAGGAGTTTCCTTGCGGACTCTCCTGAGTTATCAGATCCTGCTGTTATTTTGAAAGAGGGTGTAGTTCTTTCCGCCATCTCACCCAATTTGAGACTGGCTCTGGAAGAGTCTCAGGAGGATAAACCCGAGCGCTGCCCTATTGGGAAATTGTTTGTCCCAGACCGGTGGAAAAAGAGTGTGATGTCTGAGATTCATTGTTCCGCGTTGGCCGGTCATCCCGGAATTTTTGGTACCAGAGACTTGGTTAGTCGGTCCTTTTGGGGGCCTACTTTGTCTCGTGACGTTAGGGAATTTGTGCAGTCCTGCGGGACTTGCTCTCGCTCCAAGCCTTGCTCTCGCTCTAGTGGTTTGTTGATGCCATTGCCTGTGCCCAAGAGACCATGGACCCATATCTCTATGGATTTCATTTCCGACCTCCCTGTTTCTCAGAGAATGACCGTTATCTGGGTGATTTGTGATAGGTTTTCCAAAATGATACATCTTGTGCCATTACCTAAGTTGCCTTCCTCCTCTGAATTGGTGCCTTTGTTCCTTCAGCACGTGGTTCAGTTACACGGCATTCCTGAGAACATTGTGTCTGACAGAGGAGTCCAGTTTGTTTCCAGATTTTGGAGGACTTTTTGTGCTAAACTTGGTGTTCAATTGTCTTTCTCCTCGGCTTTTCATCCTCAGACCAATGGACAAACTGAGAGAACAAACCAGACATTGGAGACTTATCTGAGATGCTTTGTGTCTGCTGATCAAGATGACTGGGTCTCTTTTTTGACTTTGGCTGAGTTTGCTCTTAATAATAGGGCTAGCTCTGCCACTTTGATGTCTCCATTTTTCTGCAATTTTGGGTTTCACCCTCGATTTTCTTCGGGACAGACGGAGGCTTCTGTCTGTCCAGGTGTTGACTCTGTTGTGTAGCGTATGCAGCAGATTTGGGACCAGGTAGTGGAGAGATTGTCCCTCTCTCAGGAGAGGGCCCAGCGGTTTGCCAACCGGCATAGGACTGATGGTCCTCGGTTTGAAGTGGGGGACTTGGTCTGGTTGTCCTCAAGAAATATCCCTATGAGAGTTGCATCTCCTAAGTTTAAGCCTAGATTCATTGGACCTTAAAAGATCATGGATATCCTTAATCCTGTTTCCTTTCGTTTACTTCTTCCAGAGACATTTAAGATCCATAACGTGTTCCACAAGTCCTTATTGAAGAGGTTTGTCGAGCCAGTGGTTCCTATGGCTGCGCCTCCTGACCCTGTTTTGGTTGAGGGCAATCTGGAGTATGTGGTTGAGAAAATATTGGATTCTCGTTTTTCTAGACGGAAACTCCAGTATTTGGTTAAGTGGAGAGGTTATGGTCAGGAGGACAATTCTTGGGTGTTTGCTTCGGACATCCATGCTAGGAGACTGATCCGTGCGTATCACAGAGCTCATCCTGACCGACCTGGTTGCCAAAGTGAGGGTTCGGTGACCCCTCCTCAAGGGGGGGTTACTGTTGTGAATGTGTTAGAAATGAGTTCTGAGCAGAAGCTCCCTCTGGTGGTTGCAGACAGTGCTGAACCATTTAGTGAAGATTGGCAATCAGGAGTTACAGACTGGTCCTATATAAGGGAGGTTCCCTCCCATCAGGGTTGCCGGTGACCAATTGTTCTTGTCTCAACTGTGGTTCCTGGTTCACTTGGAAGCTTGCTGAATCTTGCCTCTTCTCCTGCTCTCAGATAAGACATTTTCTGTTTTTATTTTTGTGCTTGCTTTTTGCATTGTTTCCTGCACTTTTGTGGAGGTCAGCCAGGTCCCCTCCGGGGGCTTGTGCTCCTCTCAGTTTGTCTGAGCCACTGTTGTTTGTTCATTTGCCTTTTCCAGTTTTTCTTCAGTGGCTGCGGCTTAGTTTTGTTACACCAGAGAACTAATTTAGGTGGTAGAGGTCGTGTGATCTCAGGTGTTTTTGCAATTAGTAGAGTTGGTACTTTTTAGGGTTTTTTGGGATTGCAGTAAGTGTCCTTCCTATCCTTTTCTGTCTAGGAAGATTGGGCCCCAACATTTTCTCATACTATTTTCTGTCTGTGTCTGTATTTCCTCTTGTCTAACCGCCATTACATGTTTGGGGGCTTCCTATGTTCTTTGGGGATCTGCTCCGGGGCAGATAGCTTTTCCTCTTTCTATCTTTAGGTGTAGTTAACCTCTCAGGCTGTGACGAGGTGTCTAGGACCAACGTAGGTACACTCCACGGCTGCCTTTAGTTGTGGTGGTTAGTCAGGGTACTGCAATCCAGTAGATTCCAACCTCTCTGGTGTATTGCCGTTTTTGCTTGCTCTCCTCAGCTACCAAATCATAACAAGCACCCCTCTTCCTTGGGTGGGGAAACAAAACAGATGGAGGGCTGATTCAGGAGATAAGGCAAGGGTCGCTGCCCCGGCATCTTCACCTTCAGAAGTATTTCGGGGAATAGAGTGAGCTATGGCACCCACTAGTGGTATTGACAGGAAAGGAGCCCTTGGTCCCGGGTCACCCAACAGCTAGGTCATTACACATCATGTGTCGTTGACATAAAGCCTTAGGTTTAAAAATGGGGAGGTGTCTGTCAGACAACCCCATTACTAACAAAAACCTATATAGAAATGAAATCCCATAAATAAGAATCAATTAAATAGTACCATGAATACCAAATAATACAAAGCATAAACCAAAAAGAAGTATTCACAGAAAAAAAATTGTATGCAATATACACTTTTATTGATAAATATTAAAACATGATTACAGTACACAACACAAAAAAAGAAATAAAAATAATTACACAAGACATAATTGTACAGAAAAAGAAGAGGTTAAAAACGAAATATAAAACCATGATATGTGAGAGGGCAGGATATGTCACCCAGATTGGCAAAAATATATATTTATCAAAGCAATATTACATCCATAGTAACAATCAAAATTGTGGGGACTGCTGTGAAAAAAATATCAATATTAAAATATATTAATACATAATATAAAGTGCATCATGCTGTAATTAATTAATGTAAATACTAATGACCAAAGATGTATTAGAAATAAATGTATCTTTGTAAGAAATAATTAACTATTATAGCAGAAAAGATAACTCCATACAATTTATAGATTTATATTATAAACTAAAGAAAACGAAACATGCATAGTGCAATGGGTACAATAGCAATTAAAAAATCGCAATCACCACAGATAATGTCAGGAAAAATAAATCATAATGGCAATTAAATACCAACCACAGTGACACACCACTGCCCCCTCACAGCACCCCAATGCGCATTTCGCTGTTGCTTCATCAGGCTGCAAGTGCAATGCAATGACCCTTTCCAGCAAACCCCATCCATTTGAAAAAAAACTGATGTGAGCAATATAAAAAAATAAGTCACAGGCTATGGTGTAAATATAGTATGTGTATTAATTTGTTTGTTAACTTGTTACCCAGAATATTGATGTATGCACAATGATAAATCCCCCTCTATGTCTATTAATTAAAAGAAACCAGCAACATGTTTCTTCCCCTTTGTTCTTCAAATTAACATTCCTGACAACCATATCCTATCCATATACTATCAGTTTTAACACCTTCACACCGAAGTCTGTTTCCACCTTCCTGACCAGACCTTTTTTTTCAATGCTGACCAATGTCATTTTATGAGTTAATAACTCTGGAATGCTTCAATATATTCCAGTGATGCTGAGATTGCTTTTTCGTGACATGTTATACTTCAGGTTAGTGGAAAATTTTAGTTATCATGATTTGCGTTTATTTGTGAAAATATTGACAGAAAAATTGAAAATTTGGCAAACAAATATTGTACTTTTCAAATGTTACATTTTTATGCCCATATACAAGATAGCTATACCACACAAAAAAAGTTAATAAATAAGATTTATCACATGCAACAACATTTACAAACCATTTTTTATTGATCATATTCATATGACATTTGAAGTGACTTTGAGGGGCCTAGAGTGGAGAAAATAAGTATTTGATACACTGACAATTTTGCAAGTTTTCCCACCTACAAAGAATGGAGAAGTCTGTAATTTTTATCGTAGGTATTGTTGGGTGTCAGGATTTTTCTGGTGTGCATGATGGATCCCAAGCTTTGACTGCCTTTGCAGTCTCCCGTTCGACTCCGGCCACTGTGGGTGCTGCTCAGCATAGACGTCTGTCCCAGCATCTTGCTCAGGCTTATGGTGTGCGCTTGATTGCTGCTGGTTCTTCAACCAAGTCTATGGGAATCAGTGATACGCAGGTGCCATCCTGTGCTCCGGAGTCTAAGTCCAGAGATCACCTTACTGAGCATGTCCGTGATGTGGCGTCATCTTATTGGTTGTCGGACGTCAGCTGCTCTGGTGATGTGGCAGTTCTGGATTGGCCCGCGGGCGATGTCTCGGTCGACTGGACATGAGTGTTTGGGGGTGGAGCCTAATGTATAAAAGGCTTTCAACGGCACACGCGGGCGCTCTAGTGTCATTTATGTTTGGTGTGTGTAGGTGGATACTCTACCACTTGGCCTGCACAGTTGCATCTATCCGTCTAAGTATATGCCTTGGTACCGGTTAGGTACGGGTTCAGTAGCTTAGGGACTGGGGTTATTTCCTTGACTTAGCACCTGTTTTAGCCACGTGTGCTATTAGCATGGGTCAGTTACAGGGCAAGATCAACCCTTTAGCCAGCTCTTAGTTTAGGCAATAGGGTATTGCATCTAGCGTCAATAGAGATCCCTGTGACGTTAACAGGCTAAAGCACTTAGTGTTATTTAAGGCAGTACCTCTCCGAGAAGTAACGGAGCTTGGAACTCTGTGTTCCTCTCACTCTGTGTGCCATTTAACACATTGTTTTCCTAGAACCGCTCACTGTTTAATTCCATCATCTTTCACACTAGAAGCAGTATTATTACTGCATGGTGCGTTTCGTTTATATTTTCATAAATATTTATATTTTTATTAAGTGCAATACGCCAACCCTAACAGGTACTGTGTGGTAGCGACTGGTGTTATTTGCGAGAGTCACTATGTTTCCCTCAGGATACACTCAGAATTTTTATTTTGCTATGGAACATCGGGAGTGGAACTCACAGGGAAATGCGGATGCCCTGTCACGGGCCCCCTGTATGGTGACAAATGTTCAACCCCACAAGTTTGAACAGATGGGGGGTAAGTGAGGCAGCGACTGGAGTTATTTGCAAGGGTCGCTATGTGTCCCCCTGGATGCGCTCAGAAGCGTATTAGACCTGCTGGAGTGCCTTATGGTCTCAGCAGGATGCCTGTGAGTCACAAGGTAAAATACAAGTAAGCATGAATCTGGTCAAGTTATTTGGCCAAGACATTATTCAGGAAAACCGGTATGGGCTTTTATTTTTTAAACGGACTGCAGGAAGGTAGTGGGGCTGGTCTGTTTCATCCAAGATGGATCTTACAAGTGGCCCATGGCCACAGATTCCAGTTAAGAGAAAAACCTGCAGGAAGGCTTTGGGTGTGTCAGTGTGGGGTTTTGCAGCAAGTACAGCAGTCAGCTCTGCAAAAGCTCAGCCTGTGTGAGGGAACACAGAGCCATGCAGAGCGAACTCCTGGCACCCCACAGCGAGATACGGTGGTGCAATCACCCTCGGCAACCGTTTGCATTTATGGACTGTCTCATTTCCCGACTGCGATCTGGAGGATACCGAGTGCTGTACACTTGTGTGAGTTTTTGAAATTAAACACGTTTTGCTGTGAACTTTCACTATGGTCACTGCCTGTCACACTGCACCCACCCGGGTGCACTACAGTACACTTCAACTGTGAAAGACCAAATCTAAAAATAAAAAACAGAACATCACATTGTATTATTTTTAAATAATTAAATTGCATTTTACTGTATAAAATAAGTATTTGATCATCTACCAACCAGCAAAAATTCTGGCTCTCACAGACCTGTTAGTTTTTCTTTAAGAAGCCCACCTACTCTGCACGCATTACCTGTACAAATTGCACCTGTTTGAACTCATTACCTATATAAAAACACCTGTCTACACACTCAATTAATCACACTCCAACCTTTCCACCATGGCCAAGACCAAAGAGTTGTATAAAGATTCCAGTAACAAATTTGTAGACCTTCTCAAGGCTGGGATGGGCTACAGTGTAATGCTGATATGCACTACTATGCCATAGGTCAGCCACCCTGTGGTGTGCGAATGTGACTACTTCACGATGGCAGGGACAAAATAAAGCAAAGATTGTTATTGGAGGAATAAGAAGGATGAGTACAACCCCAAGAACACCATCCCAACTGTAAAGCAAGGTGGGGCAACAGTATGCTTTGGGGGTGCTTTTCTGCACAGGGGACAGGATGACTGCACCGTATTGAAGAAAGGATGGATGGTGTCATGTATCATAAGATTTTGGCATTCAACCTTCTTTCCTCAGTAATAGCATTGAAGATAAGTTGCAGCTGGTTCTTCCAGTATGACAATGACCCGAAACACACAGCCAGGGCAACTAAGGAGTGGCTCCGTAAGAAGAATTTCAAGGTCTTGGAGTGGCCTAGCCAGTCTCCAGACCTGAACAGATCTGTATGGAGGAGTGGGCCAAATCCATGCTGCAGTGTATGCAAACTTTGTCAAGAACTACAGGAAACATCTGACCTCTGTAACTGCAGACAAATTTTTCTGTACCAAATATTAAGTTTTGTTTTTCTATTGTATCAAATACTTATTTAATGCAATAAAATGCTAATCAATTATGCAAAAATTATATAGTGGGATTTTCTGATTTTAGATTCTGTCTCTCACAGTTGAAGTGTAGCTGTGATAAAAATTACAGATTTCTCAATTTTTTGTAGGTGGGAAAACTTGCATAATTGGCTTTAGGTGCTTCACAGGAATTTAAGCAATGTTGAAGGAAAAAATAAGAATTGTAACTTTTACAACTTTCACAGCCTCCTAAATCCTATCGCTATTGATTGAAGGATATAGAGGGGTAAACTGCGACACTGCCCCTGGCTGTGTGTCACGCTGTATAGCAGATATATATATGTGATGTCAGTAATCTATATCAAAAGGGCAACATACTATATAACATGCGCATAGATATATGATAACATAGATTTACCTGACAGAATGTCCAGTGGGTCAAAACGGAATCCGTTATACGCTGTCTCCGGCTAGAGGGTGACCGGGGTCTAAGCTGACCCTAAACTGGGGTCCTAACTAATCCCTCTACCTGGAGGTACTGTTAAAGGTACAGAGGTCCAGGCCACCAGCGTAAACCCTGTCTCCTATCAATCCCTGCCAACTGTATTCTAGTCCTAAGAAGGACCCTGAATACCACCAAAGGGAATGAACAGGTAACGGTTAATGAACAGAAAGAAATACAAGAAAGACAAGAAATAAAGTAAATAAAGTCTTACATACAACACTCACACACAGTAGGAACACCTAAGGTCTCAGAGATAAACTGTAAGCTATAAGAGTAAAAACAACTAAGGAGCTCTTAGCTTAAGTATTCTCAGAACCGCTCCAGTCTGCTAGACTACATGAATGCTTTCACCGGCGTCTAACACCCAGACTGGCAGGAATATAAAGGAAACTAATTAGAACATAATCAAAAGCAGCCGGGCGAGGCTGGACCTAGTCTTAGCAAAGAGCTAGGTAAAATTAACTCTCTCATTACCAAACACAAAGAAACAGCAGCTCAGCTGTGAGAAGTCAGAATGTGCAATCGCGACGATCTTCGTGGCGATGCACCCATGACAGTACCCCCCCTTCTACGAGGGGCCTCCGGACCCTCATGACCAGGTCCGTCCGGGTAAGTTGTGTGAAAGGTCCGAACCAATCGATCTGCGTTAGCATCAGACGCAGGGACCCACGTCCTCTCCTCAGGACCATACCCCCTCCAATGAACTAAGTACTGAGGGGATCGGCGACTGAGACGTGAGTCAATGATTTTCGACCCATGAAATTCCACGTTATCATTGACTACCACTGAAGGAGGAGGTAGAGGTGACGGTATGACTGGTGCCACATACTTTTTAAGTAATGACTTGTGAAACACATTATGATTTTTAAACGTAGGAGGGAGGTCCAGACGAAATGCCACAGGATTAATTATGGAACTGATCCTGTACGGCCCGATGAATCTGGGACCCAACCTCCAGGAGGGAACTTTAAGTTTTATATTCCTGGTAGACAACCACACCAGATCGTTCACCTTCAGATCTCGACCAGAAACTCTCCCCCTATCAGCCATCCGTTTGTAACGGTTCTCCGTAACCTTCAGTCTTAACCGATCTGGAACTATCAGTCTCCCTGGAAGTCCCACAGGGGCGTCCCCCTGAGCCCCCAATACCTCCCCCTCAAGCTCAGAGCATACAGCTGACACTACAACTCCCTCCTGAGGAATAGGAACCGGATCATCCATCCTCCCGGTCCCTGGGAAAGTACGAGATAAGGCATCAGGAAGCAACTTTATTGAGCAGTCATATGCGCGATGAGGAGGTAACTCTTTACACCCCTCCTCTGAGAACATCTCCCCAAAGTCCTCCAGAAAAGGAGGCAAAGTCCTAGGCACAACCGCACCGATGACCGTGCTCATGCAGTTATTCTTGCAAAATTCACCCCACTGGCTTATCTTTCTGGATTGCCAATCAATCACTGGGTTATGTTTAGCCAACCAAGGAAGTCCCAACACAATAGGAGTAGGTAGACCCTCCAACACATAACAAGACAATTGCTCTTTATGTATTGCCCCTACTCGAAGATCTATGTTATGAACAGCTTGTACCAAGCTACCTTGACCAAGAGGTCTAGAATCAATAGAGAGTATAGGGACCGGTTTGGCCAATACACTCAGTTGCATACCATGCACCTGGGCAAACCGAGCGTCCACCAGATTAGCCCCGGACCCACTATCAAGAAAAACAGAAATCCTCTCAGTTCTAGTACCAATCACCACTTCCGCAGGCACGAGAAACTGAGAGGGATTTGGGGACGAAATACACACTCCCAGGTTAACTCCTTGGCTCAAAGAGGTCCGGGATGGACACCCCCCAACAAAATGTCCCTCTCTCCCGCAAAAGAAACACCTTCTAGTCTTGCGGCGCACCGCCGATTCCCTCCTACAAAATGATGTCCCTCCCAACTGCATGGGTTCCTCAGAACAGACCAGGGGAACCTCAGTATAAGGGACTTTAGTAGTAGGTGGAGTCATCACGGGGGGCGGAGTTACCTCGTCATCCCCGAAGTCGTCTATCAATGCGAATAGCGAGGGCCATAGCAGCCTCCAGTGATGGAGGAGAATCATACTGAGCCAACACATCTTTTAATTTGTCAGACAACCCTTGACAAAACTGGCTCCTAAGAGCTGGGTCATTCCACTGAGTATCTGTTGCCCATCTACGGAACTCAGAAGAATATTCCTCCGCTGGACGATTTCCTTGCCGTATTTTACGTAACCTTGTTTCAGCAAGGGAGACTCGATCCGGATCATCATATACCAGACCCAGGGCAGTAAAAAATCGATCCACTGACTGGAGATCTGGGGAGCCTGGAGGAATAGAGAACGCCCAAGATTGAGGGTCCCCTTGTAAGAGCGAGATAACAATTCCCACCCTCTGCTCTTCACTCCCAGATGACCAAGGCCGCAGCCGAAAGTACAATTTACATGCCTCCCGGAAAGTAAAAAATTTGTCCCGCCCACCAGTGAACCTGTCCGGGAGAGCAACCTTAGGTTCAGATCTGGTTTGCTCCGGGGGGAACAAAACCTTGGACTTAATGTCTGCAAATTCCATGGACAACCCCTGCAACTGCCGAGCCAGCTGGGCTACTGGATCCATGACAGCTGGGGAGAATCTTTAGTTTGGCCGGTGAAAATGTCACGCTGTATAGCAGATATATATATGTGATGTCAGTAATCTATATCAAAAGGGCAACATACTATATAACATGCGCATAGATATATGATAACATAGATTTACCTGACAGAATGTCCAGTGGGTCAAAACGGAATCCGTTATACGCTGTCTCCGGCTAGAGGGTGACCGGGGTCTAGGCTGACCCTAAACTGGGGTCCTAACTAATCCCTCAATCTGGTGGTACTGTTAAAGGTACAGAGGTCCAGGCCACCAGCGTAAACCCTGTCTCCTATCAATCCCTGCCAACTGTATTCTAGTCCTAAGAAGGACCCTGAATACCACCAAAGGGAATGAACAGGTAACGGTTAATGAACAGAAAGAAATACAAGAAAGACAAGAAATAAAGTAAATAAAGTCTTACATACAACACTCACACACAGTAGGAACACCTAAGGTCTCAGAGATAAACTGTAAGCTATAAGAGTAAAAACAACTAAGGAGCTCTTAGCTTAAGTATTCTCAGAACCGCTCCAGTCTGCTAGACTACATGAATGCTTTCACCGGCGTCTAACACCCAGACTGGCAGGAATATAAAGGAAACTAATTAGAACATAATCAAAAGCAGCCGGGCGAGGCTGGACCTAGTCTTAGCAAAGAGCTAGGTAAAATTAACTCTCTCATTACCAAACACAAAGAAACAGCAGCTCAGCTGTGAGAAGTCAGAATGTGCAATCGCGACGATCTTCGTGGCGATGCACCCATGACACTGTGATAGTCGAGGCTCGGTTATCATAGCTCCTGTGCCCGTACTGGTACGTCATATGTCTTTTTCACAAAAATGCCCACCAATATTTGAACTTATACCACACAATAATATATATCACATTAGTGGCGATCAAAATTGACAAGACCCCACAAAGTGGTATAAAAATTACAAAATTACTTTATTAACAATGACAATGATGTGACATGAACAATGCAAAACTTGGACAATACAAAAACAAAAATAAGGGTACAGAAACACATGAAAAGAGGGACTCTACACCGTGGTGGAACGATATTCACCCACAGCCTAAACGCAATACATTATGAAAGTGTATATAATCATCTATCCTCAATACAATTTAATAATGGTCATATAGTGATTGATTACCAATGTTGTGCTATAGTACTGGTACCAAGAGGTAATGACATAATGATACCTTCAATATACAAGGGTTCCCCTAATTGACATGACCAAAAAATCATTGTGGGATGAAAGAACACTATAACCAATAATGCGGTGGTAATGCTGTAAACCTACCGATAGCTCGGCTGGGTAGCCACCTGGACGTCCCTCTGCCCCGACGCGCGTTTCGCACTGCCTCCAGGAAGAAGCAGTGCGAAACGCGCGTCGGGGCAGAGGGACGTCCAGGTGGCTACCCAGCCGAGCTATCGGTAGGTTTACAGCATTACCACCGCATTATTGGTTATAGTGTTCTTTCATCCCACAATGATTTTTTGGTCATGTCAATTAGGGGAACCCTTGTATATTGAAGGTATCATTATGTCATTACCTCTTGGTACCAGTACTATAGCACAACATTGGTAATCAATCACTATATGACCATTATTAAATTGTATTGAGGATAGATGATTATATACACTTTCATAATGTATTGCGTTTAGGCTGTGGGTGAATATCGTTCCACCACGGTGTAGAGTCCCTCTTTTCATGTGTTTCTGTACCCTTATTTTTGTTTTTGTATTGTCCAAGTTTTGCATTGTTCATGTCACATCATTGTCATTGTTAATAAAGTAATTTTGTAATTTTTATACCACTTTGTGGGGTCTTGTCAATTTTGATCGCCACTAATGTGATATACGTCATATGTCGACAAGTCAGGGTTAAACATGACATGCCAGTATGTCATATGTGGGGAAGAGGTTAAAGGTGGGAAAGCCCATTAAGCCACAATACAATTTGAAAACTGATTACTAAAATAGCTATTTAATATTTGAAAATACTCAAATTTTTGCAGTTTTTTACTTTAATGGACCATTATTTTCTGTTAATATTACTTTTCCATGCAAGGGCATAGCAATTGGAGGGCTTGTAGTGCATTTGCCTCAAATGTATAAGTTCCAAGGGGAACTCAACTTTGCATTCTGCCTTGCCCTGGGTATTCAGAAAATTTAATTTTTGCTCCAAAAACAACAAAGCTTAGCTATGACATTCCATTACCTTGTAGCTGTGTAATCATTTATATCTATATTTATATCTATGTTACTGGTCACAGAAGGTGTCAGTGAACCTCCAAAAGCAAACAAGTGGAAGCATGTGACCAAAAGAAGTAAGAAAACCATGGAGACATCACCAATCACACAACTGAGAAACCAATACCAAGGCCTCATGGAGGACGAAGATGGCACACCTAAGAATGAGGCACTACTAGCAAGCAAAGAAGAAAAGGGCACACAGCAACACCCAGAAGTGACAACAAAAAGTACACCCAAGAAGCCTAAGAAGAGTGGTAGTGGTGGGAGACTCACTACTGAGAGGCACAGAAGCAGCCATCTGCAGACCAGACATAACCGCAAGATAAGTATGCTGCCTCACAGGTGCGAAGATCAAGGCTGTGACCGATAGGATACCAAATCTCATCAGTTACAAGAACGTCCACCCATTTCTTCTGATACATGTTGGCACCAATGACACGGCAAGGAAGGACCTACCAACAATCTGCAAGGACTTTGAAGAGTTGAGGAAGAAAGTAAAGGAACTGGATGCACAGGTAATTTTTTCTTCTATCCTTCCAGTAGATGTACATGGCACCAAGGGATGGAACAGGATCCCTGATGTGAGCAACTGGCTAAGAGATGGTGCAGACAACAAGGATTCGGATTCCTGGACTAGAGTGTGAATTACATGTGCGACGGACTCCTCACCAGAGACGGACTACAGCTCAACAAACCTGGGAAACACGCATTCGCTCAGAAGACTCACTATACTCATCAGGAGGGCGTTAAACTAGAAGAAGAGGGGATGGGAAGAAAACTGTTAGACACGAACATGAAGCCAGAAAATATGCTGATGAAAGATATGAGGTGCGACAAAGAAGACCCAAGATAACATACTCGGAAGGGAAGTGAGAAAATTTCTAAAACAATCCCCAGGGAGGAGATTGGAACTAAGCAAAATCCTCTAAACTGCATTCTTGCAAATTCCAGAAGCCTGACAAACAAGATGGAAGAACAAGAAACAGAAATATCTACAGGTAACTATGACATAGTGGGAATAACCAAGACATGGCTAGATGAAAGCTATGACTGGGCAGGTAACTTACAGGGTTACTTTCTGTTTAGAAAGGATCGTAAAAATCAGAGAGGAGGAGTGGTTTGTTGTTCTGTAAAGTCTTGTCTAAAGTCTACTTTAAGGTAGAATATTAGTGAAGGGAATGAGGATGTCAAGTCCATATGGGTCGAAATACATGGAGGGAAAAATAGTAACAAAATTCTCCTTGTGGTCTGTTACAACCCCCAAATATAACAGAAATCATGGAAAGTCTACTACTAAGGCCCTCTGTCTGTTGGAGTCCCTCAAGGCTCTGTCCTGGGGCCCCTACTTTTTTCCATCTATACCCTTGGCCTAGGACAACTCATAAAGTCCCATGGCTTCCAGTACCACCTCTATGCGGACGATACTCAGATCTACCTCTCTGGCCCAGATGTCACCTCTCTGCTGTCCAGAATCCCAGAGTATCTATCAGCCATATCCTCCTTCTTTACCTCTCGTTTCCTAAAACTCAATGTAGACAAAACCGAACTCATCATCTTTCCTCCATCTCACATATCTTCCCTACCCGATCTATCTATTATGGTAAATGGCATCACGATCTCTCCCGCACCTGAAATCCGCTGCCTCGGAGTAACTCTCGACTCTGCCCTGTCCTTCAAACCACACATCCAAACTCTTGCCACTTCCTGTCACCTCCAACTTAAAAACATTTTCAGAATCCGTCCCTTCCTCAGCTCTCAATCTACTAAAACTCTTGTGCATGCCCTCATCATCTCCCGCCTTGATTACTGCAACACCCTCCTCTGTGGCCTCCCCGTCAACTCTCTTGCATCACTCCAATCTGTCCTCAACTCTGCTGCCCGACTAATCCACCTCTCCCCTCGCTACTCCCCTGCTTCTCCCCTCTGCAAATCCCTCCACTGGCTCCCAATTCCCCAACAAATCCAGTTCAAACTACTAACACTGACCTACAAAGCCGTCCACAACCTGTCCCCTCCCTATATCTCTGAACTAATCTCCCAATATCTTCCTTCACGTAATCTTCGATCCTCCCAAGACCTTCTACTATCCTCCACACTTACTCGTTCCTCACACAACCGCCTCCAAGATTTCTCCCGAATATCCCCCATCCTCTGGAATTCCATGCCTCAACATGTACAATTATCCACCACCCTTGGATCCTTCAGATGGAACCTGAAAACACATCTCTTCAGGAAAGCCTACAGCCTGCAATAAGCATTCCGCCTCGCCGCCACCACCAGAGCTGCGCCTCGCCGCCACCACCACCAGAGCTGCCGCACCCCCGACCTTCTTGTAGCCAAACAAAGAAGTAAAAGGGGCAATTAACAGTAAAAAGAAAGCTTTTAAACTACTAAAGCATGATGGCACCGTTGAAGCTCTAAAAAAACTATAGGGATAAAAATACTTTATCTAAAAAATGAATTGAAGCTGCCAAAAAGGAAACAGAGAAGCACATTGCTAAGGAGAGTAAAGCTAATCCCAAACTGTTCTTCAACTATATCAATAGTAAAAGAATCAAAAGTGAAAGTGTAGACCTCTTAAAAAATCATGAGGAAAGAATGGTTGTAGATGACGAGGAAAAAGCTAATATATTAAACACCTTCTTCTCTATGGTATTCACAGTGGAAAATAAAATGCTAGGTGAAATGCCAAGAGACAAAGAAAACCCTATATTAAGGGTCACCAATCTAACCCAAGAAGAGGTGCAAAACCGGCTAAATAAGATTAAAACAGATAAATCTCCGGGTCCAGATGGCATACACCCATGAGTACTAAGAGAACTAAGTAATGTAATAGACAAACCATTATTTCTATTAGTTAGGGACTCTATAGCGATGGGGTCTGTTCCACATGACTGGCGCATAGCAAATGTGGTACCAATATTCAAAAAGGGCTCTAAAAGTGAACCTGGAAATTATAGGCCAGTAAGTCTAACCTCTATTGTTGGTAAAATATTTGAAGGGTTTCTGAGGGGTTATTCTGGATTATGTCAATGAGAATAACTGTTTAACTCCATATCAGCATGGGTTTATGAGAAATTGCTCCTGTCAAACCAATCTAATCAGTTTTAATAAAGAGGAAGCTATAGACTGGACCAAGGTGAGTCATTGGACGTGTTATATCTTGATTTTTCCAAAGCGTTTGATACTGTGCCCACACGAGTTTGGTACACAAAATGAGAATGCTGGATCTGGGGGAAAATGTGTGCAAATGGATAAGTAACTGACTTAGTGATAGAAAGCAGAGGGTAGTTATAAATGGTATATTCTCTAACTAGGTCGCTGTGACCAATGGGGTACCGCAGGGGTCGGTGTTGGGACCTATTCTCTTCAACATATTTATTAACGATTTGGTAGAAGGTTTATACAGTAAAATATCGATATTTGCAGATGATACAAAACTATGTACAGCAGTCAATACAAAAGAAGATAGTATTCTGCTACAGATGGATCTGGATAAGTTGGAAACTTGGACCGAGAGGGGGCAGATGCGGTTTAGCAATGATAAATGTAAGGTTATACTCATGGGAAGAAGGAATCAATATCACTATTACACACTGAATGGGAAATCATTGGGTAAATCTGACATGGAGAAGGACTTGGGGATCCTAGTTAATGATAAACTTGCCGGAGCAGCCAGTAC
>JARQOD010000005.1:192185701-192269714 GCA_033576555.1 Oophaga sylvatica
GACCGAGAAAAATTTTTCAAAATTTCCCCCATTTTCTTGGACATTTTTACCCTTTTAGCCCCCACCATTGACCCCCCTCTATCCTTTTTTCCCAAAGCCCCTAAAATAGGCTTTCGAAACCCAAACCCTTTAAAGTCTGGTCTTCACGGGTATTCCTTCCTAGTTATCAAAAATTTGTATGATGCATAATTGCTGCCTCCTAGGGCCCTAGCCCACTTACCTCCTCAACCATTTCCTCCCTATTTATAAGGATGAGATCCAAAGTAGCAGATCTCCTTCTTTTCTCCTCCCTTTTGGAAGATAAGCTGTCAGGAAGAGAAGATAAGTATTTCCTAGCCCTTATACTTTTGCCTGGATATATTCCCTACAAATGTCTTTATAGGGAAAAATCCCATGTTTCACTACGTCATATTTTTTGAGAACTTGGCATTGATGCGTAAAGAATTATCCATATCTTCAGCTTGTCAAGAGGGTTTCTGTAGTAAATGCCTACAATGGTGTCCATTCCATTTTTTCTCACCTTGTTTTCTTACCCAAACAGTTTTCACAGACCCCCAGTTGTAAAGATTCAGTCTCTGTGGAGATATACGCTCTTTTAACAGGGCATGTGACACCTCTTCCTCGTTTATTAAGTCTATTTCTTGCAAATAAGTTGTATCCTTCTAGCCTTGTATTCCATCCATGTGTATGGTCCCACCAAGTTTCAGTGATGCCAATAACATCTATTTTTTTTCCTGCGTTAGTAGTTCCAATTTTTTTGTTTGTTGCCATACTATGTGCATTTATTTAGAAACATCTTAGTTTTAAATTGGTTTTTTCTTTCTCCAATATTTTTATTATTCTGATTTTTTGTGTTTGTTCTTCCTTTCCACTTCTAACAGCAGAATTCTCAATAGTATTTATTCACTGTATGGCTTTCCTGTAGTATGTGGGAAGAAACTACAACTCCCAGCAAGTTTATTTTTATTTTACAAGCTACTGTTTTCTACAGTGAATTACCATCAGCACCAAGATCTGCGCCAAAATCAGGCAATGCAAATTTGCTGTTTTGGATTTTCTTGGGATTCTTGCTAATTTGCTCTGATTTTCTATGAAAGTTCTTCATAAAAAATCTGCTACATTTGAACAGATTCTTAGGCCTCATTTAGATATAGGAAAGATGTGTATCTTCGTACCGTGTTAGCCAGTAGATAGAAAAATATTTAGAATTGAGAGTCCTCAGTGGTTGATACCTTTTAATGGCTAACTGAAAAGATGGTAACAAATTGCAAGCTTTCGAGACTACTCAGGTCTCTTCATCAGGCAAAGACTAAAACAAAATCTGAAGAATCACATATGTATACACAACACAGCACAGAAAAAATGCAATAAGATAAGACAAGTGACGTGAAGCAGAACTGTCATTATGGCAGAGGGATGAACATAAATATTGGAACAGTTACAAGATAAGGAGTGAAAGTTTTATTGCCTTCTGATTGGAGTCTGCTATTGTGTTTTGATGCCCCTAGAAGGTCAGAGAAGCAGATTCCTTAATTGATGTAGAAAGACATGAAACCATGTGACAGGTTCATTCCAGCACTAAGAGTGTCAAAGGTCATCATGAGTTTATATTCCCAAACCTTTCTATCTCTCTCAGATTTAAAGTTAGATTTTAATACAAGTAATTTCATGTCCATCATACTATGACCGGGCATACAAAAGTGTTTTGCCACAGGTAGATCCATTCTTTTTTCTCTTATTGTGTGGTGATGAGAATTCATCCTTGTTCTCAGTTTTTGCCCGGTCTCTCCCACATAGAGACCCCAGTTGGACATTTAGTACATATAATTAGGTACACCACATTAGATGTGATGCAGCTGAAAGTACCTGGTATCTTGTAGTCCCGATGGGAGTTGGGGATCTTTATCTTGTCCGTGGTCATTATAAATGGGCAGGTTTTGCATTTCTTCTTGTTGCAAGGAAAGGTTCCTGCAGCTGTTGGGGAGGACAGGGAGCTTCTGACAATGATGCTTCTTAGATTTCGGGGCTGCCTAAAACACAGTAGTGGGAGTTCTGGAAATATGGATTGTAATCGGGCATCTTTTTGTAGTAAAGGTTGTAGTTTCCGTGCAGCTCCCCTTAGTATGTAGCCCAGCTGTGACTGGAGCCACATGTTACCCTGGAGGATGCACGAAAGGTAAATCCATGATAACCTATAAGCACACAACACTTCACATTTTCCCTGGTTCCACCAGAGGGAGCCCTTGAGACGACAGTAGTGAGATGAAGGCAGTCTAGCTGCGAGTTAGCTAGTCGTTGGTTTTACCTCAGAGAAGAGATCAGATTAGCCTGAGGGCTGAAGGGATTAGATCAGAACGAGATCTTGTCAGAGCGTGTTGCAGAGCAGACAAGCTAGTTACCTCAGACGAGTAGAGAGGGAAAGACTAGTCAAAGAAAGACTTATCTGAAAGCCTGAGGACTTCAGGAACTACTCAGCTTACATCGTGGAGTCCAGTAGCAGTGGAAGGGATTGCCACTTAGTCTGGTCAAAGTTGAGTCCACTGAGAGTGCTTCAGTGAGCGTTTCAGTAAGTAAGCGTGCCGATGTTTGGAGAGCGGTGAAGAAAAGAAAGCTGACATCTGCTGCTAGTTTGTGCTTATGATAGTGGTGAGAGTAGGACGAAAGGCAGGTGGAAGAAAGAGAAAAAGAGAGTGACCGAGGTCAACCAGCATTGATAGCTTACCTCCACTCTGCACCCCCGGACACCGGGTCCGCGCTTACCAGCATCTGCACGACTGGTAGGAGACACCGGAGACCCTGGACTTCAAGTCGCAGGGGCCCAGCAGTGATGATACGTAACCGAGGTTAGGAAGACGGGGGTCTGGCAGGTACCGCCACAGAGACACTGTTCTGTCCACAAGAAGACCTCACCACAAGGTCAGCCGGGCGTAGCTGAAAACACTGAGTTAAGCTTTGTTTTATGCAAGTCAGAAACTCACACATTAAAGGCGTAAGGAGGCCCTACACCTACTCAGTGGATCCTCCACCCTGACGGCTTCCCGGGACGTGCCTGCAAATATCACCAGTAAAGGTACAGAAAGAGACTTGTTTGTGTGTGTCTGCATTATTGCTCCTGCACCCTACACTGCCATATACTCTGAGGAATTAGTCTCACCTGTGGGAGACTTAACACCTTGCTGCCCCAAACCATCAGATGACCTACCCTGCAGCGCTGGTCACCCTGACCAGGAACCACAGGTGGCGTCACGAACATTCTATCATCCCCTGTAAATATCCCTCTTTAGTGAGCGCCCAGGGCAACGGACCGAGCTGCGCTACCCGTGACATCCCCCCAGTGAAGTGAACGGGCTCAGTGCCGAGTACCCCAAAGCCCTGGTACGTGCGACTCATTCTTTTGGCATCACGAACAGGATACGAAGCTCGCTATACGTGAGTCCTGTGTGCCTGAAGTGGACTGTTTTTGTGCTAGAGACTGTGTTGCTGTTTTTGAGATTTTTGGCGCCAATTGTCCGCCATTGCCCGCCAAATTGCAGCGCTACAGCGCAAAGAGAAGGGGCGTACCTGCAGAAAGCGCGCGGAGTCCCGGACACGCCCCCAATGCTGACGCGGCGGCAGGTCCTGTGGAAAACTTCAGTGATCGCTCTGACGTCAGAGCGCCGGCGACGCAGGTCCTTCCACATCGCTGTGCCCGGAGAGCTGCAGCCTTCAGGAGAAGGTAGGCCACGCTTAACTAGGGGGGCGCAGACATGTCGCAGCTGCAAGCTGACAGCGCGGCCCAGGGCGATCGCTCCGGTGACTCACCCGCCGGCGCTGCCGCGCGGGGTGGAAACGTTGGCCCCAACTTGGTCTTGTGGCCCCGATAGTACCGCTAACGCTGCCATACATGCCTGGAGCGAAGTGGCTCCCTCAGTATAGCGGTAAGCCAGATACCCTGTCAGGGTTCAAAATATGCAGCATAATGGACATGTACCCTATGACAGAGAAACAAAGAGCTGCAGTGGTAGTAGGACAATTGACTGGTGCTGCAGAAAGGGAAGTAGAAACTTGGACAGCTGCAGACCAGGAATCAGTGCTTTCAATTTTCTTAAAACCACAGACTATTTTTGAGGACCGCACTGAAACAGATCTCCGGATGAGGTTTTACCAATGCTCCCAGAGACCAGATGACAGTATTAGGGACTACGCCTGCCGACTACAGGGGGCCCTGCGAGCTCTCAAACAGGTC
Organism: Oophaga sylvatica; assembly: GCA_033576555.1. Lineage (NCBI taxonomy): Eukaryota > Metazoa > Chordata > Amphibia > Anura > Dendrobatidae > Oophaga > Oophaga sylvatica. The sequence goes on from JARQOD010000005.1 coordinate 192,189,927, forward strand.
AACCCTATAAGTGCCATTAATGAAAGCAAAATGTTGAAGGAACAATTTGTACGGGGACTGAGCTCCCAAGCTGAAAGCAGAACTGTGCACTGGTGGTCCTCGGATCATCCTGACGCTACCTTTGATGCCCTAAAAGATATGGCTATAAAAGGACTGCGACCCCTGGAGAAGCCCGAGGTGGCAACCCAGTGTCACCCGGGTGAAGCCACTCTAAAGCCAGCAGCATCCACCTTTTCCCCACTGGTGGCGGAAGCCAAAACGCAGGTGGCGCCCCCTACTGAGTTGGACTGTCTGCGCTCAGAAGTGCGCCAGCTGACTAAAAACCTGGCCGCTGTAATGAGTGCCCTGCAACTGCGGAAGGAGGAAGGAGGAAAGATCCTGCTAGCTGACTGCCCAGAGGGTGTCCCTTCGATGAACCGGAGGAAAAGGAGGACGTCGCCCCACCGGAGGAGGACAACGCCACACCCAGGAGCGACCCCTGATCAGCACCATCCTCGCCGAGAGATCATCTGCTACCGTTGCAACAGAGAAGGTCACCTAGCCCGACAGTGTCATTTAAACAAGCAGATCCTGGGTCCGAGGGCCAACACCCAGGAATAGACTCATCAGGCCCCTCAGACTGGAACCGCAGGTTTGTGGGAGGAAGACCCTACCTGTCCATCATCCTGGACGGGATCGCAATCCCTGCCCTGCTGGACACTGGATCTCAGGTGACCATCATACCTGATGTCCTGTATAATAAGTTTTGGTCCATGGACAGTCTCCAGCCCCCGAGCCCTGACTTTGCTGTGTATGCCTCTAATGGTCTCCCTGTTGATATACTCCGAGCCAAAAACGTGGACGTAAAGGTGGGCAGAGTGGAGCTGAAGGACCAGGGACTCTTAGTAGTAAAGACTGTAAATTAGGAAAATGGCTTAAATGTGGTTTTAGGTACAAACATTATTAGTAACTGTCTGGGAGAAGTTGTGTTTTTGCTCCAACAGCTCGCTGAAGTTGCCAGGCCAAAGCAAAAGGGAGTGATCCAGAGGGAGATCCGGGCCCTGATGTGCCAGCAGCAAGCGAAGCTGACAGATGGTGAAATTGGTAATGTACGGGTGACAGACCCGAACCCCATTGTGATACCCCCAATGAGTGAAATGCTTATATGGTGTAGAGCAGCAATAGGTCTGAGAGGACAGAACTACCAAGCAGTAGTAGAGCCCCATTGTTCAGAGCACAGACCTACACTCTTGACTGCTAGAGGGGTAGTAGAAGTACGAAATGGGAGGGTACCAGTACATCTTCTCAACTGGGGAGAAGATGAAGTGAATTTACCACGTTATGCCACAGTTGCTAAATTACATACCGTAGATAACAACTCTATTCTCACGACAGAGTCCTTAGCCTCCCGCCAACCAGCGGAGGATAATGACCCAGCAACCCAGGTGGAGGATTGGTGTCAGCAGCTCCATGTCGGGACAGACACCACTCCCGCCCACCAGAAACAGGGAGTACTACGGGTGGTACAGGAGTACACACAGGTATTTAGCAAACATCCACTTGACTTTGGGACAATTAAGGGAGTACAACATCATATCCCTACAGGCAGCCATCCTCCCATCAAAGAGCGGTACAGGCCTATACCTCCAGCACACTACCAGAAAGCTAAGGAAATGTTGCGTGACATGAAGGAAGCAGGGGTGATAAGGGATAGTTGTAGTCCCTGGGCAGCACCTCTAGTCCTAGTCAGGAAAAAGGACGGAAGCATGGGAATGTGTGTAGATTACAGACAAGTGAATCGCATTAAACTTAAAGATGCATACCCTTTACCACGCATTGAGGAATCCTTAGCTGCCTTAAAAACTGCTAACTACTTTTCCACCCTTGACCTCACTAGTGGGTACTGGCAAGTAGCTGTGGCTGAGGAGGATCGGGAGAAGACGGCTTTCACCACCCGATGGGACTCTGTGAGTTTGACAGGATGCCGTTTGGACTCAGCAGTGCCCCGGGAATGTTCCAGAGAGTGATGGAGAGTTGCCTGGGACATCTCAACTTTGAAACCGTGTTGCTGTACCTGGACGACGTAATTGTGTACTCCAAGATGTATGAGGATCATCTGAAGCACCTGGCAGAGGTATTTGAGTCACTGTCCAAGTATGGGATGAAACTGAAGCCTTCAAAGTGCCATCTGCTCAAACAAAAGGTACAGTACTTGGGACATATTGTCAGCTCAGAAGGAGTAGCGCCAGACCCCGAGAAGGTCACTGCCATCCAGAAATGGCTGGAGCCGAAGAATCTCAAGGAGGTGCGCCAGTTCCTGGGACTGACAGGTTACTACCGGAGGTTTGTAAAGGACTACACCAAGAAGGCAGCGCCTCTGCAGGACCTCCTGGTAGGACATTCCCTCAAGAGCAGAAATCCTCCATTCCACTGGGGTAAAGAACAAGCTGAGGCATTCAAGGAGATGAAGGAGATCCTGACAGGCGATGAGATCTTAGCCTACCCTGACTACAGCCAGCCGTTCCTGCTGTACACTGATGCCAGCAATGAAGGATTGGGAGCTGTCCTCAGTCAGAAGCAAAATGGCCTGGAGAAAGTCATATGCAAGCAGGAAGCTCCGGCCGACCGAGAGAAACCCAGAGAACTATAGCAGCTTCAAGTTGGAGTTCCTGGCGCTGGTCTGGGCCATTACAGAAAGATTCAAGCATTTCCTAGCATCCAGCAAGTTCACTGCTTACACTGATAATAACCCCTTGACACATCTTGAAACAGCCAAGCTGGGAGCCATAGAGCAACGTTGGATGGCTCGGCTGTCGAACTATCAATTTACCATCAAGTACCATCTGACGCCTTGTCCAGAATGCCGCATGAGTCCGACACGGAAGAGGAATTGGATGATCTAGAAGAGATTGAGCTACCTGCATTCCACAGAAATGGGATGATCCACGAGCAACGAGCCTACAGGAGGCAGCGTGGTAAGACGTTAAACCCTTTACCTCACCACTAGAGTTGAGCGATACTTTCCGATATCCTAAAGTATCGGAATCGGAATGGTATCGCCGATATCACTAAAATATCGGCGATACCCGATACCGATACCGGAAGTCCCATGTAAGTCTATGGGAACAAAATATCGCAACTAAAAAAAACCCATTCTTTCCTTGTAAACACTAAATATACACACATAGAATACATATATATATATATACATGTCATTGTGACATATATATATACATATATGTATAGTTTATACACTTCTACATAGTAAAATATCCTCTCATTCAATTGCCGGGTAAAGCCGGCTTCAGTGAAAAGACAGAAGCACCCGACATGAAATGACACTTGGTGTACATAGGGTTAATCATGTCTTTTCATGTCGTTTGCTATCTGATTTGCACAAACAATTAAATCAGACTATGTGTGCAAAATTTCACACCTGTAGGGGTTAATTAAAGGTGTAAATTCGTTGTAAAAAAACGGACTTTTTTTGCTACGAATTTACACCTTTAATTAACCCCTACAGGTGTGAAATTTTGCACACATAGTCTGATTTAATTGTTTGTGCAAATTAGGCTGGAGTCACACACAACCACAAAAAATCGGTCCGTTTTAGACGGTCGACAATCGGATCAAAATAAAAACATCACACATCCTTCTGGCATCCGATTTTCCTTCAAAGATGCGATTTAATCGCATGTGTGTGTACCTTGTAACATCCGATTTTCATCCGACTTGCGAGATTTTCTCGCAGGCTTGCAAAACTGACATATAATGGATCCAAAAGAATAGTATTTAAATGCCAAAAGAAAGAATAGATATATACACATATATATATATATATATATATATATATATATATATATGTCATTGTGACATATATATATATACATATATTTATAGTTCTTACACTTCTACATACTGTTATAGCCGCTAATTCAATTGCCGGCTTCAGTGAAATCACAGAAGCCGACATGAAATGATACATTGTTTCCACACATTTAACCATGTAATTTCATGTATTTTTATATATGTTTGAAACATACAATTACATGAGTATATGTGTGCTAAATTTCAGACATGTAGGGGTTAATTAAAGGTGTAAATTCGTTAAAAAAAAATGCGTGGGCTCCCGCTGTATTTTCTCCACCAGACAGACAAAGCAAGCGAGTGGGGGCAGATAATAATAGCCTAGGGAGGGTACATTTTTTTTGTGCCCCCCCCTGGCTACTAACATCTGCCCCCAGACACCCAGAAAGGGCAAATCTATAATTAGATTCGCCCTTTCTGGCACTTTGCCCGTCTATTCCCATTGCCCTGTAGCGGTGGCGAATGGGTTAATAAGGGGTTAAAATGACCTTGCAATTGAAAGGTCACTTTAAGCCAGGTTAATAATTGATAGCTGTCAATTAGGCAACTATCAATTATTAATCCTATTGTATGAAAGAAAAATCAAACACACACACTTTAATAAAAAATAAGTTTAATTAAATAATCACACAGTTTTTGACCATATTTTATTTTCCTGCTAAAACCATTTCCTGTAATAAAAATAAAATAAAAAAGCAAAATTATACTTACCAATCCGATGTACAGTCAGGTCCCACGGTGTAATCCATCAGAAAGGGTTAACAGGTTAAAGGTCGCAGAGAGCTAATAATGCTGTCTCAGACCTGTATTCCCCTGAATGAATAAGTTCCTCTCCCAGCGAAAGTAGAGGAATAGATTCATGAATGGAGCTTAATTGATTTCTTGCCAATTTAACTGTAGTGACCTGACCTAAAGGGAAAGTGGACACAATCAATTAAGCTTCATTCATGAAACACATCCTCTCCTGTCGCCAGGAGAGGAACTTATTCATTCATGAGCTTTGAGCTGAGCATGCAGGATTACTTGCACTGCTTGGCTCAAAGCTAGTTAACCCTTTGTGAAGGATTACAGCGTGGGACGTGACAGATCAGCGGAATAGGTAAGAATAATGTTGTTTTATTTCTTTTTCTTTATTTTAGGAGATCAATGGCTTCGCACGGATTTAGTGTAAAATAAAATATGGTCAAAAAAATGTGTTTTTATTTCATTAAAATTATTTATTCTTAAAGTGTGTGTGTTTTTTTATTTACTTCAATAGGATTAATAATTGATAGTTGTCTAATTGACAGCTATCAATCATTAACCTGCCTTAAGGTCACCTTTCAATTGCAAGGTGACAGTAAGGTGAGATTAACCCATTCGCCACCGCTACAGGGCAATGGGAATAGACGGGCAAAGTGCCAGAAAGGGCGAATCTAATTATAGATTTGCCCTTTCTGGGGTGTCTGGGGGCAGATGTTAGTAGCCAGGGGGGGCACAAAAAAATGCACCCTCCCTGGGCTATTATTATCTGCCCCCACTCGCTTTGCTTTGTCTGTCTGGTGGAGAAAATACAGCGGGAGCCCACGCATTTTTTTTCAACGAAATTACACCTTTAATTAACCCCTACATGTCTGAAATTTTGCACAAATACACTCATGTAATTGTATGTTTCAAACATATATAAAAATACATGAAATTACATGGTTAAATGTGTGGAAACAATGTATCATTTCATGTCGGCTTCTGTGATTTCACAAAACCCGGCAATTGAATTAGCGGCTATTACAGTATGTAGAAGTCTAGGAACTATAAATATATGTATATATACATGTCACAATGACATGTATATATATATGTATGTGTTCTATGTGTATATATCTATTCTTTCTAGTCTTTATTAAAGCTGTCAGTGTGATTTTACAGTATAGGCGGGGATGAATTGCCGGCTTTTCTAAAGGACACCGATGCGATTTCATCGCAAGTCACACAGTGTGGTCCGTTTGTAATCAGATTTTTCATCGCTCCCATAGACTTGCATTGGCGATTGTCGACCGACAATCGGTGACAATCGCAGCATGCTGCGATTGTACACGGACGTTTAAAACGGACCACAAAAAATCTGATACTGGGAGCTGCTCCATAGATTAACATAGGTCCGACTGCAATGCGATATTTCATCGCATTGCAGTCGTCCGATTTTGTCGCCAGTGTGACTCCGGCCTTAGATAGCAAAGGACATGAAAAGACATGGTTAACCCTATGTACACCAAGTGTCATTTCATGTCACCCGACATGAAATGACACTTGGTGTACATAGGGTTAACCATGTCTTTTCATGTCCTTTGCTATCTAATTTGCACAAACAATTAAATCAGACTATGTGTGCAAAATTTCACACCTGTAGGGGTTAATTAAAGGTGTAAATTCGTTGTAAAAAAACCGGACTTTTTTGCTACGAATTTACACCTTTAATTAACCCCTACAGGTGTGAAATTTTGCACACATAGTCTGATTTAATTGTTTGTGCAAATTAGATAGCAAAGGACATGAAAAGACATGGTTAACCCTATGTACACCAAGTGTCATTTCATGTCGGGTTCTGCATTTTCACAAAAGCCGGCAATTGAATTAGCGGCTATTATACTATGTAGAAGTGTATGAACTACAAATATAAATATATATATATATGTGTCACAAATTCAATGACATGTATATATATATATGAGGTGTAAAATTGCTGAAAAAAAATGCGTGGGCTCCCGCCCTATTTTCGCAACCAGACAGACAAAGCCAGTGAGTGGGGGCAGATAATAATAGCCCAGAGAGGGACCATTATTTTTGCCCCCCCCGGCTACTAACATCTGCCCCCAGACACCCCAGGAAAGACAAATCTATAATTAGATTCGCCCTTTCTGGCACTTTGCCCCTCTATTCCCATTGCCCTGTAGCGGTGGCGAATGGGTTAATATGGGGTTAAAGCCACCTTGCTATTGAAAGGTGACCTTAAGCCAGGTTAATAATTGAGAGCTGTCAATTAGACAACTATCAATTATTAATCCTATTGCATGAAATAAAAATAAAACACACACACTTTAATTAAAAATCATTTTAATGAAATAAAGACACATGTTTTTGACCATCTTTTATTTTACTGCAAAAACCATTTCCTGTAATAAAAATAAAATAAAAAAGCAAAATTATTCTTACCTATCCCATGCACAGTCAGGTCCCACGGTGTAATCCTTCAGAAAGGGTTAATGTTTACTGCAGGGACCGCAGCTAATGCTGCAGCCTCACAGTAAACCCCAAATGAATGAGTTCCTCTCCTGCCTGACAGGAGAGTAAAGGCTGGGTGTCACATAACGATACACCAGCGATCCCGACAACGATATGCACTTGTCAGGATCGCTGGTGTATCGCTACATGATCGCTGCTGAGCTGCCAAACAGGCAGCTCAGGCAGCGATCTGGGACAGCGACACTGCGGGTAACATCGCTTAAGGGCCCGTCTCACATAGCGATATCGCTACCGAGATCGCTGCTGAGTCACTAGTTTTGTGACGCAGCAGCGAGCTCACCAGCGATATCGCTGTGTGTGACATTCAGCGACGATCAGCCCCCTGCCGGGTATCGCTGATCGTCGCAGAAATGTCAGGACCTTTTTTTGATCGCTGGTTTCCCTCTGACAGGCACGCATCGCTGCGTGTGACAGGCGGGAGACCAGCGATCCGCTGGTAACCAAGGTACACAGCGGGTTTCCAGGCACCGCGCAGCGCTTGGAAACCCGCTGTGTACCTTGGATACCAGCTCCCTGCATCAGGGCGCTGGTATCCAAGGTACACAGCGGGTTTCTAGGCACAGCCCCGCGCCTGGAAACCCGCTGTGTACCTTGGTTACCAGCGGATCGCTGGTCTCCCGCCTGTCACACGCAGCGATGTGTGCCTGTCAGCGGGAAACCAGCGATCAAAGGTCCTGACATTTCAGCGACGATCAGCGATACCCGGCAGGGGGGCTGATCGTCGCTGAATGTCACACACAGCGATATCGCTGGTGAGCTTGCTGCTGCGTCACAAAACTAGTGACTCAGCAGCGATCTCGGTAGCGATATCGCTATGTGAGACGGGCCCTTAAGTGGAAAGCTTAATTGATTGCTTTCCACTTTCACTTCAGGTCAGCCAGGGACACAATCAGTGACGTCAGAGGGAACTGATTAACAAAATAGGGGTTCCCTTCGAAAAAAAAATGGCGTGGGGTCCCCCCTATTTTTGTTAACCAGCCAGATGAAGCAGACCGCTGAGGCCTGGATTTTCAGGCTGTTAAGGAGCCAAGATCCATGGACCTTGCCAGCCTGATAATACCAGGCCACAGCAGTCTGTATATCTTGGCTGATTAACAAAAATAGGGGATCCCCTCGAAAAAAATTGGCGTGGGGTCCCCCCTATTTTTGTTAACCAGCCAGATGAAGAAAACCGCTGAGGCCTGGATTTTCAGGCTGTTAAGGAGCCAAGATCCATGGACCTTGCCAGCCTGATAATACCAGGCCACAGCAGTCTGTATATCTTGGCTGATTAACAAAAATAGGGGATCCCCTCGAAAAAAATTGGCGTGGGGTCCCCCCTATTTTTGTTAACCAGCCAGATGAAGAAAACCGCTGAGGCCTGGATTTTCAGGCTGTTAAGGAGTCAAGATCCATGGACCTTGCCAGCCTGATAATACCAGGCCACAGCAGTCTGCATATCTTGGCTGATTAACAAAAATAGGGGATCCCCTCGAAAAAAATTGGCGTGGGGTCCCCCCTATTTTTGTTAACCAGCCAGATGAAGCAGACCGCTGAGGCCTGGATTTTCAGGCTGTTAAGGAGCCAAGATCCATGGACCTTGCCAGCCTGATAATACCAGGCCACAGCAGTCTGCATATCTTGGCTGATTAACAAAAATAGGGGATCCCCTCGAAAAAAATTGGCGTGGGGTCCCCCCTATTTTTGTTAACCAGCCAGATGAAGCAGACCGCTGAGGCCTGGTTTTTCAGGCTGGTAAGGATCCAATATCCATGGACCTTGCAAGCCTGATAATACCAGGCCACAGCAGTCTGCTTAGCTTGGCTGGTTAACAAAAATAGGGGATCCCCTCGAAAAAAAAAACGGCGTGGGGATCCCCCCTATTTTTGTTAACCAGCCAAGTAAAATGCAGACTGCTGCGGCCTGGTATTAAAAGACTGTCAAGGCCCATGGATTTTGGCCCTCAACAGCCTGATAATACCAGGCTACAGCAGCCCCACATTTGGCGCATCAAAAGATGTGCCAATTGTGGCACTTTACCCGGCTCTTCCCACTTGCCCTGTAGCGGTGGCAAGCGGGGTAATAAGGGGTTATTGTCACCGTTGATTGCACGGTGACAATAAGCCCGGTTAATAATGGATAGGCGTCAATAAGACACCGATCCATTATTAATCCCAAAGTTATTAAATGTATAAAAAAAAGACACAGCAAGAAAAAAGTCTTTTAATGAAATAAAAGAGACAACACAGTTTTCATTTCTTTTATTATACACTCATTCCTGCGACGCCATCGATCTCCTGTAAAAAAAGAAAAAAAACAAACCAACAGTATACCACCTGTCCGACGCAGTCCATAACGATAGTCCCACGACGATCCAGCTCTGCTACATCGCAATGACAGGCAGAGCCTGTCATCTCGACGCAGCACAGCTGATTACCTGCTTCCCCGGCGGTGACGTCATCGGACTGACTGCTTTACGGCCGCGATTACCCAGCAGTCACTGCAGTTATCGCGAGAAACTGCATGTGACCACCGGGGAAAGAAGATGGCGGCCATGAAGCAGTCCGGGATGTGACCGCCGGAGATCTTCTGCCAGGTAAGTGCCGCTGACTCCTGACAGACCCGACCGACGGACACTGACAGTGACAGTGACAATCCCGATTCCGGTATCCGATAAGACGAAAATATCGGAACTCGGAATCGGAATTCCGATACAGCTAATATCGGCCGATACCCGATATTTGCAGTATCGGAATGCTCAACACTACTCACCACAGCTGGAAGGAGACCCAGAACAGTGACCCGGTTGTCAGCCGCATCAAGGAGCTGATAACTCAGGAAGGTTCCTCCTTGGAGAAGGATGCGTCTCAACAAGCAAAGCAGCTGTGGAACTAGAGAAGCTGGCTGTTTATCTACCGAGAGAAGCTGTGCCGAAGGTACGTCAACCCCAGAACCCATGAGATGGTATGGCAGATAGTAGTCCCAAGAACAGACATCCAGATGGTGTTGGAAGCCTACCACGATCGAGCGGGGCACTTTGGCTGGAAGAAGCTGGAAACCCTGCTGAAGTGTTGTTTCTACTGGGTGGGAATGCGCAGTTCCATCGAGAAATGGTGTAAGAACTGTGTGTCCTGTAGCCTCCGAAGAAAAGACTACAGCAGCCAGAAAGCACCCCTGCAACCCATCAAGACGACTCGTCCCTTGGAGATCGTGGCATTGGACCATGTCAAGTTGTCACCCAGCCGGTCAGGATACTCATATGCCCTGACGATGGTGGATCACTACTCCAGGTTCCTGGTGGTCGCCACTGTCAAAGATCTGACAGCTGAAACAGCAGCAAAGACGTTTCAAGCGTATTTCTGCAGACCCCATGGATATCCAGAGCAAGTGTTAACTGATCAGGGTCCTGCCTTTGAAGCCGAGTTGTTTAAGGAATTCTGTCATTTGTACGGATGCAAGAAGATAAGAACCACACCGTACCACCCCAAAACAAATGGTCTCTGTGAAAAGATGAATCACATAGTCATTGATCTGCTGAAGACGGTACCACTTGAGGAGAGGAATCGGTGGCCAGACCTACTACCTGACCTGGTAGATCTGTACAATCACATACCTGTGAGTTCCACCAATTGCACCCCAGCCTACCTTATGCGAGCAAGACCAGGAAAGCTGTAAATTGGATTTGGAACTTGGTGTTGTAGAACCAGAAGCTGATGTTACCACTGAAGATTGGGACACGAACTGACAGGAACAGTACAGGAGAGTACAAGCCTGCGTGGAAGATAGTCTCAATAAAGTATGGGACAAGCAAGAGGAGAACTACAACAAAAGTGCGCCAGCTGAACCTTTTATGCTTGGAGAAATTGTGCTAAAAAGAAAAAGGAGAATGCACAAATTGGATGATCAGTTGGAAAAAGAGCCATATGTCGTGCAAAATTCCAAGTTTGACAACAGGAAAACCTGTACCATTAGCAAAGATGGAGGAAAGACGACCACCATGGTATCCAGAGACCACGTAAAACTGTGTCCAGACATGTTAAAACTTCACGAGGAAGAACTTGTTATGGAAAAAGAGAAACCAGGTGAAGTCATACACACGGACCTAGGAGATTTTCCTGCAGATTGGCCTTGTATCGGGGATGCTGTGATTATTCCAGTACTTCAATTTTACCAACCACAAGAAGCACCCCAACGTCGAGTTGAACCAGTTCCGTAGCAGAAGAAATAGTTTGTGAGGAACTTGCTCCTGTAGCATCTCCAGAAGTAGAATCTCAAAGAATGGAATCTCAAAACGTGGAACCTTCAGATGTAGGGTCTCAGGAAGAAGAAACCGCATCGCCCAGTCACTAGTATGCTTGCCAGATCCCTAGAGAGGTGGAGGCAGATTTACAGTTTGCCGGCACGCAGGACAGATAGGCCAGAGGCTACTATACCTGACACCACACCACGTAGGTCAGTACGCACAACAAAAGGAAGGTTACCTGTTAGGTACCAAGAGTAGGCCTAGCAAATTAATCCAGTGAACCAATATCCAAGTGTAAAAATGTAAATAAGATTTGTGTAAATATTTGTATATATGTTACTTGTATTATGAAACGTTTCAATTGTCCTTACCTCCCGCAAGGGAAGAGTTATAATTATGTTTAGTTGTTGATGTTATAAAAATTGTTTTCTTTTTCAGCCCGGGAGTGCTGATATTAACTAGGGGGGATGTGTAGCCCAGTTGTGACTGGAGCCACATGTTACCCTGGAGGATGCACGAAAGGTAAATCCATGATAACCTATAAGCACACAACACTTCACATTTTCCCTGGTTCCACCAGAGGGAGCCCTTGAGACGACAGTAGTGAGATGAAGGCAGTCTAGCTGCGAGTTAGCTAGTCGTTGGTTTTACCTCAGAGAAGAGATCAGATTAGCCTGAGGGCTGAAGGGATTAGATCAGAACGAGATCTTGTCAGAGTGTGTTGCAGAGCAGACAAGCTAGTTACCTCAGACGAGTAGAGAGGGAAAGACTAGCCAAAGAAAGACTTATCTGAAAGCCTGAGGACTTCAGGAACTACTCAGCTTACATCGTGGATTCCAGTAGCAGTGGAAGGGATTGCCACTTAGTCTGGTCAAAGTTGAGTCCACTGAGAGTGCTTCAGTGAGCGTTTCAGTAAGTAAGCATGCTGACGCTTGGAGAGCAGTGAAGGAAAGAAAGCTGACATCTGCTGCTAGTTTGTGCTTATGATAGTGGTGAGAGTAGGACGAAAGGCAGGTAGAAGAAAGAGAAAAAGAGAGTGACCGAGGTCAACCAGCATTGATAGCTTACCTCCACTCTGCACCACCGGACACCGGGTCCGTGCTTACCAGCATCAGCATCTGGACGTCAAGTCGCAGGGGCCCAGCAGTGCTGATACGTAACCGAGGTTAGGAAGATGGGGGTCTGGCAGGTACCGCCACAGAGACACTGTTCTGTCCACAAGAAGACCTCACCACAAGGTCAGCCGGGCGTAGCTGATAACACGGAGTTAAGCTTTGTTTTATGCAAGTCAGAAACTCACACATTAAAGGCGTAATGAGGCCCTACACCTACTCAGTGGATTACTGGACGTGCATCCTCCACCCTGACGGCTTCCCGGGACGTGCCTGCAAATATCACCAGTAAAGGTACAGAAAGAGACTTGTTTGTGTGTGTCTGCATTATTGCTCCTGCACCCCTACACCGCCATATACTCTGAGGAATCAGTCTCGCCTGTGGGAGACTTAACACCTTGCTGCCCCAAACCCTCAGAGGACCTACCCTGCAGCGCTGGTCACCCTGACCAGGAACCACAGGTGGCGTCAAGAACATTCTGTCATCCCCTGTAAATATCCCTCTTTAGTGAGCGCCCAGGGCAACGGACCGAGCTGCGCTACCCGTGACATCCCCCAGTGAAGTGAATGGGCTCGGTGCCGAGTACCCCAAAGCCCTGGTACGTGCGACTCATTAGCAACTCCAGATTTGGATTGTAGGTGACCACTAGAGGCATCCGGTTATTTTCTTCTTTAGCTTTGTAATGTAGCAGGTGATTCCTTGACATTCTGGTGGCTCTTGTAATTTGGTTTTCAATTGTTTTTGGATGGTAGCTCTGGTTCAAAAAGGTCTTTCTGAGGCGAATCTGCTTCTCTGACCTTCTAGGGGCATCAAAACACAATAGCAGACTCCAATCAGAAGGCAATAAAACTTTCACTCCTTATCTATGAACTGTTCCAATATTTATGTTCATCCCTCTGCCATAATGACAGTTCTGCTTCACGTCACTTGTCTTATCTTATTGCATTTTTTCTGTGCTGTGTTGTGTATAAATATGTGATTCTCAGATTTTGTTTTAGTCTTTGCCTGATGAAGAGACCTGAGTAGTCTCGAAAGCTTGCAATTTGTTACCATCTTTTCAGTTATCCATTAAAAGGTATCAACCACTGAGGACTCTCAAGTCGAAACAGTTTTTTAGGCATCATTTAAACATTTTGATATAGCCCCCTTAGGAAGCCAACGCGAAACGTGCATTGGGGCTTTGCTTTGTGGCACCTTAAGCACCAGACAATGGGTAAGAACCTGGAGAGCATGGGATGTTTATATGTCTTTGGGGCGGTATGTACTTTGCACTTTGCTTGTATTTTGTAATAATGTTCACCGTCCTATTACCCCATACCCCAGCAGATCCCTCAGGTCTAAAACCGCTCTATGCAATTTACTATATAATTGTCTGATGTATTAGGGTGTACATGTCGCTACCTACCTGATCTCAATCTTTGAGTGTCTCTTGTACTTTTTGCAAAATCTGATGATATGCAAATTTCAATTGTTTATGTTAATATAATTTTTTGTAATAAACGTATAAATTTTTTGTTTTTTTTTATGTTTTGCTACAATTTTTTTCTGTCATATTGAGTGTCGGAGCGTCCCCTTTCTAATGCTCTGTATAGGGTACCACCACAGGAGGTGCAACCCTTGGTGCAGACCAATATTTATGGTTCTTTGTATGGTGTTGATTCATCTCATTTAGACATCTGCAGTTTTCTGGTATATTTAAAAAAATAAAAACTGATTTTCATCAAAGGGATGAATCAAAATTTTATCAATGTTTGTTACTATATGCAAAAAAATAAAAATATGGATATGTGAACTTCCCCATAGATGATAAAGGGTACGTGTTCTGTCTTTCAACAACATTGATGTAACATTGATGTAAAAAAACAAAACAGACATCTGAATGAGACCTTTACCTCACAAATATTATCTAACAATAGTGCACCTCTCAAGCAATACATAGCGTTTGCAGAAACGCTCCTCCACAACACATATTATGTCTCTGTGATTTATAAAGTAGTACTCCCCCCACACATTGCATACACTACATATACAGTACATTCTCAATAAAGCTGCTCCCATAAAATCAATTTATAGATAATGCAACTGTCCTACACTTACCACATATAGCTAAGTCCCCATCCTCCATACAAAGCATATTTCCTTCTCCTCCATGTATAGCATATATAGCCAAGTCCTCATCCCCACACATAGTATATACAGGTCCTTCTCAAAAAATTAGCATATAGTGCTAAATTTCATTATTTTCCATAATGTAATGATTAAAATTAAACTTTCATATATTTTAGATTCATTACACACCAACTGAAATTTTTCAGGTCTTTTATTGTTTTAATACTGATGATTTTGGCATACAGCTCATGAAAACCCAAAAATCCTGTCTCAAAAAATTAGCATATTTCATCCGTCCAATAAAATATAAGTGTTTAAAACAAAATAAAAAAAAAACCAACAAATAATAATGTTCAGTTATGCACTCAATACTTGGTCGGGAATCCTTTTGCAGAAATGACTGCTTCAATGCGGCGTGGCATGAAGGCAATCAGCCTGTGGCACTGCTGAGGTGTTATGGAGGCCCAGGATGCTTCGATAGCCCCTTAAGCTCATCCAGAGTGTTGGGTCTTGCGTCTCTCAACTTTCTCTTCACAATATCCCACAGATTCTCTATGGGGTTCAGGTCAGGAGAGTTGGCAGGCCAATTGAGCACAGTAATACCATGGTCAGTAAACCATTTACCAGTGGTTTTGGCACTGTGAGCAGGTGCCAGGTTGTGCTGAAAAATGAAATCTTCATCTCCATAAAGCATTTCAGCCGATGGAAGCATGAAGTGCTCCAAAATCTCCTGATAGCTAGCTGCATTGACCCTGCCCTTGATGAAACACAGTTGACCAACACCAGCAGCTGACATGGCACCCCACACCATCACTGACTGTGGGTACTTGACACTGGACTTCAGGCATTTTGGCATTTCCTTCTCCCCAGTCTTCCTCCAGACTCTGGCACCTTGATTTCTGAATGACATGCAAAATTTGCTTTCATCAGAAAAAAGTACTTGGGACCACTTAGCAACAGTCCAGTGCTGCTTCTCTGTAGTCCAGTGCTGCTTCTCTGTTTCTGGTTCAAAAGTGGCTTTACCTGGGGAATGCGGCACCTGTAGCCCATTTCCTGCACACGCCTGTGCACGGTGGCTCTGGATGTTTCTACTCCAGACTCAGTCCACTGCTTCCGCAGGAACCCCAAGGTCTGGAATCGGTCCTTCTCACAATCTTCCTCAGGGTCCGGTCACCTCTTCTCGTTGTACAGCGTTTTCTGCCACATTGTTTCCTTCCAACAGACTTCCCATTGAGGTGCCTTGATACAGCACTCTGGGAACAGCCTATTTGTTGAGAAATTTCTTTCTGGGTCTTACCCTCTTGCTTGAGGGTGTCAATGATGGCCTTCTTGACATCAGTCAGGTCGCTAGTCTTACCCATGATGGGGGTTTTGAGTAATGAACCAGGCAGGGAGTTTTTAAAAGCCTCAGGAATCTTTTGCATGTGTTTAGAGTTAATTAGTTGATTCAGAAGATTAGGGTAATAGCTCGTTTAGAGAACCTTTTCTTGATATGCTAATTTTTTGAGACAGGATTTTTGGGTTTTCATGAGCTGTATGCCAAAATCATCAGTATTAAAACAATAAAAGACCTGAAAAATTTCAGTTGGTGTGTAATGAATTTAAAATATATGAAAGTTTAATTTTAATCATTACATTATGGAAAATAATGAAATTTAGCACTATATGCTAATTTTTTGAGAAGGACCTGTACAGCCAAGTCTCCCTCCCCCATATAGCATACATAGCTAAGAAATTCTCCCCCACACAACATACAGTATAAAGACAAGTCCCCCCTCCTTCACACATTTTACACTGTATAGCCAAGTCCCCCTCCCCCACATACTGTGTAATGTGCACAGGGCAGTAGTCATGGTCAAGGGGCTTTGTTCCCATACCCAGGCACCAAACAATTCATGTCCTAGTCTCAGTGTGCTATCCTGCATTAGGTGCATTACACTCACTTGCTAGCCGTAGGCCTGTGCTGTTTTCAGTTCTGCATACTTAGGAACAGCCACACACAACTCAGGGACACCTAGTTCATTTCAACTTTTAACAGCTTACTTGACAGTTGAACTACATCAGATTGTATCATGCAGTATCAGGCACAGCAACCTGCGGCTCTGCTTTCTGCACCGCAACCTGCGGCTCTGCCCTGTTCTGCTTGCCGCTACATGTGGCTCTGCCCTGTTCTGCTTGCCGCTACCTGCGGCTCTGCTCTGTTCTGCTTGCCGCTATCTGTGGCTCTGCCCTGTTCTGCTTGCCACTACCTGCGGCTGTGCCCTGTTCTGCTCGTCGCAACCTGCGGTTTTGCTCTGTTCTTCTCGCCACTACCTGCAGCTCTGTCCTGCTCTCTGCTCCACAACCTGCGGCTCCGTTCTGCTCGCCTCAACTGTGGCTCATCCCTGCTCGCCGCAACCTGCAAATCTGCCCTGCTCTCGGCTCCACTCTTTGCAGTTCTGCTCTGCTCCCATTCCACATCCTGCGGGTCTGTGTCCTTCCAGTCTGAATAGGTCCCTACCTGTTATCATATACAACTCATACCTGTCTGTGTACCTGTCCTTCCTGAATCAGTTCCAGCTCCTCCAGTTTGAACAGGTCCCTACCTGTTTCCATACACAACTCATACCATTCTGTGAACCTGTTCTTCCTGAATCAGTTCCAGCTCCTCCAGTCTGAACAAGTCCCTACCTGTTTCTATATACCACTCATACCTGCCCGTGTTCCTGTCCCTTCCGAGTCAGTTCCTGTCCCTACTGCCCGCCTGCTGGCCAGAGTGCCAGCCATGCCCTCCTGCCTGCCAGAGTGCCAGCCATGAAGAAAAAAAAAAGTCTCCAGCTTCTTGATCCAAAATTTATTGTTTAAAAGGAATCATATAAAAACAATTCACATGGACAAGGTAGCAGCGCTACACGTTTCGAACACGGCACAGTGTTCTTTTTCAAAGCTGCATATCGAAAGCTACACAGGAAATCAGGCCACCCAATTAAATCATTAGCACCAGTCATGTGACATAATGATTAAAACCAGATGTGATAAATAGCAATATATGAATTAGAATATAAACAAAATAAACAAAACATAACAAAAAATTATATATAAAAAAATGAAGAAACAAAAATCATAATAGCTGCACATTAATAATGATACATTATCTCTCTACGTGCATTTAGACCTGCAGGAGAGCAAGTTACAAGATAGAAGATCGAGTATGCCTCTCGTGTTCAAACCACATTCAAGTAGTTTATTAACCCTTCAGGTGCTTAACAGGAATTTTTTGAATGTTTAAAAAAATGAACATTTAACTTTTATTCACAAAAATATTACTTCAAGTCCATTTATTTATGTTCCCAAGGGTAACAGGAGAAATTGGACACCAAAAGATATTGAAATTTTTTCCACTAAAATGATCTTTTCACCCCCAATTTTTATTTTCCCAAGTGTAACAGGACCCCAAAACTTATTGTGCAATTTGTCCTGAGTACGCTGATACCCCATATATTGGGGTAAACCACTGTTTAGGTGCATGGCAGAGCTTGGAAGGGAAGGAGTGCCGTTTGACTTTTTCAGCGCAGAATTGGCTGGATGCCATGTTGAGTTTGGAGAGCCCCTAATGTGCCTAAACAGTGGAAACTCCCACAAATGACACTATTTTGGAAACTAGACCCCTCAAGGAACTTATCTAGATGTGTGGTGAGCACTTTGAACCCCCAAGTGCTTCAGAGAAGTTTATAATGTAGAGCCATAAAATTAAAAAATCATATTTTTCACAAAGATTATCTTTTCACCCCAAATTTTTATTTTCCCAAGGGTAACAAGACCTCAAAAGTTATTGAGAAATTTGTCCTGAGTATGCTGATACCCCATGTGTCGGGGTAAACCATTGTTTGGGTGCATGGCAGAGCTCGGAAGGGAAGGAGCGCCGTTTTACTTTTTCAACGCAGAATTGGCTGGATGCCATGTCGCATTTAGAGAGCTCTTGATGTGCCTGAAAGTGGAAACCCCCTGAATTGACCCCATTTTGGAAACTAAACCCCCAAGGAACTTATCTAGATGTGTGGTGAGCACTTTAAACCCCCAAGTACTTCACAGACGTGGGAGTGAAAATAAAAAAATCATATTTTTTAAACAAACATGATCTTTTCGACCCCAATTTTTATTTTCCCAAGGGTAATAGGAGAAATTCAACAAAAAAGTTATTGTCCAATTTGTCCTGAGTAAGCTGAAACTCCATATGTGGGAGAAAACTACTGTATGGGCACACGTCGGGGCTCGGAAGGGAAGTAGTGACGTTTTGGATTGCAGACTTTGATGGAATGGTCTGCGGACATCATATTGCGTTTGGAGAGCCACTGATGTGCCTAAACAGAGGAAACCCCCACAAGTTACCCCATTTTGGAAACTAGACCCCACAAGGAACTTATCTAGATGTGTGGGGAGAACTTTCAACCCCCAAATGCTTCACAGAAGTTTATAAATAATGTAGAGCCATAAAAATAAAAAATCATATTTTTTCCACAAAAATGGTATTTTTGCCCCGAATTTTTTATTTTCCCAAGTGTAACAGAAGAAATTGGACCACAAGAATTATTGTGCAATTTGCAATGAGTACGCTGAAACACCATATGTGGGGGTAAACCACTGTTTGGGCGCATGGCAGAGCTCGGAAGGGAAGGAGCACCGTTTGACTTTTTCAACACAGAGTTGGCTGGACTTTAGATCAGACGCCATGTCACATTTGGAGAGCCACTGATGTGCCTAAATAGTGGAAACCCCCCAATTCTAACTGCAACCCTGACCCCAACACACCCCTAACCCTAATCCCAACCCTAACCATAACCCTAACCACAAACCTAACCCTAACACACCCCTAACACTAATCCCAACCATAACCCTAATCTTAACTTTAGCCCCAAACCTAACCCTAACTTTAGCCCCAACCCTAACCCTAGCCACAACGCTAACCTTAACTTTAGCCCCAACCCTAACTTTAGCCCCAACTCTAACCCTGACTTTAGCCCCAACCCTAACGGGAAAATGGAAATAACTATATTTTTATTAATTTTATTATTTTTCCCTAACTAAGGGGGTGATAAAAGGAGGTTTGAGTTACTATTTATAGCAGGTTTTTATGTTTGGCAGCTGTCACATGCTAAAAGACGCTTTTTATTGCAAAAAATAGTTTTTGCATCACCACATTTTGAGTTATAATTTTTCCGTATTTTGGCCCACAGATTCATGTGAGGTCTTATTTTTTGCGGGATGAGTTGATGTTTTTATTGGTACCATTTTCGGGCACATGACTTTTTTTATCGCTTTTTATTACGATTTTTGTGAGGCAGAAAGATCAAAAATCAACAATTCATGAATTTCTATTTGGAGGAGCGTTTATACCATTCCTTGTGTGGTAAAATTGATAAGGCAGTTTTATTCTTTGGGTTAGTACAATTACAACAATATCTCACTTATATCATTTTTTTATGTTTTGGCGCTCTTATGTAATAAAAACAATTTTATATAAAAAATTATTTTTGCATGGCTTTATTCTGAGAGCTATTTTTTTGCTGATAATGCTGTATGGCAGCTCACTTTTTACGGGACAAGATAATGTTTTCAGCGGTACCATGTTTATTTATATCCGTCTTTTTGATCGCGTGGTATTCCACTTTTTGTTCGGCGGTATGATGATAAAGCATTGTTTATTTGCCTTTTTTTAAGGGGTTAAGTAAAGGGGTTAACCAGTGGGAGAGTTTTATAGGGCGGGTTGTTACAGATGCGGCGATACTAATTATGTGTACTTTTATTTTTTTTGTTTACATAATAATGTGTTTATTGGGGAATTTTTTTTTTTAATTTATTCAGGGATAGCTTTTAAATAATTTTACACAGTGTATTTTTTTTTTACATTTTTACATTGTCCCAGGGTGAGACATCACTACATAGTGTCAGATTGCTGATCTCACACTTTATAGAGGACTGTGTCAGATTAGCGATCTGACAGGCAGTGCAGGAGGCTTGCCAGCGCCTGCTCTCAGCAGGCACTGACAAGCCACCTCCCTGCAGGACCTGGAAGGACAACGTGGCCATCTTGAATCCGGGGGCCTGCAGGGAGGAGGCCCTCGGAACAACGCGATGTAATCGCGTTGTTCTGAGGGTCTCAGGGAAGCACGTAGGGAGCCCCCTCCCTGCGCGATGCTTCCCTATGCCACGGAACGCTGCAATCATGTTTGATTGCAGTATGTCGGGGGTTAAAGTTCCGGGAGCAGTTCGTGACGGCTCCTGGCACTTAGTGCCGGGTGTCAGCTGTGAGAATCACCTGACACCCGGCCTCCATCAGCCATGCTCCCCCCATGAGCGGGGCTGACCGGTGATGACATACTATTCCGTCCTTTAGAATTAAGTCCCAGGGCACATGGAGGGGATAGTACGTCATATGGCACAAAGGGTTAAGAAATCCAGGTCTACCCATACATAATAGCAGTAACAGTGAGTCCAACCACTGGCTAAGATGTTCTGTGACTGAACCGATGCCAGAAATGATGGGACGCTTGGGGGGAGGTGAAACCCCCTTGTGGACTTTTGGTAAAGCATGCATGATGGGCAATATTAGATCTGGGCCGGCTCCAGGTTTTTATGGGCCCTGGGCGAAAGAGTCTCAGTGGGCCCCTTTAACACAGACCACGATTCATGATGCACAGATACTGCAGAGAAAAATGGGTATAGTACAATGCCAAACACTTCACTTCTTCCATTACATGAGTGATATCTATTGTAAATTGTACAATAGCTCAAAAACCGCCAAATCTTCACAGCGCACAGTACAGACCGGACAGTACAGTCCTCCATACAATATTATGGGAACCACATAGTCCTCCATACAGTATTATGGGCCAAATATAATGCTCCATAAAGAATATTGGGCCCCAAATAATGCTCCATACAGGATACTGGTCCCCATATAATGCTCCATACAAAATATGGAGCTCTCCTCTGCACTGTGCTGCGTTCTGCGCTGTTACGGCTCAGGAAAGGGTGCTGTGGAAAGACTACCCATCATCATCATCATTGCCTCCCCATCATCATCATCATTGCCTCCCTATCATCATCATCATTGCCTCCCCATCATCATCGTCTCCCCATCATCATCATCATTGCCTCCCCATCATCATCATCTCCCCATCATCATCATCATTGCCTCCCCATCATCATCGCCTCCCCATCATCATCGCCTCCCCATCATCATCATCGCCTCCCCATCCTCATCTCCTCCCCATCATCATCATCATTGCCTCCGGCTCCTCACCACCATCACTGCCTCCCCCCACCACCATCACACATACAGCACCATACACAGACAGCACCGCAGCACTCTCTCACATACACACACACACACAAAACACCGCACTACATACACACATACTGATACACACACACCTCACATCTCACCTGTCCAGCGTCCGCGCTCTCTCTGCCACAGCCGGCTGCTGAATGATGACGTCATTCAGCGGCACAGCTGTGAGAGGAAGCGCGGGTGCCCTGCAGAGGGAGCCTGGAGCTGCGGATTGCGGAGGCACGGGGAGAGGTGAGGATTGTGCCGGGCCGGCTGCCAGGGCCCTGAGCAAGCGGGGGTCCAGTGGCGGCGCTGGCACCGCTCTCCTCCGCTGACGGGCGCCGAGGTGCCCGAAGGCGAGTGGGCCCCCCCGCCTGCTCAGGGCCTCGGCACTTGCCCGGGAATGCCGGGTGCTGACGCCGGCCCTGTATTAGATAGTCAAGTGCCCGCCTGACTGCCAGAGTGCCAGTCATGCCCACATGCCTGCCTGTAGAGGACCTGTGGTGAGGTCATGAAGAGGGTGGGCTGTTGCATCACATGACCGCAGAAAGCCCTGCCTATTCATGATGTCATCACCGGTCCTGCAGACACTGCACTACAAACAGTGCAGCTTCCTTACCTGTGGTGAGGTCATAAGAGGAAGGGCTCTCTGCAGCCATGTGAGGCTGCATTACCTCACCACAGCATGGCTGGCTGCAGGACCTGCACTGAGCACAGTGAGCAGCAGCCTGTACAAGAAAGAATTACCGTAATTAAAAGGTTAGTATGGTAATTACAGCACATAAAAATCACTCTGCCATCCTGTGGTGAACTATAACTCCCAGCATGCCATAGGATCTGCAGGACATGCTGAGAGTTATAGTTCTCACATGGGATCTTAAAGCAGCACTCCAGTGTTGTTTTTCAATACCGGAGTGGTGCTTTAAATATAAGCCCTGTGCCCCCATTCTTATACTCACCCTCCAGCGTCTTCACATAGTACTTTACAGACACCACACTGGTCCAACAGCACCAACTCCTACCCGTAGCTTCCAACATAATAACATACTATTATATATAACTAGCTATGAACCCGTTCTACGCCTGGGTGGCAAGCATTTTTATTAGTATATGGTCTCCCATCCTGGTATGTGCTGCCCCCCTCCTATCCTGGTATGCATGGTCCCCTCACTCCCACCCAATCCTGGTATGCATGGCACCCCATTCCTTATCCTGGCATGCATGGTACCCCCTCATCCCTATCCTGGTATGCATGGTACCTGCTCATCCATATCCTGCTATTCATGGTTCCCTCACCCCCCAAACCTGGTATTCATGGTTTCCTCACCCCCCAATCCTGCTAAGCATGGTACTCTCACCGCCCAATCCTGGTGTGCATGGTCCCCTCTCCCCAATCATGGAAAGCATGGTCCCCTCAGCCCTCAATCCTGGAATGAAAGGTCCTATCACCCCCAATCCTGGTATGCATTGTCCCCTTCCCCCCAATCCTGGAATGCATGGTCCCCTCAACCCCCAATCCTGGTATGTATGGTCCCCTCCCCCAATCCTGGAATGCATGGTCCCCTCACCCACTAATCCTGGTATGCATGGTGCCCTCACCCCCCAATACCGGTATGCATGGTCCCCTTCCCCCCAATCCTGGTATGCATGGTCGCCTCCCCCCAATCCTGAAATGCATGGTCCCCTCAACCCCCAATCCTGGTATGCATGGTACCCTTACCCCCCAATCCTGGTATGCATGGTCCCCTCCCCCCAATCCTGGAATGCATGGTCCCCTTGGCCCCCAATCTCGGTATGCATGGTGCCCTCACCTCCCAATCCTGGTATGCATGGCACCCCCTCATCCCTATCGTAGGATGTATGGTACCCCCTCACCCCACAATTCTGGTAAGCATGGTCCCCTCATCACCAATCCTGGAATGCATGTGTAATGTATGTAGTACAGTTCATATAGCGTCTTGTGCTTGGGTGCGACGAAAACACAGGAGTCACAGGTTTGATATAGAAAGTCTTGTATTACTTCATACAAATTGGCAAAAATAGTCACACAGTTTGTAGACACAGAAACAGGAGACACAGCAGGCCAGAGTAATCAAAGCTCAGCAATCACTCTCCACAACAGGTTCAGGATCTTCTTCTCTGTTACCGTAAGTCCATGCAAACGTGGGTCTTTCAAAGAGCAGGGTTCAGAGTCCACAAGTGCTTCAGAGTTCCTCAGTAGGAATAGCTGGAGTACAAGGTCCAAGGCTTCAGGAGTCAGATCACAGGTTCACTGCAGGCTAGATTCTGAAGCACTGATTGCTCAGCTGTGGCTGCTTAAGAAGCAAAAGGAGAGAATCAGGGCGGGAACATGCAAGCTGGAAACTCCATATTGACTGAGGGCAAGATAGCTACAGCAAGACAGAAAGTAAAATGGCTGACGAACAAACTGAGTTTCAGGAACATGTACACAGAACCTTACATTACTCCCCCCTTAGGGACAACCTCCGGATGACCTCAGACCAGGCTTGTGTGGGTACCTCTGATGAAACTGACGGAGCAAGCGAGGAGCATTAACGTTATTGACTGGTTCCCATGAGTTGTCCTCCACTGGGTAGCCCTGCCATTTAATCAGATATTGTAACTGATTTCTATACAACCTGGAATCTAAAATCCTTTCCACCACAAATTCTTCCTGACCATCGACCAGCACTGGGTCAGGGCAAGGAGAAGAACGTCCAGGAAACGCATTGGGTGTCGCAGCCTTTAGTAGGGATACATGAAAGACAGGGTGGATTCTCATAGTTCTGGGCAGTTGAAGACGACAAGCAACGGCACTTATAATTTTACTGATTTTATAGGGTCCAATGTACTTATGTCCCAACTTAGACGATGGAATCCTTAACTTAAGATTTCTGGTTGACAGCCAGACCAAGTCTCCTACCTTGAAAGCTGATGCAGGTTTACGAAATTTATCTGCTGCTTTCTTGTACCTTTCCTGAGCCGATTCCAGATTCTCCTTTAGAAGATCCATATTCTTCTGTAAAGACGTGATTCTTTCAGCCACTGCTGGTAAAGGCGTTTCTATGGGAAATCGTGGTAGAATGTTAGGATGATAACCTAGATTAGAGTAAAAAGGAGACTGCTTAGTGGAGGCACTCTGAGAGTTGTTATAAGAGAACTCAGCTAATGGAAGTAGATCCACCCAATCATCCTGTAGGTGGCAGATAAAGCAGCGGAGATACTGCTCCAGGGTTTGATTGGTTCGTTCGGTCTGTCCATTAGTCTGGGGATGAAAAGCAGAAGAAAGGTTTACTTTAATGTCCAATGCTGCACAGAAATTTTGCCAAAACCTAGAAGTGAATTGCACCCCTCGATCCGAAATAACCTCATCCGGTACTCCATGTAAGCGAAACACATCTTTAATCATCAAATCTGAAGTCTGTTTTGCAGTGGGTAAGCCGACACAAGGAATAAAATGAGCTGCCTTTGTTAGACGGTCAACCACCACTAGAATGGTGTTCTTCCCTTGAGAGGTTGGTAACTCCACAATGAAGTCCATAGAAATGGATCCCCACGGGCGGGACGGGGTGGGAAGAGGTTGCAACAGACCAGTTGGTGAGGAGCGAGGTGTTTTGCATCTTGCACAGACTTCACATGAAGTGACATAGTTTAAAACATCCTTCCTGCAAGTGGGCCACCAAAAGAAACGAGAAAGAAATTCCTGTGTCTTTAGAATTCCTCTATGCCCAGCTATCTTGGAATCGTGAATGAGTTGCAATACTCTCAATCTGACTGTTTCAGGAATATACAGGCGTTGTCCCTGAATCCACACACCATTCTTAAAGACAAGACTTACGTCCCTTGGGGGTTGTGCCAAAAAGGAATCCGCATGGTATGCTTCCTTGATGTCCTTAAGTAGGTCTTGATTATGAATCACTCCTAGGAATCTAGAGTCAGGAAGAATAGTCTTAGGAGGAGTAATTGGACGTGTCTCTGCTGAGTAAATCCTAGAGAGTGCATCAGCCTTTCCATTGCGCGATCCTGGTCTATAAGAAATGATAAAATTAAATTGGTTTAAGAAAAGATTCCAGCGAGCCTGGCGAGGAGTCAGGCACTTAGCCGACCTGATAAATTCAAGGTTACGATGGTCTGTCAGGACGACTATTTGCTGTGCAGCTCCCTGAAGAAGATGTCTCCATTCTTTGAAGGCGGCAATAATGGCCAACAACTCTCTATTGCCCACATCGTAGTTCCTCTCAGCCGAAGACAACTGCTGGGAAAAGAAGGCACAGGGATGCAAGACATTCTTCTCACCTGTTCTCTGAGAGAGTATAGCTCCAACGGCACAGTCTGAAGCATCCACCTCTATTATGAAGGCAAGCTCGGGGTTGGGATGTACTAGGATAGGTGCAGTGGTAAATTTATCTTTTAGACGGGAAAATGGTTCCTGGGCTTGGGGAGTCCAGGAGAACCTAGACTCTTTCCGGGTAAGTTGGGTGACAGGTGACACTACCTCAGAGAAATTTCTAATGAAACGTCTATAGAAGTTGGCAAACCCGATGAAGCGCTGTACCTCCTTCACATTTCTAGGACTTGGCCAATCCTTAATGGCTTGGGTTTTGCTTCCATCCATACTAATTCCTTGTGTAGACAGTACATACCCCAGAAATTGAATTTCGGTCCTATGGAATTCACACTTTTCAAGTTTGATGTAAAGATGATTTTGTCTTAGACGTTCCAAGACCATTCTCACATGTCCATGATGTTCCTCTGTGGAGTTAGAAAAAATTAGAATATCATCCAAATAAATCACCACGAATGTATCTAGGAGATCCCTGAAGATGTCATTCACCAAGTGTTGGAAAGTGGCTGGGGCGGTACTCAGACCAAAGGGCATAACTAGATATTCAAAGTGTCCATAGCGTGACCTGAATGCAGTCTTCCATTCATCCCCAGGTCTAATACGGACTAAGTTATAGGCCCCACGAAGATCTAGTTTAGAGAAAATTTTGGCATGTCGCACTCTCTCCAATAACTCAGGGATTAAAGGCAATGGATAACGGTTTCTAATAGTAACCTTATTGAGTTCCCTATAGTCTACGCAGGGTCTCAGAGATCCATCTTTCTTCTTTACAAAGAAGATGGGTGCACCTGCAGGAGTATGAAGAGGGGCGTATGAAGCCCTTGGCTAGATTTTCGTCTATGTAATCCTTTAAAGCCTTTAGCTCGGGCCCCGCCAGGGGGTAGATCTTACCAAAAGGTATCTCTGCTCCAGGCAATAATTCAATTGGACAATCATATGGACGGTGAGGAGGAAGCTGGTCAGCGTTCTTCTTGTCACATAAATCCACATAGTCCTGGTATACAGCTGGTAGTTCAGGGACTGACATGGTTCCTTTAGGAACAGAGCAAGCTGAAACCTTTGGACTCATCTGTTTCTCTGGAAAGTGTAATTCCTTGGTCTCCCAGTTAATGGTAGGATTCTGAGCCTGCAGCCATGGTAGCCCTAGAATAATAGGAAAGTGGGGAGAAGAGATAAGCATAAAGGACAGTTTCTCTTGATGATCTTTACCCATAAGAACCCTCAAAGGCTCTGTTTCCTGATCCACTGGTCCAGAGGTCAGCAGGGAGCCATCCACAGTTTCCATCTGTACTGGAGTAGCATTCTTCACTGAACGTATCCCCTGTTTCAGAGCAAAGGAGACATCCATAAAATTTCCACTTGCCCCTGAGTCGATCATAGCAGAGCTAGACACCCAAGCTGAGTCAACCCAGAGTTTGATGGAAAGAAAGCAATGAGAATTATTTTTTTACAACTCAGCTGGGACACCGCTGAGGAAACTTGAAAAATGGCAGCGTTTACACAGTCAACGTCCTCAGAGGTAACGGAGTTTAAGTCCGAGAAATCAAGATCTGTTGCTGCAGATCTCTCTGGAGCCTGAGGCTCGGACCTGACAGATCCCCTCTCGCAACACTCACAGTGAATGAGTGCTGCAGTAGTCTTACGAGAACGGCTGGGGCATTTATAATGAAGTGCCTTGACTTACCACAATAGAAATATAGATTCTCCTTAAAACGATGTTCCTTGCGTGCATCACTAACCCGTCGTTGTAAAGAGTCTACCTGCATGGGTTCAGGTTCAGGTTCCTGTGTAATCCTACTCAAAGGTTCCTTAGCTGGAGAGGAAGGTAGGAAAAGGTTAGTGCGATTGCTTTCGAACCATCTCTCTTGCCTGCGTTCAGTCAGACGAGTATCAATACGGATGCAGTAGTTAATAAAGTCACCTAACGCAGTGGGAGGGTCGGCACGAGCAAGTTCATCCTTAATCAGTGGGGATAACCCCTTTCGAAAAATAGATTTCTTGGCGGAACTGTCCCAGGTGGTATCAAGGGCCCATCTCCTGAAATCCAAGGCATATTCAGCTACCGAGTGCTTACCTTGGCGCAAAGCTAACATGGCTGCTTCAGCTGTTGCACCTCGATTGGGGTCATCAAACACCTGCCCCATGGCTGAAATGAAAGCATCAAGATGATCCAAACATTCATCCTCAGTCTCAATCAGAGGGTTTGCCCACATCAAAGCCTTGTTGGTAAGCAACATAATTATAGTAAGCACCTTAGATCGTTCAGTGGGAAATTGTGAAGCATGTGCAGAAAAAAAAGATTGCATTGATTAATAAATCCCCTGAATTTCTCACGTTCACCGCCAAAACGAAAAGGGGGCAACTTGGGAATCCCAGAACTCGGGGCTACGGCAGGAGCCTGGACTCGCCCCTCTAGAACCTCAATCCTGGCTCGCAAATCCTGGGTAGTCTGTCCAACCACTTGCAAATTGTGATTATTGAGGTCCTGTAGGTTTGTAAAACGGGTCTTTATATTCTGCAAATCTGCCAGGATATTATCAGTCACTCCGCAAAGTTCCTTTATGCGGGCCTCCATTTTCCAGATCTTTTAAGACAGGATTACTGGAAGAAGAGGAGAGGGAAAAAAAAAAAACAATAGTGTTTACCTGTGGTAACACTGCAGAGAGAAAAAAAAATTAAGGGAACTGCTCACCTGGAATGGTTGTGAGAAGTCACAACCACTATCATCACAGAAAGTTCAACCGGACATCTGATATCCACAGTTACAGCAGACAAAAAAGAGAAAAGAAAAAAAAAACAATAGTGTTTACCTGTGGTAACACTGCAGAAAAAAAAACACTTAAGGGAATTGCTCACCTGGAATGGTTGTGAGAAGTCACAACCACTGTCATCACAGAAAGTACAACTGGACATCCGATATCCACAGTTACAGCAGACACAGCCTTTCCAGACCCAGCAGACACTAACGTTTGGCTTCAGAATCTTGTAATGTATGTAGTACAGTTCATATAGCGTCTTGTGCTTGGGTGCGACGAAAACACAGGAGTCACAGGTTTGATATAGAAAGTCTTGTATTACTTCATACAAATTGGCAAAAATAGTCACACAGTTTGTAGACACAGAAGCAGGAGACACAGCAGGCCAGAGTAATCAAAGCTCAGCAATCACTCTCCACAACAGGTTCAGGATCTTCTTCTCTGTTACCGTAAGTCCATGCAAACGTGGGTCTTTCAAAGAGCAGGGTTCAGAGTCCACAAGTGCTTCAGAGTTCCTCAGTAGGAATAGCTGGAGTACAAGGTCCAAGGCTTCAGGAGTCAGATCACAGGTTCACTGCAGGCTAGATTCTGAAGCACTGATTGCTCAGCTGTGGCTGCTTAAGAAGCAAAAGGAGAGAATCAGGGTGGGAACATGCAAGCTGGAAACTCCATATTGACTGAGGGCAAGATAGCTACAGCAAGACAGAAAGTAAAATGGCTGACGAACAAACTGAGTTTCAGGAACATGTACACAGAACCTTACATTATGGTCCCCTCACCCCCCATTCCTGGAATTCATGGTTGTTATGTATCGGTAGCTGAGGAGGACAGGATCAAAAAACCGCAAAGGCAGCCAAACACCAGAGAGGTTGGAACTAATAGGTTGCAGACCCCTAAACTAACCGCACAACTAGAAGCAGCCGTGGGACGTTCCTACAGTGCCCTAGATGCCTCGTCACAGCCGGAGAGATTAGCTACCCCTGAAGATGGAAAGAGGAAAGCTAACTGCCCCGGAGTAGAGCCCCAAAAGAACAGGAAGCCCCCAAACATATAATGGCAGTTAGACAAGATGAAAACACGAACACAGACAGAAAATAGAATGAGCAAACGCTGGGGCCCAAAAGTGTCTAGATAGGACAGCACAGGAAGAAATACTGTCTGCAACCCAGAAAAACCCTAGGAAAAACTCCAACACTTCTGAATCCAAAAATGCTGAGACCACACGGTCTCGACCACCTACATCAAATCTCTGGTGTGAACACGCAGCTACCCAGCAGTACAAAAATTACAAGAACTGAGCAAATGAACAAATACAAAAAGAGAACAGAGACCAGCACAAGCCCGGAAAGGGGACCCGGCTGAACTCAAAAAGCAAGGCATCAAATACAAGGAAAATCCAACCACAGAAAAAAACAGAAAGTAACTTATCTGAGTGATAGCAAGAGACAGCAGAAAAGCAAGCTAAATTCCAACCTAGACAAGGAAGAATAATTGATCACCGGCGAGGATCATGGGAGGTCAGCTCACTTATATCAGGCCAGTCCGTCCCACTTGATAACCATTCATCCATTGCAGGTGGTGGACTTTTGTTGTTCAACATAGGTTCAATACCCTCAGCAACCACCAGAGGGAGCCTCAGCTCCGAAGTTGTCTCCAACTGTTCACAACACATGGTTCCCTCATCCCGCAATCCTGGTATGCATGGTCCCCTCACCCCCCAATCCTGGTATGCATAGTCCCCTCCCCCCAATCTTGAAATGCATGGTCCCCTCACTCCCCAATCCTGGTATGCATGGTCCCCTCCCCCCAATGCTGGTATGCATGGTGCCCTCACCCCCCCAATCCTGGTATGCATGGTGCCCTCTCCCCCCAATCCTGGTATGCATGGTCCCCACCCCCCCAATCCTGGAATGCATGGTGCCCTCACCCCCCAATCCTGGTATGCATGGTCCCCTCACCCCCCAATCCCAGTATACATGGTGCCCTCACCCCCCAAACCTGTTATGTATGGCCCCTCACTCCCCAATGCTGGTATGTATGGTTCCCCCTCATCCCTATCGTAGGATGTATAGTACCCCTCACCCCCCAATTATGGTATGCATGGTCGACTTATCCCCAATCCTTGTATGCATGGTACCCCTCACCCCCTATCCTAGTATGCATGGTCCCCTCAACCCCATCCTGATATGCATGGTCCCCTCACACCCCTATCCTGGTATGCATGGTCCCCTCAACCCCAATCCTGATATGCATGGTCCTCTCACCCCCAATCCAGGTATGCATGGTTCTCACCCCCCTATCCTGATATGCATGGTCACCTCACTCACCAATCTTGGAATGCATGGTCCCCTCACCCCCCAATCCTGGTATGCATGGTCCACTAACCCCCCATTCCAGGCATGCATGGTCCCCCTCATCCCTATCATAGGATGTATGGTACCCCCTCACCTCCAAATCCTGGTATGCATGGTACCCCTCACCCCCAATTCTGGTATGCAGGTACCCCTCACCTCCCAATCATGGTATGCATGGTCCCCTCATTCCCTATTATGGTATGCATGGTTCTCTCACCCCTCTTACCTGGAATGCATGGTGCTCTCACCCCCTTCCCTGGTATGCATGGTCCCCTCACCACACTATCCTGGCATGCATGGTCCACTCACATCCCCCAATCCTGGTATGCATGGTCCTCTCACCCTCCTATCCTGGTATGCATGGTCCCCTCACCCCCAATCCTGATATGCATGGTTCCCTCACCCTCAAACCTTACATGCATGATTCCCTCACCCCCAATCCTGAAATGCATGGTCCCCTCACCCCCTAATCCTGGTGCGCATGTGTCACGGGTGTGTCGCGGCGGAGATCGTCGCGATTGCACACCCTGACTTCGCACAGCTGAGTTTCTGGTGCTGGGTGTTTTTCGGCACTGAGGGAGTTAATTCTTTCTCTCTCGGTGCTGGGCTGACCAGCCTCGCCCAGCTGCGATTGATGTTTTGTTAATTAGCTTCCTTCATATACCTGCTGGTCTGCTGGGGAAGTTGCCGGTGAAAGCATTCATTCAGACCAGCAGAGCGGATCGTTTCTGAGAAGACTTAAGCTAAGAGTGCCTGTTGTGGTTTTTCCTCTCCTCGCTTATTGTTTATCTCCTTAACCTTTTGTGTTCCTCTGTAGTGGAAGTGTTGTATGCAAGGCTGTGTTTTCTTTACCCCTTGTCTGTCTCGTTTGTCTTAGACTGTGTGTAAGCTGTGACCTGCCCATTCCCTGTGGTGGTAATCAGGGTCCTTCTCAGGACTAGATTACAGTGGTCAGGGATCTACAGGAGACAGGGTTACGCTGGCGGCCTGGACCTCTGTACCATTAACAGTACCTCCAGGTAGAGGGACTAGTCAGGACCCCAGTTCAGGGTCAGCATAGACCCCGGTCCACCTCTATCCAGAGACAGCATGACACGTACACAGTATTGACCCACAATACATAGGATATTATGTCAGGTAAGACATGGCTGGCAGATACTATGTATACATGTTGATTTTCTCTATTATATGAAATTTAGAATGATGTCACATTAGATATAGGTTGCTATCTTTGAATATATCTGTTATACGTCGTGACATTTTCACCGGTCACTCTAAAGATTCTCCCCAGCCACCATGGATCCAGTAGCCCATTTAGCTCAGCAGTTGCAGAGTTTGTCCATGGAGCTGACGGACGTTAAATCCAAGGTTTTGTACCCCCGGGAGCAAACCAGATTTGAACCTAAAGTAGCTCTCCCGGACAGGTTCACTGGTGGGCGGGACAAGTTTTTTACTTTCCGGGAAGCATGTAAATTGTATTTTCGGCTGCGGCCGCAGTCGTCGGGGAGTGAGGATCAGAGGGTGGGAATTGTCATCTCGCTCTTACAAGGGGACCCTCAATCCTGGGCGTTCTCTCTCCCCCCGGGCTCCCCGGCTCTCCAGTCAGTGTACCGATTTTTTACAGCCCTGGGTCTGGTATATGATGACCCGGATCGGGTCTCCCTTGCTGAAATGAAGTTACGTAGGATACAGCAGGGAGATCGTCCGGCGGAGGAATTTTCTTCAGAGTTCCGTAGGTGGGCCACGGATACTCAGTGGAATGACCCGGCTCTTAAGAGCCAGTTTTGTCAAGGTTTATCTGACAAATTAAAAGATGTGTTGGCTCAGTATGATTCTCCCCCGTCACTGGAGGCCGCTATGGCTTGCTATTCGCATTGATAGATGGCTTCGGGAGAGGTGTGGGGTAACTCCGCCCCCTGTGATGACTCCACCTCCTTCTAAAGTCCCTAATATTGAGGTTCCCCTGGTTTGTTCCGAGGAACCTATGCAGTTGGGAGGGACATCATTCCGAGGGGGGATCGGGTGCGCCGCAAAACAAGAAGGTGTTTCTTCTGCGGGAGAGAGGGACATTTTATTGAGGGGTGTCCATCCCGTACTGTACTGAGCAAGAAGTCGCCGGAAAACTATTAATCCCAGGTTGTGTGGTGGACGACAATCTGGGAGTATGTATTTCGTCCCCAAGTCCGTCTCAGTTTCTCGTACCAGCGGAGGTGGTGGTAGGTACGAGAACTGAGAGGATTTCTGTTCTTCTGGATAGTGGGGCCGCGGCTAATCTGGTGGACGCTTGGTTTGCCCAGGTGCAAGGTATGCAACTGAGTGTATTGGCCAAACCTATCCCTATATTCTCTATTGACGCCAGACCTCTCGGTCAAGGTAGCTTTGTGCAAGCCGTGCATAACATAGACCTTCGAGTGGGGGTAATACATAAAGAACTATTGTCTTGTTATGTGTTGGAGGGCCTTCCCACTCCTATTGTGTTGGGACTTCCTTGGTTAACTAAACATAACCCAGTTATTAATTGGCAATCCAGAGAGATAAGCCAGTGGGGTGAATTTTGCAATAGTAACTGCATGAACACGGTCATCGGTACGGTCGTGCCTAGAACCTTACCTCCTTTTCTGGAGGACTTTGAGGATGTGTTTTCAGAGGAAGGGTGTCAAGAATTACCTCCTCATCGCGCATATGACTGTGCTATAAAATTGCTTCCTGATGCTAAGTTACCAAAATCTAGGTTATATAACCTTTCTGGTCCTGAGAGGCAAGCTATGAAGGATTACATTTCGGAAAGTCTGGCCAAGGGGCATATTAGACCTTCATCTTCCCCAGTGGCTGCGGGGTTCTTCTTTGTGAAGAAAAAAGATGGAGGCCTACGCCCTTGCCTGGATTTCCGTGAGCTTAATCGGATTACGGTCCGAGATCCGTATCCGCTCCCACTTATTCCTGATCTCTTCAATCAGATTGTGGGCGCCAAATGGTTCTCTAAAGGTACTGCCACACTTAGCTATCCCGCTAGCGATCTCGTTAGCGTTGCATACTAATGAGATCGCTAGCGGGATTGTTTCTATATCGCTAAATGCTGCCGCATTTAGCGATATAGTTAACGACGCTATCGCCGTTAGCGATCTTCTTAACGACTTTAGCGGTACAAAAGTACCGCTAAATCGCTAAGAAAGGTGCCACACAGCGATAAGATACTTACCCAGCGGGAGCGCCGACGAGAAAATAGGGTCCGGAACGATTCCAGCGACGAGCGAGATCACAGCAGGAAGCTCGTCGCTGGAAGCTGCCGCACTGAACAACATCGCTAACGGGATCGCTAAATAGTGACGTTTTTTAGCGATCCCGTTAGCGATATTGTTTAGTGTGGCATACCCTTAAGTTGGATCTCAGGGGGGCGTATAATCTGATTAGGATAAAGGAGGGGGATGAGTGGAAGACGGCGTTTAACACTCCGGAGGGACATTATGAGAACCTTGTCATGCCTTTCGGTCTGACTACTGCCCCGGCGGTGTTTCAACATTTTGTTAATGACATCTTTCGCCACCTAGTGGGACAGTTTGTTGTCATTTATCTAGATGACATCTTAATTTACTCGCCGGATCTTGTGTCTCATCAGGAGCATGTGAGACAAGTGTTGTAGATCTTGCGAGATAATAAACTGTACGCCAAATGGGAGAAGTGTGTATTCGCTGTACAAGAACTTCAGTTTTTAGGATTCTTGGTGTCAGCCTCCGGTTTCCGTATGGACCCTGGGAAAGTGAAGGCTGTGCTTGAATGGGATCGGCCAGAGAATCTTAAAGCACTGCAGCGTTTCCTGGGGTTTGCTAACTACTACCGGAAATTTATTCGTAATTTCTCATCTGTTGTCAAACCTCTCACTGACATGACAAAAAAAGGGACAGATTTTTCTAGGTGGTCTGACAAAGCTTGTCAAGCATTTTCCTCCTTGAAAAAATGTTTTGCTTCAGCACCCATACTCATCCAAACTGATGCATCACAACCGTTCATTGTGGAGGTAGACGCATCTGACGTAGGAGTGGGTGCGGTATTATCTCAAGGTCCGTCCCCTGGTAAATGGCATCCGTGCGCTTTCTTCTCTAAAAAATTGTCGTCCGCCGAGAGGAATTATGATGTCGGCAATAGGGAACTCTTGGCCGTTAAGTTGGCTTTTGAAGAGTGGCATCACTTTTTGGAGGGGGCAGTCCACCCGGTCACCGTCATTACTGATCACAAGAACCTGCTGTATTTAGAGTCTGCAAAACGTCTGAATTCCAGACAAGCTAGATGGTCGTTGTTTTTTACCAGGTTTAATTTTGTCGTCACATATCGTCCTGGGTCAAAAAATGTAAAGGCTGATGCCTTATCTCGTAGTTTCCCGGGGGCCGGGAAGATGGATGACCCGGTTCCTATTCTTCAGGAGGGAGTTGTGGTGTCGGCTGTATGCTCTGAGCTTGAGGAGGAGGTATTGGAGGCTCAGGGGGACGCCCCTGTAGGACTTCCAGGGAAACTGTTTGTTCCAGATTAGTTAAGACAAAAGGTTATTGAGGCACATCATAATTCTGCTTTGGCAGGACACCCAGGGAGTAAAGCAACTGTAGATCTCGTTTCTCGCCGGTTTTGGTGGCCTAACTTAAATAAAGAGGTGGTAACTTTTGTCGCGTCCTGTGGGGTATGTGCGCGCTCTAAGACCCCACATACCCGTCCGTCTGGGGCCCTTTTACCGTTGAAAATCCCGGAGCGTCCATGGACCCATCTGTCTATGGACTTCATTACGGACCTTCCTCCGTCTTCAGGTAAAACTGTCATACTAGTTGTAGTTGACAGGTTCAGCAAAATGGCACATTTTATTGCTCTTCCTGCTCTTCCTAATGCTAAAACTCTGGCGCAGGTGTTCATTGGGGAGATTGTGAGACTTCACGAGTTGCCTTCCGATGTGGTGTCGGATCGGGGGTCTCAGTTTGTGTCCAAATTCTGGAAGGCATTTTGTTCTCGTTGGGGGATGCAGTTGTCATTTTCTTCGGCTTTTCATCCGCAGACCAATGGTCAGACAGAGCGTCTGAATCAGAGCTTATAGACATATCTCCGGTGTTTTGTCTCAGAGAACCAAGAGGACTGGTCTTCTTTCTTGCCTCTGGCAGAGTTCGCTCTTAACAATAGGCGGAGCGAGTCCACTGGTAAGTCCCCGTTTTTTGGGGCATATGGTTTTCACCCCCAGTTTTGTACTTTCAATGGGGGGGGCTCTTCTGGGGTTCCTGAGGAGGAACGATTTTCGTCGTCACTTGCTTCAGTGTGGAGAGGAGTGCTTAATAATCTGAGCACTATGGGGAACCGATACAAACGTATGGCTGATAGGAGGAGAGTGTCTGGTCCGGACCTAAGTGTGAACGATCTGGTATGGTTGTCTACCAAGAATATAAAACTTAAGGTTCCCTCCTGGAAACTCGGTCCCAGATTCATCGGGCCATACAGGATCAGTTCAATAGTTAATCCGGTGGCTTTCCGTCTTGACCTCCCTCCTACATTTAAAATCCACAATGTGTTCCACAAATCGTTGCTTAAGAGGTACGTGGCACCAGTTATACCGTCACCTCTACCTCCTCCTCCAGTGGTGGTCAATGGTAATTTGGAGTTTCAGGTATCGAAGATCATTGACTCACGTCTGAATCGCCGGTCCCTTCAGTACCTTGTTCATTGGAGGGGGTATGGTCCTGAGGAGAGGATGTGGGTTTCTGCGTCGGATATTAACGCAGACTGTTTGGTTCGGGCCTTCCACACTACTCACCCAGATAGACCAGGCCCTGAGGGTCCAGAGGCCCCTCGTAGAAGGGGGGGGTACTGTCACGGGTGTGTCGCGGCGGAGATCGTCGCGATTGCACACCCTGACTTCGCACAGCTGAGTTTCTGGTGCTGGGTGTTTTTCGGCACTGAGGGAGTTAATTCTTTCTCTCTCGGTGCTGGGCTGACCAGCCTCGCCCAGCTGCGATTGATGTTTTGTTAATTAGCTTCCTTCATATACCTGCTGGTCTGCTGGGGAAGTTGCCGTGAAAGCATTCATTCAGACCAGCAGAGCGGATCGTTTCTGAGAAGACTTAAGCTAAGAGTGCCTGTTGTGGTTTTTCCTCTCCTCGCTTATTGTTTATCTCCTTAACCTTTTGTGTTCCTCTGTAGTGGAAGTGTTGTATGCAAGGCTGTGTTTTCTTTACCCCTTGTCTGTCTCGTTTGTCTTAGACTGTGTGTAAGCTGTGACCTGCCCATTCCCTGTGGTGGTAATCAGGGTCCTTCTCAGGACTAGATTACAGTGGTCAGGGATCTACAGGAGACAGGGTTACGCTGGCGGCCTGGACCTCTGTACCATTAACAGTACCTCCAGGTAGAGGGACTAGTCAGGACCCCAGTTCAGGGTCAGCATAGACCCCAGTCCACCTCTATCCAGAGACAGCGTGACACGTACACAGTATTGACCCACAATACATAGGATATTATGTCAGGTAAGACATGGCTGGCAGATACTATGTATACATGTTGATTTTCTCTATTATATGAAATTTAGAATGATGTCACATTAGATATAGGTTGCTATCTTTGAATATATCTGTTATACGTCGTGACAGCATGGTCCCCTCACCCCCAATCCTGGAATACATGGTCCCCACTCACCCCCCCACCATCCTGGTGAGCATGGTCCCCTCACCCCCAATCCTGGTGTGCATAGTTCCCTCACCCCCCAATCCTGGTGAGCATGGTCCCCTCACACCACTTTCCTGATATGCATGGTCCCCTCACCCCCCCATCCTGATATGCATGGTCCCGTCACCCCTATCCTCGTATGCAGGCTACCTCACCCCCTATCCTGATATGCATTGTCCCCTCATCCCCCCATCCTGATATGCATGGTCCCCTCACCTCAACATCCTAGTATACATGGTCCTCTCACCCCCCTATCCTGATATGCATGGTCCCCTCACCCCCTATCCTGATATGCATGGTCCCCTCACCCCCCCATCCTGATATGCATGGTCCCCTCACCCTCCTATCCTGATATGCATGGTCCTCTCACCCCCCTATTCTGAAATGCATGATCCTCTCACCCCCCAATCCCGGTATGCATGGTGCCCTCGCCACCCAGTCCTGGTATGCATGGTCCCCTCACCCCCCAATCCTGGTATGCATGGTCCCCTTCCCCCCAATCCTGGAATGCATGGTCCCCTCACCCCCCAATCTCGGTATGCATGGTGCCTCTCACCCCCCAATCATGGTATGCATGGTCCCACCTCATCCCAATCGAAGGATGTATGGTATCCCCTCACCCCCCAATTCTGGTATGCATGGTCCCCTCATCCCCAATCCTGTTATGCATGGTCCACTCCCCCCAATCCTGGAATGCATGGTACCCTCCCACCCAATGCTGGAATGCATGGCCCCCTCACCCCCCAATCTCGGTATGCATGGTGCCCTCACCCCCAATCTTGGTAAGCATGGTCCCCCCTCATCCCTATCGTAAGATGTATGGTACCCCCTTACCCCCCAATTCTGGTATACAAGGTCCCCTCATCCCCAATCCTGGTATGCATGGTCCCCTCCACCCCAATCCAGGAATGCATGGTCTCACCCCCCCAATCCTGGTATGCATGGTCCCCTCACCCCCCAATCCTGGTATGCATGGTCCCCTCATCCCCAATCCTGGTATGCATGGTCCCCTCAACCCCAATCCTGGAATGATGGTCTCACCCCCCAAATCTGGTATGCATGGTTCCCTCATCCCCAATCCTGGAATGCATGGTCTCACCCCCCAATCCTGGTGTGCATGGTCCCCTCACCCCCAATCCTGGTATGCATGGTCCCCTCCCCCAATCCTGGAATGTATAGTCCCCTCACCCCCCTATCCTGGTATGCATGGTGCTCTCATCCCCCAATCTTGGTATGCATGGTCCCCTCACTACCCAATGCTGGTATGCATGGTCCCCTCTCATCCCTATCATATGATGTATGGTACCCCCTCACCACCCAATCCTGGTATGCAAGGTCCCCTCATCCCCTATCCTGGTACACATCATCCTCTCACCCCCCTTTCCTGGTATGCATTGTCCCCTCACCACCCTATCCTGGTATGCAGGGTCCTCTCACAACTCCAATCCTGGTATGCATGGTCCTCTCACCCCCTATCCTGGTTTGCATTGTCCCCTCACCCCCCAATCCTGGTATGCATGGTCCCCTCATCCCCTATTCTGGTATTCATGGTCCTCTCACCCCTCTTTCCTGGTATGCATTGTGCTCTCACCCCCTTATCTGGTATGCATGGTCCCCTCACCACACTATCCTGGCATGAATGGTCCATTCACACCCCCAATCCTGGTATGCATGGTCCTCTCACCCCCCTATCCTGGTATGTATGGTCCCCTCACCCCCAATCCTGATATGCATGGTCCCCTCATCTCCAATCCTGATACGTATGGTCCCCTCACCCCCAATCCTGATATGCATGGTTCCCTCACCCCCAAACCTTATATGCATGATTCCTTCACCCCTAATCCTGAAAAGCATGGCCCCCTCACACCCAATCCTGGTGTGCACGGTCCCCTCACCCCCAATCCTGGAATACATGGTCCCCTCAGCCTCAATCC
The DNA here is from genome assembly GCA_033576555.1 of Oophaga sylvatica. Classification (NCBI taxonomy): domain Eukaryota; kingdom Metazoa; phylum Chordata; class Amphibia; order Anura; family Dendrobatidae; genus Oophaga; species Oophaga sylvatica. The sequence continues at coordinate 192,229,881 of JARQOD010000005.1, forward strand.
TGATATGCATGGTCCCCTCACCCCCTATCCTTGTATGTAGGCTACCTCATCCCCCTATCCTGATATGCATTGTCCCCTCAACCCCCCATCCTGATATGCATGGTCCCCTCACCCCAACATCCTGGTATACATGGTCCTCTCACCCCACTATCCTGATATGCATGGTCCCCTCACCCCCTATCCTGATATGCATGGTCCCCTCACTCCCCCATCCTGATATGCATGGTCCCCTCACCCTCCTATCCTGTTATGCATGGTCCTCTCACCCCCTGTCCTGAAATGTATGGTCCTCTCACCCCCCAATCCCGGTATGCATGGTTGTTATGAATGTGCTAGAGATGGTTTCTGAGCAAGGCTCCCTCTGGTGGTTACAGACAGTACTGAACCTTTCAGTGAGGAATGGCAATCTGGGATCACGGACTCGTCTGATATAAGGGAGGTTCCCTCCCATGATGGTTGCCGGTGATCAATTGTTCTTGTCTCAATTGTGGTTCCTGGTTCATTTGGAAGTTTGCTGAGTCTTTCCTGCATCTTCTGCTATCAGATAAGATATTTTCTGCTTTTATTTTTGTGCTTGCTTTTTGAATTGTTCCCTGCACTTCTGTGGAGGTCAGCCAGGTCCCCTCTGGGGGCTTGTGCTCCTCTCAGTTTATCTGAAGCCACTGTTGTTTGTTCATTTGCTTTTTCCTGTTTTTTCAGTGGCTGCGGCTTAGTTTTGTTACACTAGAGATCTGATTAGTTGTTAGAGATCGTGTGATCTCAGGTGCTTTTGCAATCAGAAGAGTTGGTATTTTTTAGGTTTTTTTTTGGATTGCAGTGAGTATCCTTTCCTGTACTTTTCTGTCTAGACAGATTGGGCCCCAGCATTTGCTCATTCTATTTTCTATCTGTGTCTGTGCTTCTTCTTGTCTAACCGCCATTACATGTTTGGGGGCTTCCTTTTTTCTTTGGGGATCTGCTCCAGGGCAGATAGCGTTCATCTTTCTGCCTTTAGGTGTAGTTATGTCTCAGGCTGTGACGAGGAGACTAGGATCAACGTAGGAACGCTCCACGGCTACCTCTAGTTGTGTGGTTAGTTCAGGTTACTGCAATCCAATAGGTTCCAGCCTCTCTGGTGTATTGCCATTTTTGCTTATTCTCTTCAGCTACCAAAACATAACACATGGTGCCCTCACCCCCCAATCCTGGTATGCATGGTCCCCTCCCCCCAATCCTGGAATGCATGGTCCCCTCACCCCCAATCTCGGTATGCATGGTGCCCTCACCCCCAATCATGGTATGCATGGTCCCCACTCATTCCTATCATGGGATGTATGGTACCCCCTCACCCCCCAATTCTGGTATGCATGGTCCCCTCCCCCAATGCTGGAATGCATGGTCCCCTCACCCCCCCAATCTCGTATGCATGTTGCCCTCACCCCCAATCTTGGTAAGCATGGTCCCCCTCATCCCTATCGTAAGATGTATGGTACCCCCTCACACCCCAATTCTGGTATGCATGGTCCCCTCATCCTCAATCCTGATGTGCATGGTCCCCTCCACCCCAATCCTGGAATGTATGGTCCCCTCACCCCCCAATCCTGGTATGCATGGTCCCCTCACCCCCCAATCCTGGTATGCATGGTCCCCTCCCCCAATCCTGAAATGCATGGTCCCCTCCCCCCAATCCTGATATGCATGGAGCCCTCACCTCCCGAATCCTGTTATGCATGGTCCACTCACCCCCCAATCCTGCTATGCATGGTCCCCTCCACCCCAATCCTGGAATGCATAGTCCCCTCACCCCTCAGTCCTGGTATGCATGGTCCCCTCACCCCCCAATCCGGGTATGCATGGTGCTCTCAACCCCCAATCTTGGTATGCATGGTCCCCTCACTCCCCAATGCTGGTATGCATGGTCCCCTCTCATCTCTATCGTAGGATGCATCGTAACCCCTCACTCCCCAATCCTGGTATGCATGGTCCCCTCATCCCCTATCCTGGTATACATTGTCCTCTCACCCCCCTTTCCTGGTATGCATGCTCCTCTCATCCCCCTTTCCTGGTGTGCATGGTCCCCCCACCACCCTATCCTGGTATGCAGGGTCCCCCAACAACCCCAGTCCCGGAATGCATGGTCCCCTCACCCCCCTATCCTGGTTTGCATGGTCCCCTCACCCCACAATCCTGATATGAATGGTCCCCTCACCCCCAATCCTGATATGAATGGTCTCCTCACCCCCAATCCTGATATGTATGGTCCCCTCACCCACAATCCTGATATACATGGTTCCCTCACCCTCCATTCCTGATATGCATGATTCCCTCACCCCCCAATCCTGGTATGCATGGTCCCCTCACCACCCAATCCTGGTGTGCATGTCCCCTCACCCCCCAATTCTGGAATGCATGGTCCCCTCACCCCCCATCCTGGTGTGCATGGTCCCCCTCATCCCTATCATAGGAAGTATGGTACCCCCTCACCCCCCAATTCTGGTATGCATGGTCCCCTCATCCACAATCCTGGTATGCATGGTCCCCTCCCCCCCAATCCTGGTGTGCATGGTCCCCTCACCCCCCTATCCTGATATGCATGGTCCCCTCACCCCCCATCCTATTATGCATGGTCCCCTCACCCACAATCCTGATATGCATTGTCCCCACACCCCAATCCTGATATGCATGGTCCCCTCACCACCAATCCTGATATGTATGGTCCCCTCACCCCCAATGCTGATATGCATGGTTCCCTCACCCCCAATCCTGATATGCATGATTCCCTCACCCCCCAATCCTGGAATGCATGGTCCGCTCACCCCCCAATCCTGGTGTGCATGGTGCCCTCACCCCCCAATCCTGGTATGCATGGTCCCCTCAGCCCCCAATCCTGGTGTGCATGGTGCCCTCACCCCAATCCTGGAATGCATGGTCCCCTCAGCCCCAATCCTGGTATGCATGGTCCCCTCACCCCCCAATCCTGGTGTGCATGGTCCCCTCACCCCCCAATCCTTTTTTTCATTGTCTCCTCGCCCCCAAATCCTGGTGTGCATGGTCCCCTCACCCCCAATCCTGGTGTGCATTCTTCATCATCATAATCAACAGCTGCAGGAGGAAGTGTTTCAGGAACAATTTGTGTCTCTTCTATTTGGCTGGGGTCTCCTGACAAGCAGGAACGTAGCATGTTCCGATAAACTACTTGAGTGGGAGCATCTTCTTCTCCTTGAGGTTGGTTCATAGACTTGACCTTCAGAACTAATCCTGCGCTTCACCCAATATGGGGTTCTTTCCAACTTGACTCGGGGGTGTTTGTCTCAGACCAACACACGGTCTCCAGCCTTGAGAGCTGTCCCGGACAGGGGGGTCACTTCAGGATGTTCAAGTTCACGAAACTTGGTCTGCACAAGCTGATGTAAAGTTTGCAAATGGTGGCGATGTTCACGGACCCAGGTAGACACCCCCGTCCACGGGTAGTCCTCCTCTGGGTCCAACTCCAGTTCACTGATCTCACGTCCTTTTCGGCCAAACAGCAAGGTATATGGAGTATATCATGTTGAGCTATGCACCCGATTGTTGTACACCCAGACTAATTCAGCCACAAACTCGGGCCAGGGGACTTTTCCATCTTCCTCTAATGTTCTCTGCATTTGAATCAGCGTCCAATTGAAACGTTCACAAGCCCCATTCTCTTGGGGATGGAATGGGGTCGTACTGGACTTCTTGATCTGGTACAGGCGATGAAGTTCTTCCATAACCCGTCCTTGAAAACATGTGCCTTGGTCAGAGTGAATACTTTTTGGACAGCCATACACTCGGATGAAGTCTCTGCAAATGGCTTTGTGCCGCCGACTCAGAAAGTCTGATCCCGAGTTGGAGTTACCACAGCCGCCAGCTTCATCATCGATACTCACCTTCCGCCGCTGCGATCCCTGTCCCGGCCGCGGTGACTTCATCCAGTGCTGAGAGGTGACGTACTATCGCTCATTAAGGGTATGAATATGGATGCGACACCACTCCCATGGGCGTGGCATCCATATTCATGCCCTTAATGAGCAGTACTACGTGACGTACTGCAAAGGAGGAAGCGGCCGACAGGGATGCTGGGAAGTTCAGCGACGGAGCGAGGAGGGTAAGTATGATGTGGATGACGGGGGAGCCCAGGAGAGGGTGGGAGCAGAGCCTTGTATACAGGGTGGGAGCGGAGCCTTGTATACAGGGTGGGAGTGGAGCCTTGTCTACAGGGTGGGAGCGGAGCCTTGTATACAGGATGGGAGCGGAGCCTTGTATACAGGGTGGGAGCAGAGCCATGTATACAGGGTGGGAGAGGAGCCATGTATAAGAGGGTGGGAGCGGAGCCATGTATACGAGGGTGGGAGCGGAGCCATGTATACTAGGGTGGGAGCGGAGCCATGTATACAGGGTGGGAGCGGAGCCTTGTATACAGGGTGGGAGTGGAGCCTTGTATAGTTGGAGTTACCACAGCAAATTTGGTGAAGTAGTCAGTCATCACCAGGCAGTGTTCGTATCCAAGATGAGCTGGGCCTGTAGTCAAGTAGTCGATCATCAGCACCTCCAGAAGGGCGGAGGTCACAATGGTTTGCGTAGGAGCCCTCTGTTCTGGAGGCTTTGCTAACTCACAGCTCATGCATTGTTGACAAACTTCATCTACTGCTGCTTTCAGCCGAGGATGATAAACCAGCTTCTGCAGCCACCGGAAAGTCTTCTCTTTGCCAATGTGGGCCCCTCTCTCATGGGCTTTGGTAGCCACCTCGCGGAGTAATTTTTCTGGGAGTACCACTTGCCAGGTGTCTCCCCATTCCCGTGTCAACTGCACCTTCCGATACAGCAGGTCATCTTTAAGTTGAAGCCTCTCCCACTATCGAAGGATCTGTAAGGTTCCCGGGAAAAAGGCACCTCTCTCTCGTTGGTTGGGAAGTTGCTTCAAAGCCACCCATTGTCTCATCTGGGCATGTTCTTATCTTCCTGTTGAAGCCGTACCCAGTCATCACGGGGCCGTTCCAGTGTGTGTTCTCTGGTAGCCACCCCGATCTGTCCCTGCATTGCAGCCAGCCTCCTGACGGAATTACTAAACTCATGGATCTCTTCAGCCTCCAGTTCTTCATCCCGGTTAGGTCCAGGTTGCTCATGAGTAATTCGGGATAAAGCATCGGCATGGGTGTTTTCGGCTCCCCTCCGATAGGCAATCTTGTACCGGTACTTGGCCATATGGGCCACCCATCTCTGCTCCAGGGCTCCTAGCTTTGCAATTTCCAAATGAGCTAGAGGGTTGTTCTCACTATGCACTAAGACTTCGGACCCTTACAGGTACTCAGCGAACTTCTCAGTCATGGCCCACACCAACGCCAGCAGTTCTGGCTTGAAAGAGCTGTAGTTATATAGGTTACGTTCAGAATCATGGAGAGACTTACTCGCATAGGCAATCACCCGCTCTTTTCCATCCTGCATTTGTGACAATACAGCTCCCAGTCCATGTAGACTTTCGACGGTGTGGAGGATGAAGGGTTGAGAGAAGTCGGCATAGGCGAGTACGGGTGCTTCGATCAGAGCCATCTTCAGGGCTCGCAAAGCTTCTTCCTGAATATCTCCCCACTGTATGGTCTGATTCTCTGCACCAGATAGCACTCCTTTCAATAACTCTAACAGCGGGTTAACAATGCGAGTGAAATTTTTCACGAACCGTCGATAATACCCAGTGAGTCCCAGGAAGTCCCAGACATCTTTCACAGTTTTCGGAGTGGGCCAGTCCAGCACAGCTGCTGTTTTTTCTCGTGACGGTCTCACTCCTTCAGCAGAGACAACATGTCCCAGGTACTCGATCTGCTTACAGAATAGGTGACACTTCCGAGGTTTCACTTTCAAACCGTGTCTCTGTAGCCGACTCAACACTTGCTCTAGCCGTTCCAGGTGCTCATCAAAGGTGGTGGTCGTAGATAATGATGTCATCCAAATAGATGAGGGTAGCCTCAAAGTTCAGATGTTCTAGACATCTTTCCATCAGTCGTTGGAAGGTTCTGGGTGCGTTAGTAAGGCCGAAAGGCATCCGGTTGAACTCAAAAAACCCCATGGGCAGTATAAAGGCAGACTTAGCCCGGTGCTGCTTGGACATGGTCACTTGCCAATACCCACTGACCAGGTCCAATGAGGAGAAGTACTTTGCTTTTCCCAGAGCAGACAGTGATTCCGCAATCTTTTGCAGTGTGTATGAATCTCGCATGGTGCAAGCATTCAGCTTCCGATAGTCTACACCAGGGGTCCCCAAACGCCGGTCCGCAGCCCAGGACCGGGCCGTAGCAGTTCTGTTGCCAGGCCGCGGAGCCACGGCACAGAACGCTGGACACACATGGAGCCGGCGGCTGTAGCGCTGTAGTGACAGCTACAGCCGCCGGCTTCATCATCGATACTCACCTTCCGCCGCTGCCATCCCTGTCCCGGCCGCGGCTGCTTCATCCAGTGCTGAGAGGTGACGTACTATCGCTCATTAAGCTTATGAATATGGACACGACACCACTCCCATGGGTGTGGCATCCATATTCATGCCCTTAATGAGCGGTACTACGTGACCGTACTGCAAAGGAGGAAGCGGCCGACAGGGATGCTGGGAAGTTCAGCGACGGAGCGAGGAGGGTAAGTATGATGTGGATGACGGGGGAGCCCAGGAGAGGGTGGGAGCAGAGCCTTGTATACAGGGTGAGAGCAGAGCCTTGTATACAGGATGGGAGCGGAGCCTTGTATACAGGGTGGGAGCGGAACTATGAATACAGGGTGGGAGCAGAGCCATGTATACTAGGGTGGGAGCAGAGCCATGTATACTAGTGTGGGAGCGGAGCCTTGTATACAGGGTGGGAGAGGAGCCTTGTATACAGGGTGGGAGCGGAGCCTTGTATACAGGGTGGGAGCGGAGCTTGTATACAGGGTGGGAGCGGAGCCTTGTATACAGGGTGGGAGTGCAGCCTTGTATACAGGGTGGGAGCGGAGCCATGTATAAGAGGGTGGGAGCGGAGGACGCGTGGTGACAGCAGCTCTGGGGGGAGCGGAGGACGCCGGTGACAGCAGCTCTGGGGTGGGAGCAGAGCCTTGTATACAGGGTGGGAGCAGAGCCATGTATAAGAGGGTGGGAGCGGAGCCATGTATAAGAGGGTGGGAGCGGAGCCATGTATAAGAGGGTGGGAATGGAGCCATGTATACAGGGTGGGAGCGGAGCCATATATAAGAGGGTGGGAGTGGAGTCATGTATACTAGGGTGGGAGCAGAGCCATGTATATGGGGTGGGGGCGGAGCCATGTATAAGAGGGTGGGAGTGGAGTCATGTATACTAGGGTGGGAGCAGAGCCATGTATAAGAGGGTGGGAGCGGAGCCATGTATACAGGGTGGGAGCAGAGCCATGTATAAGAGGGTGGGAGTGGAGTCATGTATACTAGGGTGGGAGCAGAGCCATGTATATAGGGTGGGGGCGGAGCCATGTATAAGAGGGTGGGAGTGGAGTCATGTATACTAGGGTGGGAGCAGAGCCATGTATAAGAGGGTAGGAGCGGAGCCATGTATACAGGGTGGGAGCAGAGCCATGTATAAGAGGGTGGGAGTGGAGTCATGTATACTAGGGTGGGAGCAGAGCCATGTATATAGGGTGGAGGCGGAGCCATGTATAAGAGGGTGGGAGCGGAGCCTTGTATACAGGGTGGGAGCGGAGCCATGTATAAGAGGGTGGGAGCGGAGCCATGTATACAGGGTGGGAGCAGAGCCATGTATAAGAGGGTGGGAGTGGAGCCATGTATACTAGGGTGGGAGTGGAGCCATGTATATAGGGTGGGAGCGGAGCCTTGTATACAGGGTGGGAGCAGAGCCATGTATAAGAGGGTGGGAGTGGAGCCATGTATACTAGGGTGGGAGCGGAGCCATGTATATAGGGTGGGAGCGGAGCCTTGTATACAGGGTGGGAGCAGAGCCATGTATAAGAGGGTGGGAGCAGTGCCATGTATAAGAGGGTGGGAGCGGAGCAATGTATATAGGGTGGGAGCAGAGCCATGTATATAGGGTGGGAGCGGAGCCATGTATAAGAGGGTGGGAGCGGAGCCATGTATACTAGGGTGGGAGCGGAGCCATGTATACAGGGTGGGAGCGGAGCCTTGTATACAGGGTGGGAGCGGAGCCTTGTATACAGGGTGGGAGTGGAGCCTTGTATAGTTGGAGTTACCACAGCAAATTTGGTGAAGTAGTCAGTCATCACCAGGCAGTGTTCGTATCCAAGATGAGCTGGGCCTGTAGTCAAGTAGTCGATCATCAGCACCTCCAGAAGGGCGGAGGTCACAATGGTTTGCGTAGGAGCCCTCTGTTCTGGAGGCTTTGCTAACTCACAGCTCATGCATTGTTGACAAACTTCATCTACTGCTGCTTTCAGCCGAGGATGATAAACCAGCTTCTGCAGCCACCGGAAAGTCTTCTCTTTGCCAATGTGGGCCCCTCTCTCATGGGCTTTGGTAGCCACCTCGCGGAGTAATTTTTCTGGGAGTACCACTTGCCAGGTGTCTCCCCATTCCCGTGTCAACTGCACCTTCCGATACAGCAGGTCATCTTTAAGTTGAAGCCTCTCCCACTATCGAAGGATCTGTAAGGTTCCCGGGGACAAGGCACCTCTCTCTCGTTGGTTGGGAAGTTGCTTCAAAGCCACCCATTGTCTCATCTGGGCGTGTTCTTATCTTCCTGTTGAAGCCGTACCCAGTCATCACGGGGCCGTTCCAGTGTGTGTTCTCTGGTAGCCACCCCGATCTGTCCCTGCATTGCAGCCAGCCTCCTGACGGAATTACTAAACTCATGGATCTCTTCAGCCTCCAGTTCTTCATCCCGGTTAGGTCCAGGTTGCTCATGAGTAACTCGGGATAAAGCATCGGCATGGGTGTTTTCGGCTCCCCTCCGATAGGCAATCTTGTACCGGTACTTGGCCATACGGGCCACCCATCTCTGCTCCAGGGCTCCTAGCTTTGCAATTTCCAAATGAGCTAGAGGGTTGTTCTCACTATGCACTAAGACTTCGGACCCTTACAGGTACTCAGCGAACTTCTCAGTCATGGCCCACACCAACGCCAGCAGTTCTGGCTTGAAAGAGCTGTAGTTATATAGGTTACGTTCAGAATCATGGAGAGACTTACTCGCATAGGCAATCACCCGCTCTTTTCCATCCTGCATTTGTGACAATACAGCTCCCAGTCCATGTAGACTTTCGACGGTGTGGAGGATGAAGGGTTGAGAGAAGTCGGCATAGGCGAGTACGGGTGCTTCGATCAGAGCCATCTTCAGGGCTCGCAAAGCTTCTTCCTGAATATCTCCCCACTGTATGGTCTGATTCTCTGCACCAGATAGCACTCCTTTCAATAACTCTAACAGCGGGTTAACAATGCGAGTGAAATTTTTCACGAACCGTCGATAATACCCAGTGAGTCCCAGGAAGTCCCAGACATCTTTCACAGTTTTCGGAGTGGGCCAGTCCAGCACAGCTGCTGTTTTTTCTCGTGACGGTCTCACTCCTTCAGCAGAGACAACATGTCCCAGGTACTCGATCTGCTTACAGAATAGGTGACACTTCCGAGGTTTCACTTTCAAACCGTGTCTCTGTAGCCGACTCAACACTTGCCTAGCCGTTCCAGGTGCTCATCAAAGGTGGTGGCGTAGATAATGATGTCATCCAAATAGATGAGGGTAGCCTCAAAGTTCAGATGTTCTAGACATCTTTCCATCAGTCGTTGGAAGGTTCTGGGTGCGTTAGTAAGGCCGAAAGGCATCCGGTTGAACTCAAAAAACCCCATGGGCAGTATAAAGGCAGACTTAGCCCGGTGCTGCTTGGACATGGTCACTTGCCAATACCCACTGACCAGGTCCAATGAGGAGAAGTACTTTGCTTTTCCCAGAGCAGACAGTGATTCCGCAATCTTTTGCAGTGTGTATGAATCTCGCATGGTGCAAGCATTCAGCTTCTGATAGTCTACACCAGGGGTCCCCAAACGCCGGTCCGCAGCCCAGGACCGGGCCGTAGCAGTTCTGTTGCCAGGCCGCGGAGCCACGGCACAGAACGCTGGACACACATGGAGCCGGCGGCTGTAGCGCTGTAGTGACAGCTACAGCCGTCGGCTTCATCATCGATACTCACCTTCCGCCGCTGCCATCCCTGTCCCGGCCGCGGCTGCTTCATCCAGTGCTGAGAGGTGACGTACTATCGCTCATTAAGCTTATGAATATGGACACGACACCACTCCCATGGGTGTGGCATCCATATTCATGCCCTTAATGAGCGGTACTACGTGACCGTACCGCAAAGGAGGAAGCGGCCGACAGGGATGCTGGGAAGTTCAGCGACGGAGCGAGGAGGGTAAGTATGATGTGGATGACGGGGGAGCCCAGGAGAGGGTGGGAGCAGAGCCTTGTATACAGGGTGAGAGCAGAGCCTTGTATACAGGATGGGAGCGGAGCCTTGTATACAGGGTGGGAGCGGAACTATGTATACAGGGTGGGAGCAGAGCCATGTATACTAGGGTGGGAGCAGAGCCATGTATACTAGTGTGGGAGCAGAGCCTTGTATACAGGGTGGGAGAAGAGCCTTGTATACAGGGTGGGAGCGGAGCCTTGTATACAGGGTGGGAGCGGAGCTTGTATACAGAGTGGGAGCGGAGCCTTGTATACAGGGTGGGAGTGCAGCCTTGTATACAGGGTGGGAGCGGAGCCATGTATAAGAGGGTGGAGCGGGAGGACGCGTGGTGACAGCAGCTCTGGGGGGAAGCGGAGGACGCGCGGTGACAGCAGCTCTGGGGTGGGAGCAGAGCCTTGTATACAGGGTGGGAGCAGAGCCATGTATAAGAGGGTGGGAGCGGAGCCATGTATAAGAGGGTGGGAGCGGAGCCATGTATAAGAGGGTGGGAATGGAGCCATGTATACAGGGTGGGAGCAGAGCCATATATAAGAGGGTGGGAGTGGAGTCATGTATACTAGGGTGGGAGCAGAGCCATGTATATGGGGTGGGGGCGGAGCCATGTATAAGAGGGTGGGAGTGGAGTCATGTATACTAGGGTGGGAGCAGAGCCATGTATAAGAGGGTGGGAGCGGAGCCATGTATACAGGGTGGGAGCAGAGCCATGTATAAGAGGGTGGGAGTGGAGTCATGTATACTAGGGTGGGAGCAGAGCCATGTATATAGGGTGGGGGCGGAGCCATGTATAAGAGGGTGGGAGTGGAGTCATGTATACTAGGGTGGGAGCAGAGCCATGTATAAGAGGGTAGGAGCGGAGCCATGTATACAGGGTGGGAGCAGAGCCATGTATAAGAGGGTGGGAGTGGAGTCATGTATACTAGGGTGGGAGCAGAGCCATGTATATAGGGTGGAGGCGGAGCCATGTATAAGAGGGTGGGAGCGGAGCCTTGTATACAGGGTGGGAGCGGAGCCATGTATAAGAGGGTGGGAGCGGAGCCATGTATACAGGGTGGGAGCAGAGCCATGTATAAGAGGGTGGGAGTGGAGCCATGTATACTAGGGTGGGAGTGGAGCCATGTATATAGGGTGGGAGCGGAGCCTTGTATACAGGGTGGGAGCAGAGCCATGTATAAAGGGTGGGAGTGGAGCCATGTATACTAGGGTGGGAGCGGAGCCATGTATATAGGGTGGGAGCGGAGCCTTGTATACAGGGTGGGAGCAGAGCCATGTATAAGAGGGTGGGAGCAGTGCCATGTATAAGAGGGTGGGAGCGGAGCCATGTATATAGGGTGGGAGCAGAGCCATGTATATAGGGTGGGAGCGGAGCCATGTATAAGAGGGTGGGAGCGGAGCCTGTATAGAGGGTGGGAGGGAGCCATGTTTAAGAGGGTGGGAGCGGAGCCTTGTATACAGGGTGGGAGCAGAGCCATGTATAAGAGGGTGGGAGCAGTGCCATGTATAAGAGGGTGGGAGCGGAGCCATGTATACTAGGGTGGGAGCGAGCCATGTATACGAGGGTGGGAGCGGAGCCATGTATAAGAGGGTGGGAGCGGAGCCATGTATAAGAGGGTGGGAGCGATGCCATGTATAAGAGGGTGGGAACGGAGCCTTGTATACAGGGTGGGAGCAGAGCCATGTATAAGAAGGTGGGAGCGGAGCCATGTATACAGGGTGGGAGCAGAGCCATGTATAAGAGGGTGTGAGCAGAGCCATGTATATAGGGTGGGAGCGAGCCATGTATAAGAGGGTGGGAGCGGAGCCTTGTATACAGGGTGGGAGCGGAGCCATGTATAAGAGGGTGGGAGCGGAGCCTTGTATACAGGGTGGGAGCAGAGCCATGTATAAGAGGGTGGGAGCAGTGCCATGTATAAGAGGGTGGGAGCGGAGCCATGTGTACTAGGGTGGGAGCGGATCCATGTATACGAGGGTGGGAGCGATGCCATGTATAAGAGGGTGGGAGCGGAGCCATGTATAAGAGGGTGGGAGCGGAGCCATGTATAAGAGGGTGGGAGCGGAGCCATGTATAAGAGGGTGGGAGCAAAGCCATGTATACGAGGGTGGAGCGGAGCCATGTATACAAAACTACAACCCTGTCCATAGCCCCACCCCTTATGACCAAAGCCCCACACCTGCCACACCTCCGTCCCCACCCTGCCGGGCCATGGAAGAATGGTCTTGCTTGAAGCCGGTCCCTGGTGCAAAAAAGGTTGGGGACCACTGGTCTACACAAAAGCGCAGGGTTCCGTCTTTTTTTGGACTAGGACAATGGGTGCGGCCCAAGGACTTTGTCTCTCTCGGATGACTCCACTCTGCAGCATATGCGCCAACATCTCTTTCACCTCCTGGTACATTTGTGGTGGGATCTGTCGATATCATTCCCTAATGGGTGCAGCATTTCCCATTGGAATCTCATGGTGATAGCTGTGGTACACCCAAAGTCATCATCATGTCGAGCAAAGACATCCTGATACCGTTTTAGCACCACTTCCACTTGTTGCACCTGTTGTGGTGAGAGTTCTGTGAGTTTGGCCAGCCTCTGCTCCAGGATTCAACACCCCTCTTTTGGGTGATTAGATTCTGACTCTGATGACACCGATACGGCCACTGTCCAGGGATCTCCCTGCTTTACTGCCATCTGAATGGCCTCTGGAGGTATCAGCTCTTTTGGCATTCCCATAACCTGTGCTAACTCACTCCTGGTCGGAAGCGTGAGAGCGCTTTTTCCGAGGTTGACACACCGCACTGGTACTCTGCCATCGTGAACAATGGGTAGCGTTCGTGCAACAAGAAGCCCTGGAAGTAATTGATCCATACAAGCGGGCTCTATCTGCACTTCAACTCCTTTGAGAGGAGTACAGGCTCGGATAGGCAGGGTGAGCACAGCATGACCTGGGTAAGATGAGGTTGGCAGCAGCTGGGTCGATTACACTCGATGTCTCTTGGGCCTGGGCTACTCGTATCAGCTGTTGGAACATTTTTCTCTGAGGGGTGGGAGGGCTCCATTGATTTAAGAACACATCTGCTGACTCATTGACCAGTATGCTCTCAAGTTCTTTCAGTACATTCATTCCTAAAGTCACAGTGGGGCCATTGCCGGGGTTCCCAGCGATCAGCACGACTCCTTCCTGGCCCACATCTTTACCACACAGGGTGATTTGCATCCAGACCACCTCTGCGACCAGGATGGGCCACAGATTGGCTGCTGTCAACTTGATCACTTGACCCCATGCAGACCGCATTGCTTCAGTGAAGAGTCATTTAAAATAAGTCTTAGGCATAGTAGTTACTTTTGGGAGATGGTATCAACTAAACAGCGGACCGCTCGACCATCCATTTTGGCCCATACGAGAGGAGTCAGGGAAACTAATTTTTCTCTCTCCTTCTTGGCTGCTCAGTCTCCAGGTGGCAGTAGCGGGGTCTCCCCTGATGCGGGCATCCTCAAGCATAATGTCCAGTGCCTCCACAGTAAAAACAGGTTGGCTGCTCTTCAGGTTAGCCCATTCCTCCCGCATGTCCTGAATCTCCTTTCGAAGCTCTCTCACCCAACTTGGTTCAGTTGCCAGCAAGGCAGCTACCTCTCCGCTCCGGACCTTTCCCATCTGGACTGTCGCCCTCTTCTCTTGCTCACGGGCATGCGCTTCGGCCCCCACCTCTAAAAATGACATGCGTGGATAAAGTCGCAAGTACTCCCGCAAGGCTTGTTTAAGCAAGGTATCCCTAAAGCCTGCCACTAGCAGTTCTTCTTTGTTTGATGGCTTGCGACTATCTATCATCCTCTTGTTTACATTCCAGAGGTTTTCAATGGGGTTCAGGTTGGGTTAATGGTCTGCCCATGACAGGGTTTTGATGTGGTGGTCTCTTAATTTTTGCCAAAGCTGTATACATGGTGGTGCTCTGTCGGTTCCAGCAGTTATCATGTAACCACTAGGATGCGCTTTGCACACTTGTTGTCATGTGCCAACTAGAGAGTCAGCCACATCTGCAGTATTCTATTCACTAACAGCTGATACAAGTTGTCTCCTGACTGCCTGACTGCAAGTCTGACTGCGCCGGAACCAGCAGAACCGAATGCTAACATATATATATTTATACATATATATATATATATATATATTGTGAGGCAGTGACCGGGATCGTTTACGAGGGACGTTATATTTCCCCCAGAATGTGTACAGAGACCTATTAAAGCCATTGGAGTGCATTGCAGTCACACACACAGCTGCGGCTGCAATGCAGGAATGAAGGTGAGCAATGACCTAGTCAGACTACCTGGCTAAGGCAGATTAAGTAAAATCCGGCAGGGCCTTCATTTCTTGGAGGAGGTCACAGGTGGCAGTGGGGCGGCCTCCTCCCTCCAACCCGGATTTTCCAGTGGCTTTTGCCACAGGTCTTTAAAACTCCTGCACTATGGAATAGTGTTGTTCTATGTTGGGACCCTGCAAGGAGCATAGCAGGAAAGCTCCACAGGACTGTGTGTAGCTGAACCCAGGCCTGGGACGGCTCTGCACCAGTCAGGCTCTGTTTGGCCCGGCGCGGCCGTTGTCCCCGGCAACCAGTGTTTATGGACTGATGTTAACCCGGCTGCGTACCGGAGGACTTTTCCTGTTTTACCCGTGAGTTGCTGAATAAAAGCTGTTTACTTTGGACTTGCTTGGGTCACTGTCTCAGTTACTGCATGGTGTGAACACCGCCATCTTACAATTGGTTGGAGAATGCGGGCATTGTGACTGAGATATACCCCACCGGCAGCTTCATGACCCCAATCTGGCCGGCCACTTTTCAGCCTCAACCCGTGGACAAAATGGAGGAGCTGGTAATTACACAGCAGCAGCAGCTGCAGTCTCAGCGACAACAGCAGGAGCAGTACCTGAGTCTCCAGCGGCAACAGCAGGAGCGGGAGCAGCAGCACAATGAGCAACAGCAGCTATTGTACCAGCAGCAGCAAAAAACAAACGAATTGTTCCTGCAACAGATTTCTGCACTGCGGGAGATCTCAACGGCGCCAGCCCCTGAACGTCGCGAGGCCCGAGACAGGGTTCGCTCAGCGTTGAGGAAGATGGGACCGGAGGACGACGTGGAAGCTTTTTTGACAGTTTATGAGCGCACAGCGGAGCGGGAAAACCTACCCGCCGGCCAGTGGGCAGAAGTAGTAGCTCCGTTTCTGGTCAGCGATGCACAAAAAGCCTACTTCGATCTCAGTCGGGAGGACGCCCAGGACTACCAGAGGCTCAAAGGTGAGATCCTTGCCCGACTGAGGGTTAATACATACGTGAGGGCTCAGCGTGTATTTTCATGGGCCTATGTGGAGACACGACCCGCGCGGTCTCAGGCTTATGACCTTCTGCATCTGGTAAAGAAGTGGCTCCAGTCAGAGACTTTGTCTCCAGCCCAGATGGTGGAGAGGGTGGTGGTTGACCGGCTGGTAAGGACTCTGCCGGCTGCTATCCAACGTTGGGTGGGGCAAGGCGACCCCGGCACACTCGACCAGGTAGTCAGTTTGATCGAGCGCTACTCGGCCACTCAAGACTTTATTCGAGACTCCGCCCCCTCTCTGCTGTCACGCCGATCCCTGCCAACCCAGGAATCGGGAAAGGGGTCGCGTCCCTCTGCTGGGGACAGTCAGCACCGTACCCGTGTTGAAGGGGAACCCCGGAGTGAGAGTGGCAGGAGACCGGTTCTCTCCCAAACTGTCATAAGACCTAACAGTACTTCCACCCTTAGGTGCTGGCGGTGTCAGGGACTGGGACATGTGATGGCTAATTGTCCCCAGACTACGGAACCCATGGACTGCGGATATAGCCTCCGGGTCTCAATGTATGCCCAGACCGTCTGCACAGCAACCCTCGACCCCCAGGACACTGAACTCCAACTATGCCAGGTACTGGTTAATGGGTACCCTACGGAGGCTCTCCTGGACTCAGGGAGCCTCGTGACTCTGGTACATGGGTCACTGGTGGCAGGAGACAACCCCAGCGGACGGCAGGTCGGGGTTGTATGTATCCATGGGGACCTCCAAGACTATCCAACTACGGAGGTAGTTTTGTCCACGCCAAGTGGAGACATAAAAATGTGGTGGGAGTGGTAAAAAAATCTTCCCTATGGGGCTGTGTTGGGAAGAGACTTGCCCCTGTTCTGGACTCTGTGGAAAAACAAAATCCATTCTCCCCTGGTAAGATGTATTACAGATGCTGTACCCGACGAACCTGCCGTAGGGGTGTCCCATATAGGGATAGAGTGTGACCCCGATAGGTTTCCCTTAGAGGTGCTGGCAGGAGAGGTGGAGGAGACCGCATCGATTCCCGAGCTGGAAGTGTCCAGGGCCACGTTTGGAACAGCTCAGCTACAAGATCCCACACTGACTCAGGCGCGGGAAAGGGTGCTAGAGGTAAACGGTGTAGCCCAACAGCCCAATGCAGATACGGTATTTCCACGCATGGTAGTCAGTGGTGAGTTGCTTTATAGGGTAGATAAAATCAGGGACGAGGTTGTGGAACAGTTGGTAGCACCTCAGTCGTATCGTGGGGTGATTCTAGATTTGGCACACTCACACTTGCTAGGGGGCCACTAAGGGGAAAAAAAAACTCTAGAACGTATCTTGCAGCGGTTCTTTTGGCCGGGAGTTTTCACGGAGGTCAAAAGGTACTGCGAATCCTGCCCCGAATGTCAGTTGACCTCACCCACTGCAAGTTTCCGTAGTCCATTTGTACCCCTGCCAATAATAGAGGTACCTTTTGAACGGATTGCAATGGATTTGGTAGGGCCCATTGTAAAATCCGCCCGTGGCCACCGGTGGTCGTCGACTATGCCACCCGATACCCGGAGGCTATACCACTAAGCCACACCTCGGCAAAACTTATTGCCCGAGAACTGTTTGCCATGTTCTGTCGCCTGGGATTACCTAAGGAGATCCTGACGGATCAGGGGACCCCCTTTATGTCCAAGGTGACAAGAGAACTGTGCAAACTGCTAAAAATTAAACAATTGCGCACCTCGGTGTACCACCCTCAAACCGACGGGTTAGTAGAACGGTTCAATAGAACCCTCAAGCCCATGTTAAAAAAGGGGATTTCTGAAGGATGGAAGGGATTGGGACATGTTGCTACCCTATTTGATGTTCGCTGTCCATGAGGTACCCCAGGCTTCCACAAGGTTCTCTCCCTTTGAGTTATTGTACGGCAGACACCCTAGGGGTCTGTTGGACGTAGCCAAAGAGACATGGGAACAAGAGCCGACTCCACATAAGAGTATAATTGAACACGTAACTAGTATGCAGGACTGGATCGCGGCGGTCATGCCCATCGTGAAAGAACATCTGTTAGATGCCCAGGCAACCCAGAGGCGCACATATAATAAAAGAGCCAGAGTCAGGTCTTTTAACAAGGGCGATCGGGTATTAGTACTGGTACCCACAGCCGAGAGTAAGCTCATGGCCAAGTGGCAAGGGCCATATGAGATTCGAGAAAAGGTCGGGGAGGTAAATTACCGAGTGTATCAGCCCGGAAGGAGGAAACCTGAGCAGATTTACCATATAAACCTGCTAAAGCCTTGGAAAGATCGAGAGTGTTTAGTTACAGACATCACCCCGGGCATATCACCAGAGAGTTCTATACCTTCAGCCAGGGAAGCATCCAAGGGGGAGGTCAGGATAAGTGATGCCCTCACTAAACAGCAGCGACGGGAGGCTCGCTCCCTGGTGCAAAACAACACCGACGTGTTCTCAGAGCTACCAGGTAGGACTACGGTTATCCAACATGACATTGTCACCGAACCTGGGGTAAGGGTGCGAATAAGACCGTACCGGGTGCCCGAAGCCCGGAGGCAAGCCATTTCGGCTGAGGTAAAACAAATGCTTCAGTTAGGCGTCATAGAGGAATCACGGAGTGAGTGGGCTAGCCCCATTGTACTGATTCCAAAGCCAGACGGATCATTACGCTTCTGTAATGATTTCCGAAAATTGAATGAAGTGTCAAAGTTCGACCTTTATCCAATGCCCCGGGTGGACGAGCTGATTGAGAGACTGGGGCAGGCCCAGTACTTTACCACGCTCGATCTCACCAAGGGTTATTGGCAGGTACCTCTCACAGATTCAGCGAAGGAAAAGACCGCCTTCGTAACTCCAGAGGGTCTATTTCACTATTGTGGTCTTACCTTTTGGGTTACATGGGGCCCCGGCTACATTTCAGCGATTGATGGACATAGTGCTCAAGTCTCATCAGGAATACGCGTCCGCGTATCTAGATGATATCATCATATTTAGCACCGACTGGCAAACGCATCTAACACACGTACAAGCGGTACTGGATTCTCTCAGAGCCGCGGGGTTAACGGCAAACCCAAAAAAATGTGCGATAGGGCTGGAGGAAGCTCGATATTTGGGGTATGTGATAGGCCGAGGAGCTATCAAGCCCCAAATCAGTAAAATTGAGGCCATAAAAAACTGGCCTAAACCATCGAGTACAAAACAGGTGAGGGCGTTCCTTGGCATCCTTGGGTATTACCGCCGGTTTATACCTAATTTTGCCGGGCAAACGGCGGCCCTAACCAATCTCTTGAAAGGAAAAAAAACGGTAATGGTTCGGTGGAATCCTCAGGCAGAAGAAGCCTTTCAGTCCATGAAGTTGGCCCTGTGTGGACAGCAGGTCCATATCAGCCCCAACTTCAATGAAACCTTCATTGTACAGACAGATGCCTCGGAGGTAGGCTTAGGGGCGGTGTTGTCACAAAAAGTGAATGGTGAAGAGCACCCGGTCACCTACTTGAGTAGAAAACTTTCCCGGCAGAGAAAAACTATAGCGTAGTAGAGAAGGAGTGTTTGGCTATTAAGTGGGCCTTGGAATCACTACGTTATTTTTTACTCGGGCGTCAGTTCCGCTTGGTGACGGACCACTCACCCTTGGTATGGATGAGGAATGCAAAAGAGAGGAATGCGCGAGTCACCAGGTGGTTTCTGTCACTGCAAAATTTCAGTTTCTCTGTAGAACATCGCCCTGGGAAGTTGCAAGCAAACGCGGATGCCCTGTCCTGGGCACCCTGTATGGTGGCAAATGTTCAACCCCACAAGTTTGAACAGAGGGGGGGGATATGTGAGGCAGTAACCGGGATCGTTTACGAGGGACGTTATATTTCCCCAGAATGTGTACAGAGACCTATTAAAGCCATTGGAGTGCATTGCAGTCACACACACAGCTGCGGCTGCAATGCAGGAATGAAGGTGAGCAATGACCTAGTCAGACTACCTGGCTAAGGCAGATTAAGTAAAATCCGGCAGGGCCTTCATTTCTTGGAGGAGGTCACAGGTGGCAGTGGGGAGGCCTCCTCCCTCCAACCCGGGTTTTCCAGTGGCTTTTGCCACAGGTCTTTAAAAACTCCTGCACTATGGAATAGTGTTGTTCTATGTTGGGACCCTGCAAGGAGCATAGCAGGAAAGCTCCACAGGACTGTGTGTAGCTGAACCCAGGCCTGGGACGGCTCTGCACCAGTCAGGCTCTGTTCGGCCCGGCGCGGCCGTTGTCCCCGGCAACCAGTGTTTATGGACTGATGTTAACCCGGCTGCGTACCGGAGGACTTTTCCTGTTTTACCCGTGAGTTGCTGAATAAAAGCTGTTTACTTTGGACTTGCTTGGGTCACTGTCTCAGTTACTGCACGGTGTGAACACCGCCATCTTACAATATACATACATATACATATATATGCGCAACTTCCGGGCTGATGATTGCAAATTTGCCTCCAGTATTTTCTGATAACGTGCTGCATTCATCTTTCCTTCAACTTTGACCAAGTTTCCTGTGCCTTTGTAGCTCACACATCCTCAAAACATCAGCGATCCACCTCTGTGCTTTACAGTAGGAATGGTGTTCCTTACATCATAGACCTTGTTGACCTCTCTCCAAATGTAACGTTTATGGTTGTGGCCAAAAAGTTAAATTTTAGTCTCATCATGCCAATTTACCTTGTTCGAGAATTTTGTGCTGTTTTGCGTATTGTAGGCGAGATACTTTGTGGCATTTGCACAGTAATGGCTTTGTTCTGGTGACTTATCTATGCAGTTCATTATTCTTCAAGTGCCTCCTTATTAAGCATCATGAAACAGTTACACCGCTAGTTTTCAGAGAGTCCAGTATTTCAGCTGCTGTTATTTGTGGGTTTTTCTTCTCATCCTGAACAATTTTCCTAGCATTTGTCACAGGTCACATGTGAGGATATTATCTTTAGTAGCCATTCAAACCCATTTGTGACAACTGCTGTGCATGTTATCAGGCCAAAATCACCAGGGTATGTGAACTTATGATCAGGGTCATTTGGATGTTTTGGGTTGTCATTATGATTTAAAAATAGAAAATACAGTAGTTTGACAATAAATTACTTCACCCAACCACTAACCATGAGTGGAGAAAAAGTTTTGGTGTTATTCTTATTCTCTGAAAAAAGGCAAAGAAAGCAAAAATTCTGCAGAGGTATGCATACTTTTGAGCACAACTGCATATATATAAATATAGCTCTGGCAAAAATTAAGAGACCACTGCACAGTTTTATAAAAATCAGCTTCTCTACCTGTCTGACAGCCATTCCATTCCAGTGTCAGTTGAATTCCAACCAGAGTACACCTCATTCTATTTAATGTGCTTCTGATTAGGTGATCACCTGAGCCAAATCTTATTTAACGAAGGAAAGTATAAAAAATACTTCTGTGGTGTTCACAATCCTTTTGCAATAGGACAAGCTGGATGGCAAAACAAGTGCTAGTAATATCCCAAAAGTAATAGGAATGAAAAAATAACTTTTAACCATGAAAAAGGAGTTGAAAAGAAAAGTAATGAGTGAGGAAAAGAAGGGCTCAATTCTGGCATTACTAGCAGAGGGTCATGTTGCCTCCATCCTTAAAGTTTCTAAGACGGCAGTCCATTACAACAAGATCAAGCAGTGTTATGATTTGGTAGCTGAGGAGAGCAGGCAAAAAAGGAAATACACCAGAGAGGTTGGAATCTATGGGATTGCAGTACCCTGACTAACCACCACAACTAAAGGCAGCCGTGGAGCGTACCTACGTTGGTCCTAGACGCCTCGTCACAGCCTGAGAAGCTAACTACACCTAAAGACAGAAAGAGGAAAACTATTTGCCCCGGAGCAGATCCCCAAAGAACATAGAAAGCCCCCAAACATGTAATGGCGGTTAGACAAGAGGAAATACAGACGCAGACAGAAAATAGTATGAGCAAACGTTGGGGCCAAAACTTCCTAAATAGAAAAGGATAGGAAGGACACTTACTGCAATTCCAAAAAACCCTGAAAAGTACCAACTCTACTAATTACAAAAACACCTGAGATCACACGACCTCTACCACCTAAATTAGTTCTCTGGTGTAACAAAACTAAACAGCAGCCACTGAAAAAAAACTGGAAAAGGCAAATAAACAAACAACAGTGGCTGAACAAAACTGAGAGGAGCACAAGCCCCCGGAGGAAACCCGGCAGACCCCCACAGAAGTGCAGGACAAAATGCAAAAAGCAAGCACAAAAAACTAAAAGAAGAAAATGTCTTATCTGTTAGCAGAAGATGCAGGCACGAAACAGCAAGCTTCAAAGTGAACAGGAATCAAAGATGAGACCAGAACAATTGATCACTGGCAACCCTGATGGGAGGGAACCTCCCTTATATAAGACCAGTCAGTAACACCTGATCGCCAATCTTCACAATCTTCATTGGATAGTTCAGTACTGTTTGTAACCATCAGAGGGAGCTTCTGCTCAGAATTCATTTCTAGCACATTCACAACAGTACCCCCCCTTGAGGGGTCACCGAACCCTCATTTGAGCAACCAGGTCAGTCAGGATGAGCTCTGTGATACGTACGGATGAGTCTCCTAGCATGGATGTCTGAAGCAAACACCCAAGAATTGTCCTCCTGACCATAACCTCTCCACTTAACCAAATACTGGAGTTTCCGTCTAGAAAAATGAGAATTCAATATTTTCTCAACCACATACTCCAGATTGCCCTCAACCAAAACAGGGTCAGGAGGCACAGTCATAGGAGCCACTGGCTCGACAAACCTCTTCAATAAGGACTTGTGGAACACGTTATGGATCTTAAATGTCCCTGGAAGAAGTAAACGAAAGGAAACAGGATTAAGAATCTCCATGATCTTATAAGGTCCAATGAACCTAGGCTTAAACTTAGGAGATGCAACTCTCATAGGGATATTTCTTGAGGACAACCAGACCAAGTCCCCCACTTCAAACCGAGGACCATCAGTCCTATGCCGGTTGGCAAACCGCTGGGCCCTCTCCTGAGAGAGGGACAACCTCTCCACTACCTGGTCCCAAATCTGCTGCATACGCTCCACAACAGAGTCAACACCTGGACAGACAGAAGCCTCCGTCTGTCCTGAAGAAAATCGAGGGTGAAACCCAAAATTGCAGAAAAATGGAGACATCAAAGTGGCAGAGCTAGCCCTATTATTAAGAGCAAACTCAGCCAAAGGCAAAAAAGAGACCCAGTCATCCTGATCAGCAGACACAAAGCATCTCAGATAAGTCTCCAATGTCTGGTTTGTTCTCTCAGTTTGTCCATTGGTCTGAGGATGAAAAGCCGAGGAGAAAGACAATTGAACACCAAGTTTAGAACAAAAAGTCCTCCAAAATCTGGAAACAAACTGGACTCCTCTGTCAGACACAATGTTCTCAGGAATGCCGTGTAATCGAACCACGTGCTGAAGGAACAAAGGCACCAATTCAGAGGAGGAAGGCAACTTAGGTAATGGCACAAGATGTATCATTTTGGAAAACCTATCACAAATCACCCAGATAACGGTCATTCTCTGAGAAACAGGGAGGTCGGAAATGAAATCCATAGAGATATGGGTCCATGGTCTCTTGGGCACAGGCAATAGCATCAACAAACCACTAGAGCGAGAGCAAGGCTTGGAGCGAGAGCAAGTCCCGCAGGACTGCACAAATTCCCTGACGTCACGAGACAAAGTAGGCCACCAAAAGGACCGACTAACCAAGTCTCTGGTACCAAAAATTCCGGGATGACCGGCCAACGCGGAACAATGAATCTCAGACATCACACTCTTTTTCCACCGGTCTGGGACAAACAATTTCCCAATAGGGCAGCGCTCGGGTTTATCCTCCTGACACCCTTCCAGAGCCAGTCTCAAATTGGGCGAGATTGGGCGGAAAGAACTACACCCTCTTTCAAAATAACAGCAGGATCAGATAACTCAGGAGAGTCTGCAAAGGAAACTCCTCGAGAGGGCATCTGCTTTAACATTCTTAGTGCCAGGAAGAAAGGAAACCACAAAATTAAAACGTGTGAAAAACAAGGCCCACCTGGCCTGTCTAGGATTAAGTAACTTGGCTGATTCGAGATAAACCAGATTCTTATGGTCCGTGAGGACCACCACCTGATTTTGGCTCCCTCCAGCCAATGTCTCCACTCTTCAAAAGCCCACTTCATGGCCAATAACTCGCGATTACCCACGTCATAATTACGTTCAGTTGGAGAAAATTTTCGAGAGAAAAAGGCACAAGGGTTACTTTTAGAGGTCTCTGGATCTTTGGGACAAAACGGCACCTGCCCCAATTTCAGAGGCATCAACCTCCACCTGAAATGGCAGAGAAACATCAGGCTGCCATAGAACAGGAGCAGAAGTGAATCTCTGCTTAAGTTCCTGAAACGCAGAGACTGCCTCAGGAGGCCAATTCACCACATCAGAACCCTTTTTGGTCAAATCAGTCAATGGTTTAACAATAACAGAGAAATTACCAATAAATTTACGATAAAAATTGGCAAAACACAAGAATCTTTGAAGAGCCTTTAATGAAGTAGGTTGGACCCAATCACAGATGGCCTGAACCTTGACCGGGTCCATTTCAATAACAGATGGGGACAAAATGAATCCCAGAAATGAGATCCTCTGTACGCCAAAAAGACACTTTGATCCCTTCACATACAGAGCATTCTTTCTCAAAATCTGGAAC
Organism: Oophaga sylvatica; assembly: GCA_033576555.1. Classification (NCBI taxonomy): domain Eukaryota; kingdom Metazoa; phylum Chordata; class Amphibia; order Anura; family Dendrobatidae; genus Oophaga; species Oophaga sylvatica. The sequence continues at coordinate 192,254,315 of JARQOD010000005.1, forward strand.
ACAGTCCGAACATGTTTCACATGAGAGTCCCAGTCATTGGAAAAAATCAAGATATCATCCAAATAAACAATCAGAAATTTATCCACAAAATCCCTGAAAATGTCATTCATGAAGGACTGGAAGACAGAAGGAGCATTAGTGAGCCCAAAGGGCATCACTAGGTACTCAAAATGCCCCTCTGGGGTATTAAATGCCGTCTTCCATTCATCCCCGTGCTTAATGCGAATAAGGTTATATGCCCCCCTGAGGTCAAGCTTGGTAAACCAAGTAGCACTTTTCACCCTGGAAAACAGGTCAGAAATCAAGGGTAACGGATATTGATATTTCACAGTGATATTGTTCAAGAGACGATAATCAATACACGGCCTTAATGAACCATCCTTTTTGGCCACAAAGAAAAAACCGGCACCCAAGGGTGAAGAGGATGGTCTGATATGACCCTTCTCCAATGACTCCTTGATATAAGACCGCATAGCGTCATGTTCAGGTACAGACAAGTTAAAAAGGCGACCTTTAGGGAATTTACTACCAGGCACTAATTCAATAGCGCAGTCATAGCTCCTATGGGGGGGCAAGGATGCAGATTTACTTTCGCTAAACACATCAGAAAAATCAGTCAAAAAGTCAGGAACATCCTGAGCCTGGGGGGAGGCAGAAAAAACTGGAGTGTTGGTATTAACACATTGGCAGCCCCAACTGGTTACAGACACAGATTTCCAATCCAAAACAGGATTATGAGACTGTAACCAAGGGAAATCCAGTACGATAATGTCATGCAGATTATACAGCACCAAAAATTTGCAGCTCTCCTGATGATCAGGTTCAACCCTCATTATCATCTGAGTAGAGAACTGAGGTTTATTCTCAGCCAAAGGGGTAGAATCGATCCCCAGTAGGGGAATAGACTTCCGTAGGGGTATCAAGGGAAACCCACAACGTTTAGCAAAATCAAAATCCATCAGGTTAATAGCTGCTCCCGAATCAACGAAAGCCTGAGCAGAAAATGTGGACAGGGAGCAAATCAGGGTAACAGTCAACAAAAATTTAGTCTGAACACTACCCAAGACAACTGAGCGTGCAAAACGTCTTCCCCGCTTAGGGCAGACTGAAATAGCATGAGAGGCATCACCACAGTAGAAACATAACCCATTGCGTTTTCGAAACTCATGACGCTGTGCCCCAGAAGCCACTCTATCACACTGCATGGGTTCAGAAGCTGGTTCACAAGGCAACACTATTCCACGCATACCTCTACGCTCACGCAAACGTCTGTCAATTTGAATCGCTAATGACATAGAATCATTGAGACCAGAGGGGACAGGGAATCCCACCATAACATCCTTTACATTCTCTGACAGACCCTTCCGAAAAAGGGCTGCCAAAGCATCGCCATTTCATTTGGTCAGGACTGCCCACCTTCGAAATCTCTGACAGTATAACTCAGCGTCCTCAAGCCCCTGATTTAATGCCAACAAGGCTTTTTCAGGCAACCCTGCAAGATAGGTAGCAATACTCCGAACTTCAGTGGCAAGCTGATCCACACGGCCAGACAACTGTGCAAACTCCATTGAGAGAAAAAAAAATCCTCCTCAGCATTCAGAGAAACAGAGGGAAAAAAAATAAATAAAAATTTCTGACAACTCTGACAATCTTCTTTCTTTTACACTATTTTTCCCTTCTGTGAGTACCATACAAATATCAGTTTTTGGGCCGGTGATACTGTTATGATTTGGTAGCTGAGGAGAGCAGGCAAAAAAGGAAATACACCAGAGTGGTTGGAATCTATGGGATTGCAGTACCCTGACTAACCACCACAACTAAAGGCAGCCGTGGAGCGTACCTACGTTGGTCCTAGACGCCTCGTCACAGCCTGAGAAGCTAACTACACCTAAAGACAGAAAGAGGAAAACTATCTGCCCCGGAGCAGATCCCCAAAGAACATAGAAAGCCCCCAAACATGTAATGGCGGTTAGACAAGAGGAAATACAGACACAGACAGAAAATAGTATGAGCAAACGTTGGGGCCAAAACTTCCTAAATAGAAAAGGATAGGAAGGACACTTACTGCAATCCCAAAAAACCCTGAAAAGTACCAACTCTACTAATTACAAAAACACCTGAGATCACACGACCTCTACCACCTAAATTAGTTCTCTGGTGTAACAAAACTAAACAGCAGCCACTGAAAAAAAACTGGAAAAGGCAAATGAACAAACAACAGTGGCTGAACAAAACTGAGAGGAGCACAATCCCCCGGAGGGGACCCGGCAGACCCCCACAGAAGTGCAGGACAAAATGCAAAAAGCAAGCACAAAAAACTAAAAGAAGAAAATGTCTTATCTGTTAGCAGAAGATGCAGGCACGAAACAGCAAGCTTCAAAGTGAACAGGAATCAAAGATGAGACCAGAACAATTGATCACCGGCAACCCTGATGGGAGGGAACCTCCCTTATATAAGACCAGTCAGTAACACCTGATCGCCAATCTTCACAATCTTCAATGGATAGTTCAGTACTGTTTGTAACCACCAGAGGGAGCTTCTGCTCAGAATTCATTTCTAGCACATTCACAACAAAGCAGCTTACATTGGGGACAACAAAGCTACAGACAGGCAGAGGGCGAAAATGACTCACCACTGACCGGGATGACCATCATCTTATTCAAATGTCACTCAGCAACCGCAGTATGACATCAAGTGACCTAAAAAAGGAATGGCAAATGGCAGCTGGGGTGAAGTGCACAGGCTACTAGAGGCATGGCTCAAGTCATGTAAAGCTAGAAAAAAGCCTTTCATCAATGAGAAGCAAAGGAGAGCCAGGCTGAAGTTTTCCAAAGACCATAAGGATTGGCCCATAGAGGACTGGAGTAAGGTAATCTTCTCTGATGAGTCTAATTTTCAGCTTTGCCCAACACCTGGTCATCTAATGGTTAGATGGAGACCTGTTGAGGCTTACAAGCGTCATGCACCCACTGTGAAATTTGGTGGAAGATCATTGATAATCTGGGGATGCTTCAGCAAGTCTGGAATTGGGCAGGTTAATCTTTGCGAAGGATGTATGAATCAAGCCGCATACAAGGTTATCCTGGAAAAACAGTTGATTCCTTCTGCTCAGGCAATGTTCCCCAACTCTGGGGACTGGTTTTTCAAGCAGAACAATGCTCCATGCGACACAGCTAGGTCAATAAATGTGTGGATGAAGGTCCACCACACCAAATCCCTGTCATGGCCAGCCCAATCTCCAGACCTGAACCCCATTGAAAACCTCTGGAATGTAAACAAGAGGAAGATGGATAGTCACAAGCCATCAAAATAAGAAGAACTGCTTAAATTTTTGTACCAGGATTGGCATAAGGTCACCCAAAAACAGTGTGAAAGACTGGTGGAAAGCATGCCAAGAAGCATGAAAGCTGTGATTAAAAATCATGGTTATTCCACAAAATATTGATTTCTGAAATCTTCCTGAATTAAAACATTAGCATTGTTGCTTCTAAATGATTATGAACCTGTTTCTTAGCATTATTTGAGGTCTGCAAGCACTGCATTTTTTTGTTATTTTGACCATTTCTCATTTTCTGAAAATAAATACAAAATTTATTGCTTGGAAATTCAGAGACATGTCAGTAGTTTATAGAATAAAAGAGCAATTTACATTTTACTCAAAAATATACCTATAAAGAGAAAAATCATACAAACTGAAAAATTTGCAGTGGTCTCTTAATTTTTGCCAGAGCTGTATTTATTGCACTCACACATACAGTGTATATTTCTCCATCTCAGTGAAAAAATATAAATAGATATTTTTTTTTAGAGGTATGGGCGCCCAAACAGAACTTTTGCTATCAGGCCCTGTGATTGCTATGCATGCCCCTGCTTGCAGGGCAGTAATAAGGCTCCAGGGGTCCCATTGCCAGATTGCCCTCATCATAAGCAGCATACTTAGCAGGGAGGGGGTCCCGGACACATTTCTTGCACAGGGGCCCCAAGCTGTCTGTGTCCACCACTGCACTCAGGTATATACAAAGAAAAAAGCCTGGAGAAAACCTGAAATGAATCAGGGAGTGCGAGTTGTTTCAGATTTGACATATGGAGTAAGAGGACAAAATGTTTTAACTTTTTACATCGCACCAACAGGGGCAGCTGTTGTTAAAACAAAAACTTACAATAGTGGGCACTGTGAGGAAAAGCAAGGTATCCTTGGTGAAAGAGATGTTCATAGTTCAACATTTTACTTTACTAGAAATGACAGTGGTTTCTTACATTCCCCTTCTTACAGGTCATTCTGAACAGCACAATGTACGATGACTATGCAGTAAGTTGTCAAGAAAACAGAAAGCCACAGATGATATTAGATTATAATGCCACCAAAGGGGCAGTTGATATCATGGGCGTACCCACAGTGGGGCAGGGGGGGGCAGCTGCCCCTCACTAGAAGCAGGGGCAAACAATGAAAGAGAGCGGAGAGAGCAGCACAATGCCGACTCCCTCTGCGACAGGTTACAGTGCCTGTCTGTGTGTGCGCAGTGCACGGAGCTGCTGTCTCACCAGAGGAGCTTCTTCCTGGCGGCAGCAGCTGTAGTTTCACTTTCTGCCCTGCAGGCTCTGGATGTCTCAGCCACACTGGGTCCTAGTGCCCTCTGTGTGCATACACTGGACACTTCCTGCCCTGCCTCAGCCACTGCCTGCAAGCTTCATGGTAAGTGGAGATGGAATTTATTAAATTCATTCTGCTCTGGCATGTGATGGTCACTGTGGGGGAATGTGAGAGGATGGGGGTACAGTGGGGGAGGGGTACAAGGCACTGGGGTGAATGTAAGAGGATGGGGGTATTGTGGGGGCTAGGGCACTGGGGGGGTTAATGTGAGAGGATGGGGGTATTGTGGGGGAGGGGTACAGGGCACTGGGGTGAATGTAAGAGGATGGGGGTATTGTGGGGCTAGGGCACTGGGGGGTTAATGTGAGAGGATGAGGGTATTGTGGGGAGGGGTACAGGGCACTGGGGTGAATGTAAGAGTATGGGGTATTGTGGGGGCTAGGGCACTGGGGGGGTTAATGTGAGAGGATGGGGTATTGTGGGGGCTAGTGCACTGGGGGGGTTAATGTGAGAGGATGGGGGTATTGTGGGGGCTGAAGTGGGAGAGGGGCAACAGGGCACAGAGAGTGAATGAGAGGATGGGGCATTGTGGGGAGGGGATACAGGGCACTGGTTGGTGAATGTGAGAGGATGGGATATTGTGGGGGCTGGCGCACAGGGGTTGATGTGAGAGGATGGGGTATTGTGAGGGAGGGTGGACAGGTCACTGGGGTTCAATGTAAGAGGATAGGGGTATTGTGGGGCTAGGGTACTGGGGTTTAATGTGAGAGGATGGGGTATTGTGGGGACTGAAGTGGGGAGGGGCAACAGAGCACTGAGGGGTGCATGTGAGAGGATGGGAGTATTGTGGGGGCTGAAGTGGGGGAGGGGCAACAGGGCACAGAGAGTGAATGTGAGAGGATGGGGGTATTGTGGGGGAGGGGTACAGGGCACTGGGGTGAATGTAAGAGTATGGGGTATTGTGGGGGCTAGGGCACTGGGGGGGTTAATGTGAGAGGATGAGGATATTGTGGGGGCTGGCGCACAGGGGTTTATGTGAGAGGATGGGGTATTGTGAGGGAGGGTGGACAGGTCACTGGGGTTGAATGTAAGAGGATGGGGGTACTGTGGGGGCTAGGGCACTGGGGGTTTACTGTGAGAGGATGGGGTATTGTGGGGACTGAAATGGGGAGGGGCAACAGAGCACTGAGGGGTGCATGTGAGAGGATGGGGGTATTGTGGGGTCAGTGGGACAGAACACTAAGGGGTGCATGTGAGACGATGGGCTGTTGGGGTGTGGGTGGGGTACAGGGGAGGTAGGGGGCTTTTTTTTACTTGTGAGCTCGATAATACTTTAATAATAGATTAATATTTCAGTATTATTATAACAAGGGCATAGACAGACGGCCGTATAACTCATGCGAGGATCGCACTGCAATCCTCGGACTTGCTGGTACAGCTCCTGACATGAGCGCGACTGCCATGTATAATATATGGTATATACAGCGTAGTGTCGCATACACTGCTGTATTATACAATATACAACAGTTCTAATGCTCCATACCTAATATGCAGGATAATGTACAGTGTATATGATGTAACCTGTATAAGATGCGACATTGGCTTGCCCCCCCTAGTTTTGATCCTGAGTACGCCCATGGGCCAGGCCAGCTCACATTAGTATACACGTGACTAGGCTCATAGCAGTGACGTCATGCGCCCCTGTCGCTTGGGTGCTGAAGTCAGCTGCCAGCTTCAGAATATGTCGCATTGGGGGAGAGGAAGGAAGGTTGGACAGTGGCACCTGCAGGATAGGAAACATATACCAGGATGGGTGTATATATACCAGGATGAAGGGCATATACAAGTAGGGATGCATATATACCAGGATGAAGGGCATGTACCAGGATGAGGGAGCAAACACAAGGATGGGGGAACATATACCAGGATGGGGAGCATATACAAGGATGGGGGCGCATATACAAGGATAGGGGAGCATATACAAGAATGGGGGAGCATATTCTAGGTTAGGGGTGCATATACAAAGATGGGAGAGCACATACATGGATGGATGGGGGAGAATATGAAAGGATGGGGGAGCATATAGGAAGATAGGGACATAAACCTGGGATGGGGAGAATATACATAGGATGGGGCATATACATGGGATAGGGAGAATATACAATGATAAGGGGGGAATTTACATGGATTGGGGGAGCATATACAAGGATGGGAAGCATATACAAGAATGAGGGAACATATAAATGGAAGGGGGGCATATACATGAATTGGCGGAACACATACATGGATGAAGTTAACATACATGGAATGGGAAGCCTATAATAGGATGGGGGAGCATATACAAGGATAAGGGCATATACATAGATGAGGGGCTTTTACATGGATGGGGGGCATATACATGGATTGGGGAGCATACACAAGGATGGGGAAGAGGGTTATGAAGGGCATATAACAGGATGGAGGCAAATACCAGGATGAGGGGAAAATACAAGGATAAGGGGCATATACCAAGATGAGGGACATATACAAGGATGAAGGGCATATACCAGGATGAAGGGCATATGTGGTATTCGCAGAACGAGGGATGCAGTGGCAGGAGCAGACAGTAGAGCAAGGGTTAACGGGTTTATTTACAGGGGAAATACTCCGCACAGGAAGGTACAGAGCTAAACAGTATTAAAGAAACAGAATTAAAGGCACAGTACAATACAACGGTTCAAATCTTAGGAAACGAATAAGGAAGTCGATACTGCAGCTCCTGCTGCAGACTCACAGATGCAGGCAACGGCAGATGCAGGGTCTTCATTAATGGGGCAAACAGATGATACACCCTGTCTTCTGGTAACAGTGGTCAGTCTCCGGTACCTTCCACTGCCCCTTGTCCATATACTGGAGTTTCTGGCAAAGGTTACGGGCTACGGTGCTGGCTAAGCCCGATGTGGCTCCTGTACAACTCTCCTGACAGTCTCAGTCAAGCGGGCCCAAAGTGGCCGACGGCAAAGGGGGTCACGAACTGGTATGGGCCCCACGTGGCCCAGGGGTTGCTTAACGGCAAGCTCCTCCTTCCCTCAGACAGCCAGGAAAGGTCCGCCCCACTCAAGCTACCCCTCAGAAACAGAGGATGCAGCCCTTTCTGTTCTGGACCAGGCATGCAGGTACCTGTGGTCCGGTCCACCTCCCTACACATATACCAGGATGAAGGTCATATACAAGAATCAGGGGTGTATATCATGAAGTGGGTGCATATACTTGGATGAGGGGTATATATCAGGATGAAGGGCATATGCCAGGAGAAGGGAAGCATATCCCAGAATAGGAATCATATTTCTTTACATCTGCAGTCTGGTACCTCTGCTTCTGTCTGTGGCTGCTCTCTGTTGCCTCTGCCAGATCTGCTGGTTCCTTCTGCTCTCTGCTGCGTCTGCCTGCTTTCTGCTGCCCCCGCCTGCTTCTCTATGTATGAGTTGTTTTTCTAAGCTAAAACATCAGTATTATTATTATTATTATTATTCATTTTTATAGCGCCATTTATTCCATGGCGCTTTACATGTGAGAGGGGGCGAGTATAGACAAACAAATACAATAAATATGAGCAATACAGGACACACATAAGTACAGAAGGAGAGAGGACCCTGCCCGCAAAGGCTCACAATCTATAGAATTCAGGTTAACTTGCCATATTGGCACCTTGTGATAAATAAGTGGGTTTTTGGGATGCAGATAGGGCACTCGGTCTCTAAAAGGTCGCGATCACTTCTATATAGCATACTGTACTATACTGTAAAACAAAGCCAACACCTGCCTGGTATAGAATGGGCTCAGATCCTGAGCCTGCTCCGTACACATGCAACCTGACTGTGACAAGGGAGGACAGGACATACTATTGGTGTAATCTGTGCAGGTGCAGAGGGGCCCAATAACTAAGGGGGCCAACTTCCACCTTCAACACCAGCAGGCAGCTACTGTCCCAGAAACAAAGAGGGGCCCATATACTGTTCTTGCACAGGAGCCCTTCTATCTGTGTCCGCCACTGGACTGTGACATACACGTTCAGGTATGCCAAGGGTTCAAATAGCAGTTTATTGAAGAAAGTACCAAGAAATTTGCTCTAGTGAAGTTAAAGTTTAAGTAACTAAGAATCTGCACCATATATGCACTAAATATACATAAATAAATGTTACTAGGTATGCGTGGCTAGTTGATGGGTTGTCAGGTTGAAGGTAAAAGTATGAATCAAGTTTGCGTGGGAGGACAGTACGTGTCAAGGGAATTACACAATACTTTTATGATAGGCTTCTGGTTCATTTAAAGGGGTTTTCCGGGCTGAAAATAAAACTCTGCAGTCATTGTGTGACTGCACAATGCCGAATAATGTGTGTAATGCGCACACTGTTGATCCAGGATATCCACAACACCAATGGGCGGTCATGTGAGATTCACATAACGCCCAATTAAATTCATCCTGCTTCCCTCAATTTTTTTTCTTTGTGGGGGAAGTCTAGTAGGTATATGACTGCAAATATGTAATTGTCATGCATGATGTCAAGTGGGTGCCAACTCATGCTGCAATTACAGGGGAATGCAAGCACAGTGCACACTGTCACGTTTCGGTAGTCTGCAATCCTACAGTGAAAATACACTTTTCCTTTCAGCCTGGATAATCTTTTAAGGTCATTTATCATAGGTCTACAATAGATTCCAGCACTGAAAAGAATTTCTACTTATTTTTTTACCACAAAAGTACATAATCAGTTTTTAGAAAACAGAACAAGAACATATAAAGCACGTTCTTTACTAAGACCAACAGAGGGCAACATTTTACCACTTGACAGTCTGAGCTTGATTCACTATGTAGCAATATGTAGTTTATCTATAACAAATGTCTACATATTTCCCATAATATTACAGTTTACAAGATTTCTAGACTAATTTATCTTTTCATATTGCAATGAAAGAGATTTTCATGTGATAATAACATACGCTATGTGTTAGATACGCTAAGTGTTTGATAGGCTCACATTTAATGCTACGGTCCCATGATTAGAGATGAGCGAATATGTTCGGAAAATGATCATCAAACATAAATTCGGCATGAATATGGTACATTCGGATTCGTTATTGAAACACAAGCAAATTAAACAAAAAAAAATCGGGAGAAGTCAGTAATATTCTGTAAAAGTGTGGGAAAAGATTTGCGTTGCCACTAAAGTATTTTTAGCACTTTGGCTACAACAGTGGTGGTGTATGATGAAGAGGGGGCACGTCTTTGATGAGGGGAGGGAATGGGGAAATGGCTGTTTCATTGCAGCCATTTAGTAAATTTAAAAAAGTTCATTTTTTTCTCATTAATGTACACTCTGCACCCCATCTTGACTGAAAAAAAAACAGAAATGTAGACATTTTTGCAAATTTATTAAAAAAGAAAAACTGAAATATCACATGGTCATAAGTATTCAGACCCTTTGCTCAGACACTCATATTTAAGTCACATGCTGTCCATTTTCTTGTGATCCTCCTTGAGATGGTTCTACTCCTTCACTGGAGTCCAGCTGTGTTTAATTAAACTGATAGGACTTGATCTGTAAAGGCACACACCTGTTTATATAAAACCTCACAGCGCATGATAGAGCAAATGAGAATCATGAGGTCAAAAGGAACTGGCCAAGGAGCTCAGAGACAGAATTGTGACAAGGCACAATGCCTGTAGGAAGCAGAGGAGGATGCAGAAGGGTTATCAATGTATCAAGGGTTATCAATGTATCAAAGTTCCAGACTGTCATCACACAGGTGAGTGCAAAGGGAGGGTGGATTACTGTGATTGAAGGGGGCTGATGGTAACAGACAAACTGTTAATGAAGGTGCAAGAGCCAAGGTACAATCATCTCCTGTTGTTCGTGGTTGGCGAAAGGGGGTGGTGGAAGCAAACATCAGTGATACCCAGCCACCAACATTGCATGGGCTTGGACCTCATGGAAAAGCCCAACATATGAGTGCCTTCTTGCTGCACTACATCTACAACATGATCCCCATAAAGCTATGATTTGAAATAGTTCTGACCACTGGGTTGCCACTCTGTTAGATCCAGGTTATAAGAGTAAATTTTGCCACATGTTTCCCGCCCTGGAAAGCGACCCTCGAATGCTGGAGTATGGAAACACACTTTTTACACAACCTTAAGAGAGGTTTTCCCCAAGACAGCAGTGAGGCACACAGTGTACATTGCAGCTCTAGACTTTCAACCTCCGGCACATCAATTTGTCAATGCCAAAACATTAGCAGCAGCAGCAGCAGTGTAAGTTGCAGAAACAATTTCTGTGAGTCCTTTGACACATTTTTAGACCAGCTAATGCAGCAGCACAACAGAGTCCAAGTCTGACATGTGGTGAACGATTGGAGAGGATGGTGCAGGAGTATCTAGAAGTCAATATCAATACCACAAGGGAGGGTTTGGACCCCTTTGCATTTTGTTCTTCAAAAATGGATGAGTGGCCTGAGCTCGCCGCTCATGCCTTGAAGGTTTTATTATACCCAGCAGCCAGCGTTCTGGAACGTGTATTCAGCGCTGCTGGTGGTGTCCTGATGGATAAGTGCAGCTGGCTGTCCCCTGAAAGTCTAGATCACCTAACTTTCATCAAGATGAACAAGTCATGGATTTCCAAGAACTTTTGCACCCCAATCGGAGACTGTACAGACTATGCGATGTTGTAGTTTTTAGTGTGCTGCATTGATCTTGCATAATTTCAGTCTGTGATATCTTTATTGGGGCTTCTGTACTTGTTGATGCTGCTGCTGCACATGTTAACACTAATTTGTGGAAATGTGAACACTCCTGGTTGAGTGTCCATCTGCTGGGTTGACTGCAGTGGAAGAGGTGTTGGTCCTTATTATACTATTTCTACTCTGACAAAATTGATACAACTTTGTTGGTGTCTGCCACTAATTTTTGGAAATGTGGAGACTCCTGATTGGGTCTCTCCATCTGCTGGGTTGCCTGTTGTGGAAGAGATGTTGCTCCCCATTATACCAATTCCACTCTGGTGAAATTGATGCCACTTTGTAGGTGTCTGCCACTAATTTTTATTAATATGAACACCTGTTTGGTCTCCATCTGCTCAGCTGGCTGTAGTGGAAGAGGTGTTGGTCCCTATTATACTATTTCTACTCTGGTAAAATTAATGCCAGTTTTTGGTGTCTGCCAGTAATTTTTGGAAATGTGGAGACTCCTGATTGGGTCTCCATCTGCTGGGTTGACTGCAGTGGAAGCAATGTTGTTCACTATTATACTATTTCTACTCTGGATAAATTAATTCCACTTTGTTGATGTCATATCAGCTCTGACATGTCAAGGTATGTTAACAAGTAGTTAAAGGGTTGATTGTGACTTGTAGGATCGCTGCTTCCAACAGGTGGCACTTTAGAGTTCTCTTTCTCTCTGAAGAGGCAATGTGCATGTTAAATTTCCCAGAGGAGCATTGCACAGCGAATAAGCCTCCCTACCTTGACATGCCAGAGCTGGTGTAAGGTTCTATGTATATATTCCTGAAACTCAGTTTGTTCGTCAGCCATTTTACTTTCTGTCTTGCTGCAGCTATCTTGCCCTCAGTCAAAATGGAGTTTCCAGCTTGCATGTTCCCGCCCTGATTCTCCCTTTGCTTCTTAAGCAGCCACAGCTGAGCAATCAGTGCTTCAGAATCTAGCCTGCAGTGAACCTGTGACTTGACTCCTGTAAGCCTTGGACCTTGTACTCCAGCTATTCCTACTGAGGAACTCTGAAGCACTTGTGGACTCTGAACCCTGCTCTTTGAAAGACCCACGTTTGCATGGACTTACGGTAACAGAGAAGAAGATCCTGAATCTGTATTGGAGAGTGATTGCTGAGCTTGGATTACACTGGCCTGCTGTGTCTCCTGTTTCTGTGTCTGCAAACTGTGTGACTATTTCTGCCAACTTGTATGAAGTAATACAGGACTTTTCTATATCAAACCTGTGACTCCTGTGTTTTCATCGCACCCAAGCACAAGACGCTATATGAACTGTACTACATACATTACAAGATTCTGAAGACAAAACGTTAGTGTCTGCTGGGTCTGGAAGGCTGTGTCTGCTGTACTGTGGATATCAGACGTCCGGTTGTACTTTCTGTGATGACAGTGGTTGTGACTTCTCACAACCATTCCAGGTGAGCAATTCCCTTAAGTTTTTTCTTTTTGCAGTGTTACCACAGGTAAACACTATTGTTTTTTTTTTTTCCTTTCTTTTCTCTTTTTTGTCTGCTGTAACTCTGGATATCAGATGTCTGGTTGAAACTTTCTGTGATGATAGTGGTTGTGACTCCTCACAACCATTCCAGGTGAGCAGTTCCCTTAATTTTTTTTTCTCTCTGCAGTGTTGCCACAGGTGAACACTATTGTTTTTTTTTTTTCTCTCCTCTTCTTCCAGTAATCCTGTCTTAAAAGATCTGGAAAATGGAGGCCCGCATAAAGGAACTTTGCGGAGTGACTGATAATATCCTTGCAGATTTGCAGAATATAAAGACCCGTTTTACAAATCTACAGGACCTCAATAATCACAATTTACAAGTGGTTGGACAGACTACCCAGGATTTGCGAGCCAGGATTGAGGTTCTAGAGGGGCGAGTCCAGGCTCCTGCCGTAGCCCCGAGTGCTGGGATTCCCAAGTTGCCCCCTTTTCGTTTTGGCGGTGAACGTGAGAAATTCAGGGGATTTATTAATCAATGCAATCTTTTTTTTTCTGCACATGCTTCACAATTTCCCACTGAACGATCTAAGGTGCTTACTATAATTATGTTGCTTACCAACAAGGCTTTAATGTGGGCAAACCCTCTGATTGAGACTGAGGATGATTGTTTGAATCACCTTGATGATTTTATTTCAGCCATGGGGCAGGTGTTTGATGACCCCAATCGAGGTGCAACAGCTGAAGCAGCCATGTTAGCTTTGCGCCAAGGTAAGCACTCGGTAGCTGAATATGCCTTGGATTTCAGGAGATGGGCCCTTGATACCACCTGGGACAGTTCCGCCAAAAAATCTATTTTTCGAAAGGGGTTATCTCCACTGATTAAGGATGAACTTGCTCGTGCCGACCCTCCCACTGCGTTAGGTGACTTTATTAACTACTGCATCCGTATTGATACTCGTCTGACTGAACGCAGGCAAGAGAGATGGTTCGAAAGCAATCGTACTAACCTTTTCCTACCTTCCTCTCCAGCTAAGGAACCTTTGAGTAGGATTACACGGGAACCTGAACCTGAACCCATGCAGGTAGACTCTTTACAACGACGGGTTAGTGATGCACGCAAGGAACATCGTTTTAAGGAGAATCTATGTTTCTATTGTGGTAAGTCAGGGCACTTCATTATAAACTGCCCCAGCCGTTCTCGTAAGACTACTGCAGCACTCATTCATTGTGAGTGTTGCGAGAGGGGATCTGTCAGGTCCGAGCCTCAGGCTCCAGAGAGATCTGCAGCAACAGATCTTGATTTCTCGGACTTAAACTCCGTTACCTCTGAGGACGTTGACTGTGCAAACGCTGCCATTTTTCAAGTTTCCTCAGCGGTGTCCCAGCTGAGTTGTAAGAAAAACAATTCTCATTGCTTTCTTTCCATCAAACTCTGGGTTGACTCAGCTTGGGTGTCTAGCTCTGCTATGATCGACTCAGGGGCAAGTGGAAATTTTATGGATGTCTCCTTTGCTCTGAAACAGGGAATACGTTCAGTGAAGAAGGCTACTCCAGTACAGATGGAAACTGTGGATGGCTCCCTGCTGACCTCTGGACCAGTGGATCAGGAAACAGAGCCTTTGAGGGTTCTTATGGGTAAAGATCATCAAGAGAAACTGTCCTTTATGCTTATCTCTTCTCCCCACTTTCCCATTATTCTAGGGCTACCATGGCTGCAGGCTCAGAATCCTACCATTAACTGGGAGACCAAGGAATTACACTTTCCAGAGAAACAGATGAGTCCAAAAGTTTCAGCTTGCTCTGTTCCTAAAGGAATCATGTCAGTCCCTGAACTACCAGCTGTATACCAGGACTATGTGGATTTATGTGACAAGAAGAACGCTGACCAGCTTCCTCCTCACCGTCCATATGATTGTCCAATTGAATTATTGCCTGGAGCAGAGATACCTTTTGGTAAGATCTACCCCCTGGCGGGGCCCGAGCTAAAGGCTTTAAAGGATTACATAGATGAAAATCTAGCCAAGGGCTTCATACGCCCCTCTTCATCTCCTGCAGGTGCACCCATCTTCTTTGTAAAGAAGAAAGATGGATCTCTGAGACCATGCGTAGACTATAGGGAACTCAATAAGGTTACTATTAGAAACCGTTATCCATTGCCTTTAATCCCTGAGTTATTGGAGAGAGTGCGACATGCCAAAATTTTTTCTAAAATAGATCTTCGTGGGGCCTATAACTTAGTCCGTATTAGACCTGGGGATGAATGGAAGACTGCATTCAGGTCACGCTATGGACACTTTGAATATCTAGTTATGCCTTTTGGTCTGAGTACCGCCCCAGCCACTTTCCAACACTTGGTGAATGACATCTTCAGGGATCTCCTAGATACATTCGTGGTAATTTATTTGGATGATATTCTAATTTTTTCTAACTCCACAGAGGAACATCATGGACATGTGAGAATGGTCTTGGAACGTCTAAGACAAAATCATCTTTACATCAAACTTGAAAAGTGTGAATTCCATAGGACCGAAATTCAATTTCTGGGGTATGTACTGTCTACACAAGGAATTAGTATGGATGGAAGCAAAACCCAAGCCATCAAGGATTGG
>JARQOD010000005.1:192269814-192401816 GCA_033576555.1 Oophaga sylvatica
AAATCAGAAGTAAACAATCAAAAGAAAAGTATAATAGAAACAACGTGCACCACTTGATCTGTTATTTGAGTCTGTTGTTTTTGTTTGTGTCAAAAATGTAGTAGTTACTTTCCAAGATTAAATTGATATTAATTAATGGCATCAAGTAACTAAAAATTACATTGCATTTTGTAGTCAACTTTTTTGTGATGAAGCCCCTAAAAATTCCCGTGCAAGCAATTACCTTCATAAGCCACATGCTTGTGAAGGGAAGTTTACCTGTGTGCAATCTAAGCTCTCAAGAGGGCAGCGCGAGCGCCAGGTTAATGAGCTGTCAGTAAGGTTACCTCAGTTCACAGCAGCGTTGCCCTTGTGAGAACCGGCCGCTGTGAACTGATATAACCTTACTGATATCACCTCAGTTTACAGCAGCACGAGACCCAGCTGTGGGTGCTGCTCCAGTCTATGGAACTGCATTCTCTGTACAGTGCTCCATGGACTGCATGAAGAAGAATGGAATCCTCGTGGGACTTCCATATTATGGATTATGGCGGACCCTGTAAATTATATATTTTTATTTTGTTAATAAATGAGGGAGAGAGAAATTGTTGGGGAGTTTTTTTTTTCAAATCATTTTTTTTTCAGTGTGTTTTCTTCTCTTTTTACTTACTGGATTAGTAAGGGGGGCATATTATATATGCTGCTCCACTACTAACCCATGGGCTTGATGTCGGGGGACATTACACAGCTGACATTAACCCCACAATCCCATTACCCCAATTGCAACTGCTCCAGGGAAATCGAGAAAAGATTAGACTAAGCTCCAGAATTTGTGCATCTAATGTATGCGCTATTTCTAAACAGCTGAGGGCTGGTCTTATTAGGCTAGGAAGGGGCCAATATCCATGGACCTTACCAGGCTATTTATATCAGCATCCAGCTGTCTGCTTTGCCTTAGCTAATTATTAAAAATAAGAAGGACCACACATCACTTTTTTTAGGGTCCCCAATTTTTATTAAACAACAAAAGCAAAGCAGACAGCTGGGGGCTGATATTAAGCCCTTTACTCCCGAGGGTAGTTTGCATGTTAATGACTGGGCTAATTTTTAGAATTCTGACCATTGTCCCTTTATAAGGTTATAACTCTGGAACACTTCAACAGATCTTGGTGATTCTGTAAGTGTTTTCTTGTGACATATTGTACTTCATGGTAGTGGTAAAATTTCTTCGATATAACTTGTGTTTATTTATGAAAAAATGGAAATATGGCAAAAATGTTGAAAATTTTGCAATTTTGAAATGTTATGCCTTTAAAACAGAGAAATATGTCACACAAATTAGTTACTAAATAATATTTACCACATGTCTACTTTACATCAGCACAATTTTGGAAACAAATTTTTTTTGGTTAGGAAGTTATAAGGGTTAAAAGTTGACCAGCGATTTCTCATTTTTACAACAAAATTTACAAAATCATTTTTTTAGGGACCACCTCACATTTGAAGGGGTCTATATGGCAGAAAATATCCAAAAGTGACATCATTCTAAAAACTGGACCCCTCAAAGCACTCAAAAACACATTCAAGAAGTTTATTAACCCTTCAGGTGCTTCACAGGAATTTTTGGAATGTGGAAGAAAAAAATGAACATTTAACTTTTTAGTCACAAAAATTATTTTTGCAAACAATTTTTTTATTTTCACAAGGGTAAAAGGAGAAAATTGACAGATAAAGTTGTTGTGCAATTTCTCCTGAGTATGCTGATACCCCATATGTAGGGGAAAACCACTGTTTGGCCGCACGGCAGGGCTCGGAAGGGAAGTAGCACCGTTTGACTTTTTCAAACCAAAATTGTCTGGAATTGAGATCAGATGCCATGTCGCGTTTGGAGAGTCCCTGATGTGCCTAAACAGTGGAAACCCCCCACAAGTGACACTATTTTGGAAACAAGACCCCCTAAGGAACTTATCTAGATGTGTGGTGAGCACTTTGAACCCCAATGTGCTTCACACAAGTTTATAAAGTAGGGCCGTGAAAAAAATCATATTTTTTTCACAAGCATGATTTTTTAGTCCCAAATTTTTTCTTTTCCCAAGGGTAAGAGGAGAAATTGGACCCCAAAAGTTGTTGTCCAATTTGTCCTGAGTACGCTGATACCCCATATGTGGGAAGAACCACTGTTTGGGCACACGGCAGAGCTTGGAAGGGAAGGAACTCCATTTCACATTTTCAAACCAAAATTGGCTGGAATTGAGATCGCATGCCATGTCGCGTTTGGAGAGCCCCTGATGTGCCTAAACAGTGGAAATCCCCCAATTCTAACTCCAACCCTAACCCCAACACACCCCAAACCTTAATCCAAACCCTAACACTAAACCCAACCCTAACCATAATCCAAACCCTAACCCCAACCCTAGCCCCAACCATAACCCTAACCCTAACTTTAGCCCCAACACTAACCCTAACTTTAGACCCAACCCTAACCCTAATGGGAAAATGGAAATAAATGCATTTTTTAATTTTATTATTTTTCCCTAGCTAAAGGGGTGATAAAGGGGGTTTTATTTACTATTTATAGCGGGTTTTAATGTTTGGCAGCTGTTACACACTAAAAAATGCTTTTTATTACAAAAAATAGTTTTTCCATCACACTATTTTGATAGCTATAATTTTTCCATATTTTGGCCCACAGAATCATGTGAGGTCTTGTTTTTTGTGGAACCAGGTGATGTTTTTAGTGGCACCATTTTCAGGCACATGACATTTTTTGATCGCTTTTTATTCTGATTTTTGGGAGGCAGAATGAACAAAAACCAGCAATTCATGAATTTCTTTTGGGGGGCATGTACACTGTTCAGTATGTGGTAAAATTGATAAGGCAGTTTTATTCTTCGGGTCAGTATGATTACAGAGATACCTCATTTATGTCATTTTTTAATGTTTTGGTGTTTTTATACAATAAAAACTATTTTATAAAAAAAAATATATTTTTGCATCGCTTTATTCTGACAGCTATAACTTTTTATTTTTTTGCTGATGACGCTGTACAGGGGCTTTTTTTTTGCGGGACAAGATGACGTTTTCAGTGGTACCACGTTTATTTATATCTGTTTTTTTGATCGCGTGTTATTCCACTTTTTGCTCGGCGGTATGATGATAAAGCATTTGTTTTTTTTTTTTTTTATGGTGTTCACTAAAGGGGTTAACTAATGAGGCAGTATTATAGGGTGGGTCCTTATAGACGCGGGGATCCCAAATCTGTGTACTTTTATTGTTTAGATTTTTTTTAAAATATTTATTTGATAGATTAAATATATTTTATTTTTTTTTATTATTTTTAAAAATATTTTAACAATTATTTTAAAACATTTTTTTAATTTAATTCTTAGATTTACACCTTGTCCCACTATGGGACATTCATTTTTGTGCAGGCTGATCACTTCTATAGATCTGCATGCTATAGAAGCTGTCAGCGGAACAGCTTCTATAACACTGACCTGAGAGACTTCCTGGTAATCACTGCGCATGACAGGAAGTCCCTCAGACCTGGATACCCGGATGTCGTCGTGGCCAAGCCCCGATGTCTCCAATCCAAAAGCAGAGGGGCTCTCAGCCCCTCTGCAGCTGCTGGAAAACTGCGACCATGTTTGATCACAGTGAGCCAGGGGTTAAAGTGCTGGGGGCGGTCCATGACCACTCCTGGCACTTAGTGCCAGGTGCCAACTGTGAAAATCAGCTGACACCCGGCCGCGATCGGCCGCGCTTCCCTGTGAGCGCGGCAGATCGACTGTGATGTACTATCCCGTTCTTGGGAATTAAGTCCCAGGGCACATGGATGGGATAGTATGTCAAATGGTAGAAAGGGGATAATAGGCCCTGAAGGTCCATGGACATTGGCACCTACCCAGTATAATAAAACCAGCTCAGAGCTGTCCGATTTTCCCTTGGCCGGGTTTTAAAACTAGAGGGGACCCCACATCATTTTTTTCCCATGTATTTATTAGTAATTTCCATTTATTAGTAATAATTAAATTTAAAAAAATTTAAAAAATAATGGTGTGGGGTCCTCCCTATTTTTAATTATCAGCTAAGGGAAAGCAGACAGTGCAGGCTTATATTAATAGGCTGGGAATGTCCATGGTTATTGGCCATTCCCAACCTACAAATATCAGCATGCAGCCACCACAGAATTGGCACATCATATTTGATGTGCCAATTCTGTCGCTCAGCCTCAGCTCTTGTTTTTGGAGTTGATATCAGCAGATGGCTGACGCCATGCAGCGGTGTCAGTCAGACACCCCCATTACAAAAGTTATAATAACACAGACACACAGAAAGAAATGCTTTATTTCAATAAAAACACTCCCTCATGCCTATGTTTACCTATTTATTAATTAAAAATAAATCAAGGAAGTTCCAACGGTAATCCAATACTAAAATATACCAAAATCGCTGTCATGGGTGCATCGCCACAAAGATCGTCGCGATTGCACATTCTGACTTCTCACAGCTGAGTTGCTGGTTCTTTGTTTTTGGTAATGAGAGAGTTAATTTTACCTAGCTCTTTGCTAAGACTAGGTCCAGCCTCGCCCGGCTGCTTTTGATTATGTTCTAATTAGTTTCCTTTATATTCCTGCCAGTCTGGGTGTTAGACGCCGGTGAAAGCATTCATGTAGTCTAGCAGACTGGATCGGTTCTGAGAATACTTAAGCTAAGAGCTCCTTAGTTGTTTTTACTCTTACAGCTTATAGTTAAATCTCTGAGACCTTAGGTGTTCCTATTGTGTGTGAGTGTTGTATGTAAGACTTTATTTACTTTATTTCTTGTCTTTCTTGTATGTCTTTCTGTTCATTAACCGTTACCTGTTCATTCCTTTTGGTGGTAGTCAGGGTCCTTCTTAGGACTAGATTACAGTTGGCAGGGATTGATAGGAGACAGGGTTTACGCTGGTGGCCTGAACCTCTGTACCTTTAACAGTACCTCCAGGTAGAGGGATTAGTTAGGACCCCAGTTTAGGGTCAGCATAGACCCCGGGCACCCTCTAGCCGGAGACAGCGTATAACGGATTCCGTATTGACCCACTGGACATTCTGTCAGGTAATTCTATGTTATCATATATCTATGCGCATGTTATATAGTATGTTGCCCTTTTGATATAGATTACTGACATCACATATATATATCTGCTATACAGCGTGACATTTTCACCGGCCATACTAAAGATTCTCCCCAGCTGTCATGGATCCAGTAGCCCAGCTGGCCCGGCAGTTGCAGGGGTTGTCCATGGAATTTGCAGACATTAAGTCCAAGGTTTTGTCCCCCCCTGAGCAAACCAGATCTGAACCTAAGGTTGCTCTCCCGGACAGGTTCACTGGTGGGCGGGACAAATTTTTTACTTTCCGGGAGGCATGTAAATTGTACTTTCGGCTGCGGCCTCGGTCATCTGGGAGTGAAGAGCAGAGGGTGGGAATTGTTATCTCGCTCTTACAGGGGGACCCTCAATCTTGGGCGTTCTCTATTCCTCCAGGCTCCCCAGATCTCCAGTCAGTGGATCGATTTTTTGCTGCCCTGGGTCTGGTATATGATGATCCGGATCGAGTTTCCCTTGCTGAAACAAAGTTACGTAAAATACGGCAAGGAAATCGTCCAGCGGAGGAATATTCTTCTGAGTTCCGTAGATGGGCAACAGATACTCAGTGGAATGACCCAGCTCTTAGGAGCCAGTTTTGTCAAGGGTTGTCAGACAAATTAAAAGATGTGTTGGCTCAGTATGATTCTCCTCCATCACTGGAGGCTGCTATGGCCCTCGCTATTCGCATTGATAGACGACTTCGGGGAAGACGCGAGGTAACTCCGCCTCCCGTGATGACTCCACCTACTACTAAAGTCCCTTATACTGAGGTTCCCCTGGTCTGTTCTGAGGAACCCATGCAGTTGGGAGGGACATCTTTTTGTAGGAGGGAATCGGCGGTGCGCCGCAAGACTAGAAGGTGTTTCTTTTGCGGGAGAGAGGGACATTTTGTTGGGGGGTGTCCATCCCGGGCCTCTTTGAGCAAAGGAGTTAACCTGGGAGTGTGTATTTCGTCCCCAAATCCCTCTCAGTTTCTCGTGCCTGCGGAGGTGGTGATTGGTACTAGAACTGAGAGGATTTCTGTTTTTCTTGACAGTGGGTCCGGGGCTAATCTGGTGGACGCTCGGTTTGCCCAGGTGCATGGTATGCAACTGAGTGTATTGGCCAAACCGGTCCCTATAGTCTCAATTGATTCTAGACCTCTCGGTCAAGGTAGCTTGGTACAAGCTGTTCATAACATAGATCTTCGAGTAGGGGCAATACATAAAGAGCAATTGTCTTGTTATGTGTTGGAGGGTCTACCTACTCCTATTGTGTTGGGACTTCCTTGGTTGGCTAAACATAACCCAGTGATTGATTGGCAATCCAGAAAGATAAGCCAGTGGGGTGAATTTTGCAGGAATAACTGCATGAGCACGGTCATCGGTGCGGTTGTGCCTAGGACTTTGCCTCCTTTTCTGGAGGACTTTGGGGAGATGTTCTCAGAGGAGGGGTGTAAAGAGTTACCTCCTCATCGCGCATATGACTGCTCAATAAAGTTGCTTCCTGATGCCTTGTCTCGTACTTTCCCGGGGGCCGGAGAGATGGATGATCCGGTTCCTATTCCTCAGGAGGGAGTTGTGGTGTCAGCTGTATGCTCTGAGCTTGAGGGGGAGGTATTGGGGGCTCAGGGGGACGCCCCTGTGGGACTTCCAGGGAGACTGATAGTTCCAGATCGGTTAAGACTGAAGGTTACGGGGAACCGTTACAAACGGATGGCTGATAGGGGGAGAGTTTCTGGTCTAGATCTGAAGGTGAACGATCTGGTTTGGTTGTCTACCAGGAATATAAAACCTAAAGTTTCCTCCTGGAGGTTGGGTCCCAGATTCATCGGGCCGTACAGGATCAGTTCTATAATTAATCCTGTGGCATTTCGTCTGGACCTCCCTCCTACGTTTAAAATTCATAATGTGTTTCACAAGTCATTACTTAAAAAGTATGTGGCACCAGTCATACCGTCACCTCTACCTCCTCCTTCAGTGGTGGTCAATGATAACGTGGAATTTCATGGGTCGAAAATCATTGACTCACGTCTCAGTCGCCGATCCCTTCTGTACTTAGTTCATTGGAGGGGGTATGGTCCTGAGGAGGGGACGTGGGTCCCTGCGTCTGATGTTAACGCAGATCAATTGGTTCGGACCTTTCACACAACTCACCCGGGCAGACCTGGCCCTGAGGGTCCGGAGGCCCCTCGTAGAAGGGGGGGTACTGTCATGGGTGCATCGCCACAAAGATCGTCGCGATTGCACATTCTGACTTCTCACAGCTGAGTTGCTGGTTCTTTGTTTTTGGTAATGAGAGAGTTAATTTTACCTAGCTCTTTGCTAAGACTAGGTCCAGCCTCGCCCCGCTGCTTTTGATTATGTTCTAATTAGTTTCCTTTATATTCCTGCCAGTCTGGGTGTTAGACGCCGATGAAAGCATTCATGTAGTCTAGCAGACTGGATCGGTTCTGAGAATACTTAAGCTAAGAGCTCCTTAGTTGTTTTTACTCTTACAGCTTATAGTTAAATCTCTGAGACCTTAGGTGTTCCTATTGTGTGTGAGTGTTGTATGTAAGACTTTATTTACTTTATTTCTTGTCTTTCTTGTATGTCTTTCTGTTCATTAACCGTTACCTGTTCATTCCTTTTGGTGGTAGTCAGGGTTCTTCTTAGGACTAGATTACAGTTGGCAGGGATTGATAGGAGACAGGGTTTACGCTGGTGGCCTGGACCTCTGTACCTTTAACAGTACCTCCAGGTAGAGGATTAGTTAGGACCCCAGTTTAGGGTCAGCATAGACCCCGGGCACCCTCTAGCCGGAGACAGCGTATAACGGATTCCGTATTGACCCACTGGACATTCTGTCAGGTAATTCTATGTTATCATATATCTATGCGCATGTTATATAGTATGTTGCCCTTTTGATATAGATTACTGACATCACATATATATATCTGCTATACAGCGTGACAATCGCCCATCAAATCCTATGGACTTCACAGTTCATAGCCTACAGCTGTCTGCTTTACCTACGCTTGTTATAAAAAATAGGGGTACCCCATGTCTTTTTTTATTTATTATTTTTTACATGCTGCTGTATGTTATATACTTGTATATAGGGATTGAATCATTTTGCAAGCCACTGTAGCAGACTCTAGAAAGAGTTAATAGTGAACTTTTTACTTTTTTATTTTTAAATGGAATCTGTCAGTAGGCTTTTGCTATGTAATCTGAGAACATTTTTCACCAAATTCTTTGTCAATCATAAGACAAAGTAAAAAAGAGCACAAATAGCATAATAATCAAAAATTGTACAAATTTTATTCAACAATTAAGGAATGAGTAACAACAATTTTTTATATATAAAAAATACAAGATAAAAAGAGACGGAAAATATATCTCCTAAATGTAGATATAGCTGCAAGTAAACGGGACCAAGGTCTCCCAATTGATACAATAATAGTTACAAATTGCCCCTAACATAGCTTACAACTCCCAGTAAGCAAATATATCACAATGTCTAACGAATGACAATTCCTGTAGATGAATGATTAATCTGAACAAGGGCATAATAATTAGCCAGTAAACTATACTCTCACTATAAGGAGTCACTAGTAGACAAATAGATGTGGTTTATAATGGAAAGAGGTACATATATGTGTGCTGGAAGAAAGTGCAGACCACCTGTGCCATTACAAAAATACCGCCTGACCTGCAGTCATAGCATATACAAAGGCAAAGTGGAACACATTAATCCCCCAGCATCTACATGCTAGTAAAAAATACAATATCTAATGGGACCTTAGGAGTCATTTACCTGGATCCTAGCAGCATAAAAGGTTTGAAGGAGATACCGTCCCTCTGCCCCGACGCGCACGTTTCGCCCTGCTTCTGAGAACAGCAAGAAGTTGGGTCTGATGCCCTAATCTCAGCGATGTGTCACTTATTAGACTGTGCACTGTTGTTCCAATAGAAGGAGATTATTACTACAAGTCTAGCTGCCCACGTGTATCCTGGTCCAACCATGTCCAAGCACTGATTAGCATCTTACTGCCAATATACAATGTACTCAGAAAGCTGCTAATCAGGGGTGTTGGCAGGGTTAGCTTTGTCAGCTTCGATACATGCTCATTTAACTTTTTTTACTTTTTCACCTATTCAAACTGTGAGACATGAATATTTTTCCCTTTAAATTGCTGTTTTTATACACGAGTAGTGCATGAGAACTATGTCACTGACTTTGCTTGTTAGACCCTGCTTATAGCAGGATCTTACAGGCCACCCCACCCTTGGGTCATCAAATGACCTTGGGGTACAATGGAAACCATCAGCATTTGCGATTACGATCGTGGGTGGAAATTATGTCAAAGGGGTCACTTGTCAAATACAGCTGTCAATAGTGGAATTTTCGCCCATTAGAAGTCACTATTCACTTAATCCTCAGTACCGTGATAAAGGTTGTGGCTAAGGGGTTAAGGTCGCAGCGATGTCGTGACATTTGACGCAATTTTAACACATGCACACTAGGCTGGGACTTCCGCCCTGGATTAGGCCTGGCCGGTTTCAGTGTGTGGTGGCGGTAAGAAGAGACACCTATGACTTTACGGAGGACAGATAGCAGTAGGGATGAGCGGTGATCTGAAGATTGTTTTTTTTTGTTTGGGTTTTTTTCTACATCTCATGTTTATTGCACTCTGAGGACTGGAACTAGAGACATTCAATTCAATGAGAATAAATGTTGTGAAAACTCAATTTCATAATAAAATCCGGTGCATTTGGAGAATTTTAATCTCGGCAAGTCTGCTGATCTCTAAATGGCAGCAATTATCTCCAATTAGGAAATATGTTATCCTACCCTTGTACTGTATACAAATTTTTGTATAATATGACTGGATTTTTTTTTTATGGAAACTGGGTATTTTCATCATTATTTATACATTATGTATTTCTCTTGTGTTATTTATACACTTAAATCACCTTCTGACCACTCAGATATAATCAGGAAAAATAAATTGCATGGTATATATTTATAAATATCTGGATGCCTGAGGTTATTTGTATGTATGGATGATGCTTTCATTGCAGTAAAGTCACTGGCTGTTACCATTTTATCCACTCAGTGCTAAAATCAGCAACTGTTTAAAGAATTGATATTTTCTCAGTAATAAATTTTAGCCTTTGCAATACTAGATACAGTATCAGTCAAAAGTTTAGAAACAATACTGTTAGTTTCTTTTGAATCAAAGATGACTTGACCAACAGGTTTACAGAAAATATGCTTAAATTCATTTTTATACCTAAACTATAAATATTGTTGTTAATTCTTTTATATTAATAAATTATATGTTATTTCTGGTCATTATTAGTGATGAGCGAGCATGCTCGCAACTACTCAATACTCGCCCGAGCATCTCAGAGCTCGACGAGTATTTCTGGGGTTGCTCGGCGGGAGCTCGGGTCCTCTCCCTGCATGTTTGGCGCTCTTTAGAGAGCCAATGAACATGCAGGGATTGTCTGCCACACACTGAAATGTCGCAGCCATGTTGGTTGTGGCATTACAGTGATTGGCTGGCCACATAGCATCATCAGGTCTATATCAGACCTGGCACCGCCATGCTCGTCACAGCCTACTCCGGAATAAGGCAGTGTAGGGAGAGTTGCTGCTGAGGTAGGGAGAGATTTGCTTGTTTCTTAGTTAGTGTAGGTATACCACAATATATTATACACATATCCATCTCAGCTAACAGTCCTTCTGAGGACTAATCCAGCTGCATAGATATCAGTGATGGCAGGCAGGCAGTGTATGTGGCACACTGCAGTGCATATAGCAGGAGGGTCCATTCCAGTTCTGTCTACTGCTGCTTTTACAGATATTTCTAGACATAGCCACAGGTATCAGGGGCCAGGAATAAATTTTTTTTTGGATCTTAATCCTGAATATTTGCTTAAAAAGCAATCCAGAGAACACTGTTTTTCTGCTCCATTTGCTTGTTGGCACTGCAGAATACAGTCAGATCCTTTCCATATGACAGCGCTAAAAACCCATCTACTTAAAACTGTGGCTGTCCGTCACACGGATCACATATCAGTGTGCTCAAAATTCTGCCATTTCTGGCCTCTATTTAAATTTTGTTGCAGTGTGTTAGTGAAGTTATTGACACCAGTTTGCTGTTAAAAATAGTTACCTAGAGGCCAGCTATTTAAAACTGTGGTTTGTCCATCACAAGGATCACACATAAGTGCTCTCAAAATTCTGCCATTTCTGGCCTCCATTTAAATTTTGTTGCAGAACTGGACGTGATGGTGATGGTGCATGCAGAGGCCGAGGCCAAGGGCATGGGCAAGCTGAAATTGTGCCACAACAAACACCCACATCTTCTCATCCGACCTTCATGTCCCAATTACTAGGGGACCGCAGCACACCACTAATGAACCCAGAGCAGTGACAAAAGGTTGCTGGTTGGATAGCGGATAATGATTTCAGTTACTTTGCCACCACCACCACCATCACCCTGTCTTCCACACAGTCAAGTCTCAGTAGCCGTGAGACTGGACCGCATATTCCTCATCCTGATCCTCCTTCCTCCCACCATGCTGAGTGCCCGAAGACAATTGATCCCACACTTGGACACTCCAAAGAGCTCTTCACTTTTCCATATATAGATTCGGGCCTCTTGCCCGGTCCAATTGAAGTGGGGCAAGAGGAAATTGCATGTAGTGATGCCCAAATATTTGAGCAGCCACGGTCACACGAAGGCGACAGTGGGAAAGTGTCACAAGAGCTGAACGATGATGAGACACAATTGACACAAAGTCAGGAGGAGGACCAGGGTGCAGAAGTGAAAGATGAGGTGGTGGATGATATAGTAACTGACCCAACCTGCAGGAGGACATGCAGAGCGAGGACAGCAGCACACAGGAGGAGGGAGGTGTAGCACCACAACAGGCAGGGAGAAGCGTGGTGGCCGCAGAGAAAGGTGGGCAACCGTTCCCTGTAACACCAACACGACAAAGCTTGCCAGTACATCTGTTAGGTTTTCCCAAGTCTGGTTGCTTTTTAAAGACTCTGCCAATAACCCCAAAAAGGCCATTTGCACCACCTGCCAGGCCAGCATCAGCAGAGGTAGCAAAACTACCAGCCTGACCACCACCAGCATGATCAGGCACATGGCAGCAAAGCACCCGACTTTGTGGGCCGAACCCCAGGGTCCAGGAACAGTGTATGCGGGTAACACCACTGCTTATTCCGCTGTTGTGCATGCAAGCAAAGGCCCTGAGGAGCGGGGTACTCTCACAAGGAGTGCAAAGTTTGAGAAGATGCTGAGGGAGTACCTTGCTGGCCGCACCAACATCCTACATAATTCCTCTGTGCCTTATAATTACTGGGTATCCAAGCTGGACATGTGGCATGAACTGGCTTTCTACACCTTGGAGGTCCTGGCCTGCCCTGCTGCTAGCACAGAAGGGAGGATGAGGTATCTATTTCTGAGGGAGTGCAGAGCACAGGCACAGGATTCCTGGGCCATAACTGACAGGCATGGGAGGAGGGTAAGAATTACAATGAGAATGGAGGCAGGAATTTCTTCCAGGCACCACACGCCCCAAAGCGTTTATCATTAGTCTTAAAGAAAGATATATAACATTTCTCAGCATCAAGTCCGTTAATATGAGGCATACAGGTAGGGCTAGTGTAACATTTCTAATACCTGTATGCCCATATTAATAGGTCATATACATCCTGGGGGTTGACAGATTCCCTTTAAGACAGGTTACAAATCTAGAAATATAAGAATAATAGCACTGTAATACAAATATGCATAATAAATACAATGTTATACACTATTATAAAATGAATGGTAGCTTACACAAATAGTTTCAGAGCACAAAGGAGATGAGCTTCGGACCTATCAATGGACCAGATGAGGAAGTAAGGGGGAATTCAGATTGTCACCATTTGTTACCAAATTACAACGTACTTCTGACAAAAAATCTAAATGTAGCTGTTCTTCAGGACACAAACCTCAATTGCTAAAGAAATCAAATATTTATATAAATCAATGTATAATTTTACTTTTCTGTGCTTATGAGCTTCCACCAAGCCATCATATATAATGCAAACACTGACTTAGCCTGGACTTTCTGCATTGAGGAGATTTTTTCCTTTATTGCTGTTCTGGTGTCTGCAACTCCTAAATTATTGATGACCAATGAGAAGTTACATCGGCTCTGTTATTACAGTGAAAATAAAGTGCACACAGCTGATTTACTTGTAAGATGTGATTTCTACAATAATGTGAGGCATATGGTGCTGTTATTGATGAACAAGCAACTCTAAGGAGCACTTACCTTCTGACAATGGATTGATGATCAGTTATTTATAGCTTCATTAAATCAGAAAGACCATATCAAACTATAGCATTAATTTCTGATAACGCCATCTATTGGCATCTTGACTATGGCAGCACGTAATGATACAAAATATTATGCAACTGAAACCACAATATATGCAAGAAATTTCATTAGTTTTCATAGGTTTTGCAAGTGAATGTGCATGGTTGTGAGATTAACAATGACTCCGTTTAGCAAAGATTATAAAAGACAATAGTAACCACTTTTGAAAACTTAGGCCACAGCTAAAAAAAACTTAAATATTCTTATTTATCATTGTGAAGAATGTGGCTTCCTAATGGGTTGAAATATGCATTATTTTTAATTGATTTTATCAATATGTGTCGTGAACATACAGTATGTGAGGTACTCCCGTAAATCAAATCATTCAACTCAAATCGGCACCATGGACAGACTTGGCACAATCAATCCACTCACCAGGTTCCATAGGCACTTTGATATTTCCCTAATACCTTTCACGTTTGTACAGGGATTTAGAGATCTGTCTTTTTTGGTGAGGTACTCATGTTTAGAGATGAACGAACCTTTCAAGGTTCAAGTATCAACCCCATTGAATTCAATGGGAGGCAAACCAAACTCATAGATAACACCTTCAGGTTAACCAAAAAGCTGCCTCAAAAGCTCAAATTAGGGACAGACACCAGGAAAAGTGGCATCAATTGACCCAGAATACAAATAACCTAATTTCACAGCATGGATGCATGGGACAGGGACAGGGCCAGAGCTTGGACCAGTATTTCTAGCTTAACCCCTTTCTGACCTCAGACGTACTATTCCGTCCATGTGACTTTTCACTTAATTCCCATGGACGGTATAGTACGTCATCGCGATCGGCCGCCCTCACAGGGGGGAGCGCGGCTGATTGCGACCGGGAGTCAGCTGATTCTCACGGACCGCTCTCGGCACTTTAACGCCCGGAAGACTGCAATCAAACATGATGGCAGTGTTACGGAACTGGCAGAGAGGCTGACAGCCCCTCTGCCTTTGGATTGGAGACCCCGCGGCATGCTGCGATGTCCCGATCGCTGCCATGGAGACCCGATGTCATCATGACGACATCCGGGTCTTCAGAACTGAGATCTTTCCTGTCATGCGCTGTGATGACCAGGAAGTCTCTCAGGTCAGAGTAATAGAAACGGCAGTGCTGACAGCTTCTATAGCAGCGATCAGCCTGCACAAAATGAGTGTCCCATAGTGGGACAAAGTGCAATAGTAAAAATTAAATTAAAAATGTTTTTAAATAATTGTAAAAATATTTTTTAAAAAAATAATAATAATAATAAAAAAATCAATATTTATTCCATCGATAAATAAATATTTGAATTAAAAAAATCTAAACAATAAAAGTACACATTTAGTATCACCGCATCCGTAACGACCCGACCTATAAAACTGTCCAGCTAATTAACCGCTTTAGTGAACACCATTACAAAAAAAACAAGGCAAAAAAACAATGCTTTATAATAATACCGCCGAACAAAAAGTAGAATAACACGCGATCAAAAAAATGGATCTAAATAAACAGCAGCATACTAACTCCCCCACACATGAAGACGGAAACTCCCTCGACTTGGTCTTCTACCGGCTTTGTTCAGTGGATGATTCTACAAACTCCCCTCTCCCGCTCTCTGACCACAACCTTCTATCATTCTCTATCAAGAACTACCATCCTGCCCAGGTAACCCCCACTTTCCACACTTTTAGAAACATACAGGCCATTGACACCCAGAAACTTATGAAGAACTTGCAGTCATCATTGGCCCCTATCTCCACCCTCTCATGTCCTGATTTTGCACTGAAGCATTACAATAAAACACTTCAAAGTGCCCTGGATGAAACTGCACCTCCTATACAAAGAACAACTAGGCAAAGACGGCGACAACCCTGGCACACACTGCAAACACACTTCCTTCAGTGGTGCTCCAGGTGCTCCGAAGGTCTGTGGAGAAAATCAAATCTACTCAATGATTTCATCCATTATAAGTTTATGCTTAAAACATACAACGCTGCCCTTCACCTCTCAAAACAAACCTATTTTAACATCCTCATCATCTCACTATCCAATAACCTAAAACGTCTCTTTGACACTTTTCATTCCCTACTGAACCCAACAGTGCATGCCCCAACCACGGATCTCCACGCTGACGATCTGACAAATTATTTCAAAGAAAAAATTTACCATATCCGACAGGAAATTATCTCCCAATCCCCTCATATCATGCACTGTCCTCCCTCCCCACTGCTTCTAGCTCACTCTCTGATTTTGAACCAGTAACAGAAGAAGAAGTAATCAGGCTCCTTGCATCTTCTCGCTCTACCACTGGCACCAGTGACCCCATTCCATCACATCTCCTCCAGTTCCTTTCCCCTGCTGTCACCACTCACCTAACAAAAATATTTAACCTTTCTCTTTCTTCCGTTATCTGTCCTTCGTCAATTAAGCATGCCATAATACAGCCATTACTTAAAAAACCATCCCTCGACCAAAACTGTGCCACTAACTATAGACCTGTCTCTAATCTTCCCTTCATCTCTAAACTCCTGGAACGCCTGGTTCACGCCCGACTTATCCGCTATCTCTCAGATAACTCTCTCCTCGACCCTCTACAATACGGTTTCCGCTCTCTACACTCTACTGAAACTGCCCTCACTAAAGTCTCTAATGACTTCTAACAGCTAAATCTAATGGTCACTACTCCATGCTAATTCTCTTGGATCTCTCCGCAGCATTCGACACTGTGGACCATCAGCTCCTCCTCACTATGCTCCATTCCACTGGCCTCAAGGACACCGTTCTCTCCTGGTTCTCCTCCTATCTCTCTGACCGCACCTTTACTGTATCTTTTGCAGGCTCCTCCTCCTCTCATCTTCCCCTTATTGTTGGGGTTCCACAAGGATCGATTCTAGGCCCTCTCTTCTCATTGTATACTGCCCCTATTGGCCAAGCAATCAGTAGATTTGGGTTCCAGTACCATTTCTATGCTGATGACACCCAATTATACACTTCTGCTCCTGATATCACGCCAGCCTTTTTGGAAAACACCAGTGATTGTTTTACAGCTGTCTCTAACATCATGTCCTCTCTCTATCTGTAACTGAACCTGTCAAAAACTGAACTCCTCGTGTTTCCTCCCTCTACTAACCTACCTATGCCTGACATTGCCATTTTCGTGTGTGGTTCCACGATTACTCCCCAGCAACATGCCCGCTGTCTTCGGGTCATACTTGATTCTGAGCTTTCATTCACCCAACCACATCAGATCATTGGCTCGCTCTTGTTATCTGCACCTCAAAATCATTTCTAGAATTCGACCCTTACTTACTTTCGACTCTGCAAAAACTCTTACGGTTTCTCTTATTCATTCTCGTCTGGACTATTGTAACGCTCTACTAATCGGTCTCCCTCTTACCAAACTCTCCCCTCTCCAATCCGTTAGGGTTAGGGTTCGGGCTAAAGTTATGGTTTGGGTTAGGGTTGGGGCTAGACTTGGGGTTAGGGTTTGGGATAGGGTTGGGATTAGGGTTAGGGTTGGGATTAGGGTTAGGGGTGTGTTAGGGTTAGGTTTGTGGTTAGGGTTAGGTTTGTGGTTAGGGCTATGGTTAGGGTTGGGATTAGGGTTAGGGGTGTGTTGGGGTTAGGTTTGGAGTTATAATTGTGGTGGTTTCCACTGTTTAGGCACATCAGGGGCTCTTCAAACGTGACATAGCATCTGATCTCAATTCCAACCAATTCTGCATTGAAAAAGACAAACGGTGCTCCTTCCCTTCCGAGTTCTGCAATGCACCCAGTGGTTTACCCCCACATATGGGGTATCAGCATACTTAGGTCAAATTGCACAACAACTTTTGGAGTCCAATTTCTCCTGTTACCCTTGGGAAAATAAAAAATTGGGGGTGAAAAGATCATTTTTGTGAAAAAAAATTATTTTTATTTTTACAGCACTACATTATAACTAATTATAACTATAATTATAACATTATAACTAATACTAGAGAAGAGAGAGAGAGGATTCAAAAAGATATAAATAAACTGGAGCAGTGGGCAAAAACTAATAGAATGTTTTTTAACAGGGAAAAATGCAAAGTACTACATCTGGGCAATAAAAATGAAAAAAGCATATACAAAATGGGAGGAATAGGGCTAAGTAACAGCACATGTGAAAGAGACTTGGGTATACTAATTGATCACAGACTGAACATGAGTCAACAGTGTGATACAGCAGCAAAAAAGGCAAATACAATTCTAGGATGTATCAACAGAAGCATGCAGTCTAGATCACGTGAGGTCATTATTGCCCTCTTCTCCTCTTTGGTCAGACCTCATCTGGAATACTGTGTCCAGTTTTGGGCACCACATTTTAAAAAAGACATCAACAAACTGGAGCAAGTTCAGAGAAGAGCCACCAGAATGGTGACCGGTCTGCAAACCATGTCCTATGAGGAACGGTTGCAGGATTTGGGAATGTTTAGCTTGCAAAAAAGAAGACTGAGAGGAGACTTAATAGCTGTCTACAAATATCTCAAGGGCTGTGACATTGTAGAAGGATCATCTTTATTCTCATTTGCACAAGGAAAGACTAGAAGCAATGGGATGAAACTGAATGGGAGGACACACAGATTAGACATTAGAAAAAACTTTTTGACAGTTAGGGTGATCAATGAGTGGAACAGGCTGCCACGAGAGGTGGTGAGTTCTCCTTCAATGGAAGTCTTCAAACAGAGGCTGGACAGACATCTGTCTGGGATGATTTAGAGAATCCTGCTTTGAGAAGGGGGTTGGACCAGATGGCCCAGGAGGTCCCTTCCAACTCTACCATTCTATGATTCTATGATTCTATGATTATAAACTTTTGTGAAGCACTTGGGGTTCAAAGTGCTCACCACATATCTAGATAAGTTCCTTAGGGGGTTTACTTTCCAGAATGGTGTCACTTGTGGGAGGCTTCCACTGTTTAGGCACATCAGGGGCTCTCCAAACGTGGCATGGCGTCCGATCTCAATTCCAGCCAATTTTGCATTGAAAAGTCAAATGGCGCTCCTTCCCTTCTGAGCTGTGCCATGTGCTCAAACAGTGGTTCACCTGCATATATGGGGTATCAGCATACTCAGGACAAATTGAACAACAACTTTTGTGGTCCAATTTCTCCTGTTATCGTTGGTAAAATGAAACAAATTGGTTCCGAAGTAATTTTTTTGTGGAAAAAAAGTTAAGTGTTCATTTTTTTTTGAACATTCCAAAATTCCTGTGAAGCACCTGAAGGGTTAATAAACTTTTTGAATGTGGTTTTGAGCACCTTGCGGGTTACAGTTTTTAGAATGGTGTCACTTTTGGGTATTTTATATCATATAGACCCCTCAAAGTGACTTCAATGTGATGTTTTCGCTAAAATTAAATGGTGTAAAATGGTGTAAAAATGAGAAATCGCTGGTCAACTTTTAACACTTATAACTTCCTAACAAAAAATGTTGGTTCAAAAATTGTGATGATGTAAAGTATGACATGTGAGAAATGTTACATATTACCTATTTTGTGTGACACCAATCTCTTTTTTAACGGCATAAAAATTAAATTTTTGAAAATTGCTAAATTTTCAAAATTTTCGCCATATTTCCCTTTTTTTGCAAATAAACGCAAGTCATATCAAAGAAATTTTACCACTGTCACGAAGTACAATATGTCACGAGAAAAAAGTATCAGAATCACTGGGATCCATTGAAGCATTCCAGAGTTATTACCTCATAAAGGGACAGTGGTCAGAATTGTGAAAATTGGCCCGGTCATTAACATGCAAACCACACTTGGGAGTAAAGGGGTTAAACATTGATCAGTAACAGGTGGATGAGTGACAGAGGTAGGCCTGGTCCTGTGAGAGCCCTGCCAAATTCAGAAAACACACATGAAGGAGACCCAACTTGGAGTCCAAACATTTCCAAAAGTTAGGGGCAGACGCCAGGAAAAGTGGCATCAATTGACCCCCACAGTAAAAATTTGATATTGGTACAGCAGCAGTCAGCCATGGGCCGTGCATGAGGTATCAGAATCTGCGCCAGCATTTAGAGCTTTGAATTTAAGCTAAAATTAAGATGAGGTGGGTGAGGGACCAGTGTAAGCCTGCTTTGCTGGGAACCCCGTTATCTCACGCAACAGCTCAAAATGCTTTTCTGCTCAGCCACACTCACGTGCCACAAACATCAGCTTCATAGACTACTATTGTTAGAAACATTTATTGCTCGTTTGCTCATCCTGATATTTCCAGCACTAGAACAATCAGTGCTCGAGATATCCATATCCATGTATCAGTGTGTACATATGGCAACCGTGTGCCCCCAGTGTGCCACATCAGTATCAAATGTACCGGCACCTGGAAATCAGCGGTACTGTTCGTGCTGTTACCAGGCATTGAGTGCTGAAGAAAGCTCACATCATTGTCCCTTGCTATATCAGCGCTAGCAGGGGACGATATTTAGAGTTGTATTTAACTGATAACAGCTAAATCAGGTGGCAACTGATGAGAGAATTCATCATCCTTCTCCTGCGCTATAAATACACACGTGGTCAAAATTGTTGGTACCCCTCGTTTAATGACAGAAAAACCCACAATGGTGACAGAAATAACTTGAATCTGACAAAAGTAATAATAAATCAAAAATCTATGAAAATGAACAAATCAAAGTCAGACATTGCTTTTCAACCATGCTTCCACAGAATGTTTAAAAAAATAATACTCATGAAATAGGCCTGGACACAAATGATGGTACCTCTGAAAATAATGTGACAAAAGGGACATGTTAAATCAAGGTATGTCCACTAATTAGCATCACAGGTGTCTACAATCTTGGAATCAATGAGTGGGCCTGTATAGAGAGCTACCGATATTCACTGCTGTTTGGTGACATGGTGTGTATCACACTCAACATGGACCAGAGGAAGCGAAGGAAAGAGTTGTCTCAGGAGTTAGAAAGAAAATTATAGACAAACATGTTAAAGGTAAAAGTTATAAGACCATCTCCAAGCAGCTTGATGTTTCTGTGACTACAGTTACACATATTATTCAGAAATTTAAGCTCCATGGGACTGTAACCAACCTCCCTGGATGTGGTTGCAGGAGGAAAAATGATGACAAATCAAGGAGAAGGATAATACGAATGGTAACAAAAGAGCCCAGAAAAACTTCTAAACAGATTAAAGGTGAACTTCAAGCTCAAGGAACATGAGTGTCAGATCGCACCATTTGTCGTATGAGCCAAAGAGGACTTCATGGGAGATGACCAAGGAAACACCATTGTTGAAAAAAATCATAAAAAAGCCAAACTGGAATTTGCCAAACTACATGTTGACAAGCCAGAAAGCTTCTGGGAGAATAGATGAGACAAAAATGGAACTTTTTGACAAGGCACATCAGCTCTATGTTCACAGATGGAAAAATGAAGCATATCAAGAAAAGAACACTGCCCCTACTGTGAAACTTGTTCTGAGGCTGCTTTGCTGCTTCTGGCACATGGTGTCTAGAATCTGTGGTCTTCTGTGAGCTCTGACCTAAATCCTATTGAGCATCTTTAGAAAGAGCTGAAACATGCCATCTGGAAAAGGCAACCTTCAAACATGAGACAACTGGAGCAGTTTGCTCTTGAGGAGTGGGCCAAAATACCTGTCGAGAGGTGCAGAAGTCTCATTTACAGTTACAAGAATCGTTTGATTGCAGTGATTGCCTGAAAAGGTTGTGCAACAAAATATTAAGTTAAGGGTGCCATTATTTCTGTCCAGACCTATTTAATGAGTTTTATTTTATTAATTCTGTGGAAGCATGGTTGAAAAGCAATGTCTGACTTTCATTTGTTCATATTCATAGATTTTTGATTTATTATTACTTTTGTCAGATTCAAGTTATTTCTGTCACCATTGTGAGTTTTTCTGTCATTAAATGAGGGGTACCAACAATTTTGACCACGTGTGTAAATAAATTTAAAAAATGACGCGGGTTTCACCTGTATTTTTGATAATCAGCCAGGCAAAACTGACAGCTGTGGTCTGCACAGCTTCAGCATGACTGGTTATCAAGACTAGAGGGGTCCCCATTCCGCATTTTTAAATTATTTAACCCTTAAACCCCAAGGGTGATTTGCACGTTAATGACCGGGCCAATTCTTTCAATTCTGACCACTGTCTCTTTATAAGGGTTAAACTCTGGAACGCTTCAACGATCTTTGCGATTGAGACTGTTTTCTTGTGACATATTGTACTTCATGATAGTGGTAAAATTTCTTCGATATAACTTGTGTTTATTTATGAAAAAATGTAAATATGGCGAAAATTTTGAAAATTTTGCAATTTTCAAACTTTGAATTTTTATTCCCTTAAAAGAGAAAAATATGTCACACAAAATAGTTGCTAAATAACATTTTCCACATGTCTACTTTACATCAGCACAATTTTGGAACCCAAATTTTTTTTTGTTAGGACGTTATAAGGGTTAAAAGTTGACCAGCGATTTCTCATTTTTACAACAAAATGTACAAAACCATTTTTTTTATGACCACCTCACATTTAAAGTCACTTTGAGGGGTCTATATGGCAGAAAATACCCAAAAGTGACACCATTCTTAAAACTGCACCCCTCAAGGTACTCAAAACCACATTCAAGAAGTTTATTAACCCTTTAGGTGCTTCACAAGAGCTGAAGCAACATGGAAGGAAAAAATTAACATTTAACTTTTAGTCACAAAAATGATTTTTTACAAACATTTTTTTTATTTTAACAAGGGTAAAAGGAGAAAATGGACAGATAAAGTTGTTGTGCAATTTCTCCTGAGTACGCCGATACCCCATATGTGGGGGAAAACCTCTGTCTGGGTGCATGTCGTTTTGCATTGCAGACTTTGATGGAATAGTCTGCGGGTGTCATGTTGCGTTTGGAGAGCCCCTGATGTGCGTAAACAGTGGAAACCCCCACAAGTGACCCCATTTTGGAAACTAGACCCCCCCAAGGAACTTATCTAGATGTGTGGTGAGAACTTTGAGCCCCCAAGTGCTTCACAGAAGTTTATAACGTAGAGCCATAAAAATAAAAAATCATATTTTTTTCCACAAAAATGATATTTTCGCCCCCAATTTTTTATTTTCCCAAGGGTAACAAGAAACTGGACTCCAAGAGTTATTGTGCAATTTGTCCTGAATACGCTGATACCCTATATGTTGGGGTAAACTACTGTTTGGGCGCATGGCAGAACTCAGAAGGGAAAGAGCACCGATTGACTTTTTCAACGCAGAATTGGCTGGAATTGAGATCAGACGCCATGTCATGTTTGGAGAGCCCCTGATGTGCCTAAACAGTGGAAACCCCCCAATTCTAACTCCAACCCTAACCACAAACCTAACCCTAACACACCCCTAACCCTAATCCCAAACCTAACCCTAATCCTAACTTTAGCCCCAACCCTAACCCTAACTTTAGCCCCAACCCTAACCCAAATCCCAACACTAATGGGAAAATGGAAATAAATACATTTAGTATTTTTCCCTAACTAAGGGGTGATAAAGGAGGGTTTGATTTACGGTTTTTATGTTTGGCAGCTGTCACATGATGAAAGACGGTTTTTATTGCAAAAACTAGTTTTTGCATCACCACATTTTGAGAGCTATAATTTTATCTTATTTTGGCCCACAGTCAAGTGAGGTCTTATTTTTGCGTGACTAGTTGATGTTTTTATTGGTATAATTTTTTGGGCACATGACATTTTTTGATCGCTTTTTATTACGATTTTTGGGAGGCAGAATGAACAAAAAACAGCAATTCATGAATTTCTTTTTGGGGGGGCGTTTATACCGTTCTGCGTGTGGTAAAATCGATAAAGCGGTTTTATTCTTTGGGTCAGTACGATTACTTCGATACCTCATTTATATCATTTATTATGTTTTGGCGCTTTTATACAATAAAACAATTATATATAAAAAATTATTGTTTTTGCATTGCTTTATTCTACGAGCTATAACTTTTTAGTTTTTCGCTGATGATGCCGTGTGGTGGCTCATTTTTTGCGGGACAAGATGGCGTTTTCAGCGGTATCATGTTTACATCCGTCTTTTTGATCGCGTGTTATTCCATTTTTTGTTCGGCGGTAAGATGATAAAGCATTATTTTTTTGCCTTTTTTTTTTAAGGTATTCACTAGAGGTGTTAACTAGTGGGACAGTTTAATAGGGCATGTCGTTACGGACGCGGCGATACTAAATATATGTACTTTTATTGTTTTTTTTTACATTAAAGAAATGAATTTATTGGAGAATTATTTTTTTTTTTTATTTAGGAATTTTTTTTGTACATCTTTATTTTTATTTTTTTTACATTTTTACTTTGTCCCAGGGTGGGACATCACTGTATAATATCAGATTGCTTGTCTGACAGTTTGCAC
This sequence comes from Oophaga sylvatica, assembly GCA_033576555.1. Taxonomy (NCBI): domain Eukaryota; kingdom Metazoa; phylum Chordata; class Amphibia; order Anura; family Dendrobatidae; genus Oophaga; species Oophaga sylvatica. Next base: position 192,293,706 of record JARQOD010000005.1, read on the forward strand.
AGCACTCTGTCAGACCAGCGATCTGACAGGCACTGCAGCAGGCTTTCTCAGCGCTTGTTCTCAGCAGGCACTGAGGAAGCCGCCTCCCTGCAGGACCCGGAAGGACCCCGTGGCCATCTTGGGTCCGGAGTGCTGCAGGGAGGAGGCCCTCAGAACATCGTGATCACATCGCGCTGCTCTGAGGGTCTCAGGGAAGCACGCAGGGAGCCCCTTCCCTGCTTCCCTATGCCCCCGGTACACTGCGATCTTTGATCGCAGTGTGCCAGGGGTTAATGTGGAGGAGCAGTCCGTGACCACTCCTGGCACATAGTGCCGGGTGCCAGCTGTGATAATCAGCTGACACCCGGCCGCGATCAGCTGCGTTCACCCCGGGAGCGCAGCTTATCGCCTATGACGTACTATCCCGTCCTTGGGAATTAAGTCCCAGGGCACATGGATGGGATAGTAGGCAGATGACAGAAAGGGGTTAAAGACAGCTGTCTTACATAGTCACCTTTATAAAAGACTCCTGTCCAAATAGCTTTATAAGGATGTCAGGGACAAGATCATAGACCTGCACAAAGCTGGAATGGGCTACAAAACCATAAGTAAGATGCTGGGTGAGAAGGAGACAACGTTGTGCATAAAAAATGAAGAAAAATGATTGTCATCGACAAGATGGGCACCATGCAAAATACCATGGGATTGTCAGAGAAGTGAAAGATCAGCTAAGTGATTCACGTCAGAGCGTGTTGCGGTGCGCGGCGCAGCGCCACACTGCAGCGTCAATGTACATATGGGGATTCAGAATCGTCTCACATGCGTACAATCGGTGGCAAACTGCTACGACAGCGCTCTTTGACCGCAGCATGTCTCGGTATGCGCGACGTCGTCGCACATTAACAGGCTATGTAGCGCGCTTCGGAGGTTCCGAGTTCCTGACACCTCGAGAGGTCGAAGGGGCGGGTAGACAGCGATTGCTCCGTCAAACCATGTCGACGTGAACCATAGCCTTAAGCTACATGTGGGGAACTTGCTAATGATCTCAAGGCAGCTGGGACCACAGTCACCAAGAAAACCATTGGTAACAAATTACACCGTAAAGGTGTAAAATCCTGCAGTGCCTGCAAGGTCCCCCTGCTCAAGAAGGCACATGTGCAGGCCCGTCTGAAGTTTGCCAATGAACACCTGGATGATTATGTGAGTGATTGGGAGAAGTTGCTGTGGTCAGATGATACAAAAATTGAGGTCTTTGGAATTAATTCAACTCATCATGTTTGGAGATAGAGAAATGCTGACTATGACCCAAAGAACACTGTCCCCACTGTCAAGCATGGAGGTAATAATGTTTTGAGGGTGCTTCTATGCTGAGGGCACAGGACTACTTCAGCGCCTCAATTGAAGAATAGATGGAGCCATGTACCGTAAAATCCTGAGTGACAACCTCCTTCCCTCTGTCATGAAATTAAAATTGGGTCGTGGCTGGGTCTTTCAGTAAGACAATGACCCAAAACATACAGCCAATGCAACAAAGGAGTGGCTCAAAAAGAAGCACATTAAGGTCATGGAGTGACCTAGTTAGTCTCCAGACCTTAATCCCATAGAAAACTTAGGGAGGGAGTTGAAAATTCAAGTTGCCAAGCGACAGCTTCAAAATCTTAAAGATTTAGAGAGGATCTGCAAAGAGGAGAGGACCAAAATTCCTCCTCACATGTGCGCAAACCTCATAATCAACTACATAAAACGTCTGACTGCTGTGCTTGCCAGCAAGGGTTTTGCCACCAAGTATTAAGTCTTGTTTGCCAGAGGGATCAAATACTTATTTCTCCCTGGAAAATGCAAATAAATGTATATAATTTATACAATGTGATTTTCTGGATTATGTTTTTGATATTCTATCTCTCAATGTTAAAATTAACCTACTCTTAAAATTATAGACTGTTCATGTGTTTGTCAGTGCTTATTTCCCCCACTGTATATATATCTACTGTTGTAGAGCGAATCACTCAACTGATACGGAGGTAAGCACAGGAACACTGGTTCTTTAAGTCCTTTCACTGGTTTATTATAGACGTGTGATAAACCACAGTGAGGGCAAAATAAACATGGACCCTCAGGGCAAAACAGGAAAATATAACAAAATAGTAAAACACAGTCCATTCATGTGCGGAGAAATCAGCATACAAAGGTTCAGCTTTCCTTCACAGGACACAACGCACTGGAGCTCCACTCTCCAGGCCCACCGAACACTGACTGCCTCTAGAAGCCAGCTATTTAAGCCCCAGACCACACCCTGGGGTGGAGATAATGTGGACAACCTCCTACCCACTCTATGGTGGTCCACATAAAACCCAGCCTATTATGCAAATTAGCGGTTAACACCTCACAGCACTTAGTGTGCTGGAAGAAAATCTATGAGTATTATATCACTGATGCCATTAAGCGTAGTGAAATGTATCTCCCCTCTAGCACTTTACCAGTGACTTTGTCACATATTTGCCCCTCTGCCCAAAGCTTGGGGTTTTGGCATCTTCACTTGCTAAGCAGGGGAGTCTGGACAGGGCATCTGCATTCCCATGCAACCTCCCTGGTCTGTGCTCAACATGAAAATTAAAATCCTGGAGCGCTAAAAACCATCTAGTCACCCAGGTTTTTTTCTCCTTCTTTTCCCTCATCCATCTCAGGGTTCATGATCTGACACTAGCCTGAACTTACGGCCTAGCAGTTAGTATCTCAGGGTGTTAATTACCCATTTGATGGCCAAGCACTCTTTTCTACGATGGCATAGTTTTTCTCACAGGAGGAGAACTAACTACTCAGGTATAGACTGGATGTTCGTCCCCCAGCTATCTCCTGGGACAGCACAGCTCCCACCCTGACGTCGGAGGCGTCCATCTGGAGCACAAACTCCTTATTGAAATCGGGTGTGACGAAGATCTGCTGTCTGCACAGAGCGAGCTTCAACTGCTAAAATGCCTTATCTACTTCAGGGGACCCTTTGACAATCAACTTCCTTGTCCCCTTTAAAAGATCAGTCAGGGGTGTCGGCTAACATGGCAAAACTCGGGATAAATCGCCACTGATATCCCACAAATCCCAAAAACACTTTGACCTGCTTTTTGGAGATCGACTGCGGTCACTTTTGAATTGCCTCCACCTTGTCTATCTGTGGCTTTATCTCACTCCTTCCCATGATGCAGCCAAGTATTTTACCTCTTCTTTCCCGAGGGCGTACTTCTTTGGGTTTATGGTAATCCTTGCCTTCCTCAGTGCATCCAGTACCACCTGGACCTCTAGTGCTTGAAGGAGGCTCTCCTTCACAATCGGCATCACCCTTGCGCTCCAGTCTGGCATTTGGGCCGGATGCTCGATGATGCTCCGGTGGGGTGTAACTTCTGCTTCTCAGGTCTCCTTTGCAAAATCTAGAAGTTTCTGCGGTTACTCAGCGAATGTGAGTATCTTTTGTGTTGTCTTACTATGATTTAAACTTTTTATTTTTTTTTACTAATGTTTTTCATTTATTTTCCACACAGAACCTGGAGCAGCACAACAGAACCTGGATCGTCCTCAGTTGGAGCGGCCCTTCATTGACCAGTCAATGAACCGGAACAATCCCAAACATCCACAAGCGATGAAGCAACCAGGCAGGCGTCACAGGCTTGGGAACAGGCAGACGGTCCAGCAGGTTTTCCTCTCTCCCAGCCCTCTGCCTCTACTTTACTTGGGTTTGCTCGCCAGCGGCAGAGGTCCTGGGAGAGCTCATTCATGCCCGAGTTTATTCGACTTTCCAGGATGGGATGAAGGTAGTTTTAGAAAGAATGGACAGTGGGTTCACTCAGGTGAACACACTCTTCCAGGATTTCCACAGACTCCTTGACCACCTGGAAACCGACCTTAATAGACTGGCGCAACATTTTTTTTCCTCAATACAGCGGTGCATGACGAAAACCAACCGCCTGATCTCCAGCTGAACGTGATGCAGGCCTGCCAGGCTGCTTACAGCCAGGCATTGCAGCAGTCCCGATATCAGCAGAAGGCACAAAGTTCTTTCCATACAGGTCAACAAGCTCCTGCACAGCATCAGTGGCAGAATCCGCCAGCACCTTTCCCAACATCTCAAGGACTTGGATACCAGTCTGCTCACCAAGTGACCTATCCACCATCACAACCATCGCTGGACATTAGGACTGTTCCAACAGTACCCAGCTACACCATGCAGCCGAGTGCAGCAGCACAGCCTTCCACTTCCACCAGGCAGTCAAGTGCAGCAGCCCAGCCTTCCACTCCCACCACATGGCAACAGGAACCAAAAAGCCGAGGAAGCAGCAAAACAAAGGCCAGGAAGCAAAAAGGAAAGAGACTTTACCAACCCCCTGTAACCTCACCTCCAAATGTGTCTTTATTTTCAAGTTTGTCCACACCTTCCCTTCATTCTCTCCCTTTTAATTTGTCAATCCCTTCAAACTTGTTTTCCACTCCTAATGTGTCCTCTCCCCCAATATATCCTCTGCCAATGTGTCTGACCTAATCCTCCAATTCAGTGCCACTTCCCCTGTAACAACTTCCCCAACCACTCCTAGCCTACCTTCACAGCCAGACATCCCCCAGGTCCACAATGAAACTCCCAGATCCCAAAAGTAAAGCCCTTTTTTTTAGACTTTTTTGTTATTTGTCAAATTTCCTCTTGTTGTTATGTTTATTAATAAAAATTATTTTGGTTCACAATACCTGTCTCCCTGTGTTTTCTTTCTCTTTATTTAAACATGTTTGTATTGTTGAGTGAAGTTTTAACAGGTATTACAGTAAAGGTGTTTATTATTAAAGTTGCAGTCAAGGTGTTAGTATTAAAATCAGCAAACATTACAGGTACATAACATTACAGGTACATAACATTACAGGTACATTTTACTTAGCGGCTTAAACCATTTTGTCTTGCCATGACACACATCCAATATCTGAAACAAAGTAGGCAGCAAATTTATCCATCATTTGAGCAACTTCCACTGTAGTCCTCAGAGGGTGATGTTGATAATCCTGCAATGTGATATTAACAGGTTCGTCAAGTTCTAATTGTTGTTGCTCTTTCACCAGGATGTAATTGTACAGAACAACAAACGCTTTCACAACCTCAACAATTGTCCCAATTTTTAGATTGATGGCTGTTCCCAAAATGCGCCATTTAGATACCAGCAATCCAAAGGCACACTCCACAGTTCTTCGTGCCCTTGTCAGTTGGTAGTTGTAAATCCTTTTGGTGTGATTTAAGTCCCAACTTGAGTATGGTTTTATGAGGTTGGCTCACATTTGAGAAGCCTCATCTCCAACCACAACAAATGGCTTTGGCGGCCCTTCAGTGTTCGGAAGAGGTCGTGGCTGTGGAAAATTGAAATTATTCCCATACAAACGTTGGCCCATGTCAGAGTTTTTGAAAGTCTGTGAGTCATTTCCTCGTCCAAATGAGCCAACGTCCATGGCGACAAATCGACAGCATCTGAAATCGCCATGAGAACAATGGAAAAGTCTTTTTGTAATTGAAATACGCGGATCCACTTCCAGTAGGTTTCATAATCCGAATGTGTTTGCCATCCACAGCCCCCAAGCAGTTAGGAAAATTACAAATGTCCTGGAATTTTGCAGCATTTTCCAGCCAGAGTTCAGTTGTGGGTTGGGGGAGGAATTTTTCATGCAGAACGTCACATAAAGCATGGCAGGTGTCTCCAACAATCCCTGAAAGCGTGGACACTCCAATCCGGAATTGAAAATGTAGAGATGATAAAGTCTCTCCGGTAGCCAGGAATCTGCCGAACAGAAAATGGAAAAAAAATTAAGTACATGACTTTTATAACAATAATACTAATGACATGTGTTTGTTTTTCAAAATTACATACCTCAGGGTCACCAACAGACGTTCCTCAGCAGGAATTGCTCAACGTAGCTGTGAGTACTGCCTGGTGATAGATCCTCGGACACGTAGCATCAAGTCATTGAAGCTCTGTTCCGACATTCTCGTGTACTCGAAAAAATTCTCCGGGTTTTCACGCAGCTCAGTGTACAAGAAGTGGTAGGTTCCACAGCTCTCTCGGGCAATGGGGTGTTGCCAATAGCGACGACATCTTCTCCACATCTTTTCCGTCTTTCTCTTCTTCTTTCTTCTTCACAAGCAAAAGCAAAGGCAAGAGCCAATTTCAATGACAAATCAAGAAAAAAGGAAGCTCTCCACGCTAAGATCCATCTTGAAGCTGGATACAGCAGCAAAAGACGAGGATTTCATCTATGCAGTGTGTCTATATACAGAAATCCCATGAGACACGCCCATTGGGTGTCTGGTGTCAAGGAAATTCTACTGAAAAAGTATTGGAAATATCGAACGCATGCGCATAAACAACGCAAACAAAAACATTCACACGCTGTTGGGGTTCGAGTTCCCGCTGCTGCACAGGGGGAGTCTCGAACCAGTCCCGCTGCGGTCCCCCATTCGTCTCTGTCCACAGTGGAGCCTGCTCGGCTTAGATGTCAGTCCCAGCGTCTCGCCCAGTCTGGCAGTGTGCAGAGGATTACTGCTGCTCCTCCAGGCTCTGCTATTGTGGCCAGTACTGGTTAGCGGCGAGCAGACGTCTGTAAGACAAAGTCCTTGTTTTCCCCTTCTGAGCATGCCCAGAGTGAGATCTCTCATTGGAGAAAAGGGGTCACATGCTCAGGTACTGCAGCAGCTCCTATTGGTCCGCCAGGAAGGTCCTGTGACTACTGGTGTTCTGGAACAAGTTTCATTGGTCCTTGTCTCTGGCAGGTCCTGTAGCTGTTACTATAAAAGGGTAGCATGGCTGGGCCGCCATGCGCTAGTATCAATCTTTATATGCTATGCGCCAGTGTGGTCATGCGTGTGTGTGGTTAGGGCGCGGCTGAAATAAGCCCCTAGAATACCTACTTAATCGGTGAGGAGTTTGGTATGCTAGCTGGTCAGGGTCAGTGTCCTAGATGCCCTAGATTACCGGCATAACCGGTGAGGAGTTTGATTGCCGTATTCAGGGTCTGGCGTTCAGACGCCATAGATTGCGGGTGACTCCCGCGAGGACATTAGCACATGATCACGTTCTATGTTCGCTTAGCAGTTAACTGTGTACCTGGGTGCCTGACAGGACACAGAAGTTTGTCTCAGCGGCTCTGTGACGTAACAGGGTTCGCTTTCAACGCTAGACAGCGCCCTAGCGTGTTTATTTTGTGACTCAGTTGTGTTAAGTGAGTTCGCACACATCGCCATATAGCGCTGCGGCACTCCTTCTAGCGGCTCTGTGGATTAACAGAGTTCGCACATATTGCCACAGCGTGTTACGGCGTTTATTTTGGCGACTCTGCGGGATAACAGAGTTTGCTTCTTGCGCCATTTTACTAACAGCAGGCTCCGCCTGCACGGTGGACCCCGGGCTGCGAACGCACCTCTCCACATCATATATTTGGTGCGTTCCGCAGACCCTAACACACGCAGCGTTTTATTTCCGTCATGCATGAAGATAAAAAATGCTGTGTAAACATGCGTTTTTGCATGCGTTTCTGCATGCGGATGATACGCAGACTCAAACGCTAATTTGAACCTAGCCTTAGTGCTAAGACAAGGGACCTGCTTCTTGAAGTTAGTCACAGAGCAGAGTTAGAGTCTGAAGTGACAGTGTGCAGAGCTGCCGTGTGGGTGAACTACAGCAATGGAGGTGATAGGACGATGAGGCAGCATGACTAGGAACTGACGGAAGAGGCAGAGTGGAGTGGCCTTCTACCTTAATGGGGTCCTTGGATAGGATGAGGTGTCACTAGAAACCCTGAGCTTGAGAAACACCGAAGGTACAGACCTAAAGAGGACTGAGACTGTGGGACTAGTGAGTGTCCCGAGCGGCAGATCTTGGGCATCCATAGCGAGCCGGTATAAAAGAACTCGCTGAACTGTACTTTGGCGACAAGCTAGGCTGTGACGAAGTAGTGCAAAGCAGTGTGCTTTACCAGCCCTGAAGTAGACTACAGTGGAAGGATGATGTCAGTGAGAAGGCTTCTTACTGTGAATGAAAAGTGCTTAAGACTGTGTACTCGCTATCCCTTGTATATAACCCTCATCAAGTTCAGTAAAGTTCCCATGTTTGAACAGAAGTCTCCTTTGCTAATCTGTGGAATACGTGATCCTGGCCTGCTAATACCATGGGCTACCGGTGGCCTGCATGGGCACAAGGCCCTCACAACACTAACACACAGCCAGGACTCACAATTGTAATGTGAGGCTAGTCACTTCTCTCAGTCAAGCCGTGAGTCAAAGTGGTCAATGCGTCCAAGGTCAGAAGCCAGGAGGGTACGTCATAAACAGAAGGAAGAGACAAAAGCATAGTTAGGTAACGTTCCAAGCTCAGAGTACCGCGAGGATAACGGATCGGAGCAAAAAGGGTTAAACAGGCGGGTGGTCAGAAAAAAGTCCGAGGTCAGGCAACAGATCAAGCATACAGAACTCAAGGCACAGGGAAGCACAAACCTCACAGGCTGAATGTACGTCTGGCAGAGTTCTGGGAGTGACAGCTCAGTTAAGAAGGATGGCGACTACCTGGAATAGTGAACACCTGGAGACCGACAACGCCTCAACATCTCAGATTGGATAATAGAGCTGTCAATCGACAAACTGACAGCTTAAGCACACCCCTATACCAGATTGGATGGCCGAGCTGTCAGTAACTTCATCAGAGACAACCTGTTGTCACTTCTGTGTATGGAAAAAACAATTTTGTTTTACTTCCACACCCAGGATTTGGATGCTGTCTTTTGTTAATATACTAATTTTACAGACTGTCCAGGAATTTGTGAATGGTTGACAACTCTTCTTCTAGAGAACATGTAGAACTGATGAAGGTAGCTTCAAATGGACATATAGTTGATAAAAGCGACGGGTATGGTAACACTAAGAACCCACTTTCTCTGCAGTAGCTGGATAATATATTTTGATTCATTAGTTCTGGCCTTTCAGTGTCATCGTTGTTGCTTCCTTGGTCCTGACCCTGGGAAGTTCATAAGACTCTTGCCCTCCAGGATCCCAGTGGCTTTTGATTAGCTGGGCTGGTAGGAAATGACCATAGTGGTGTTGCACACAGGTGAGTTTGCACCAGCCTGGCTAATCAATTCTGGAAGGTAAGAGATATGTAAGCCTTCTGTCCAGCAGCCAGAGACTAAAGGCCTGGCAAAAGGACTGCAGTACAGTGAATAACTCTGTCCATCTCTACCCATAATTGTATTCCATACACCATAGTTCCTCAATACAATTAATATTTATGTGTTATGATTTGGTAGCTGAGGAGTGCAGGTAAAAAAGGCAATACACCAGAGCAGTTGGAATCTATGAGATTGCAGTACCCTGACTAACCACCACAACTAGAGGCAGCCGTGGAGCGTTCCTACGTTGGTCCTAGACGCCTCGTCACAGCCTGAGAAACTAACTATACCTAAAGATAGAAAGAGGAAAGCTATCTGCCCCGGAGCAGATCCCCAAAGAACATAGAAAGCCCCCAAACATGTAATGGCGGTAAGACAAGAAGAAATACTGACACAGACAGAAAATAGTATGAGCAAACGTTGGGGCCCAAACTATCTAAATAGAAAAGGATAGGAAGGGCACTTACTGCAATCCCAAAAAACCCTGAAAAGCACCAACTTTACTAATTTCAAAAACACCTGAGATCACACGACCTCTACCACCTAAATTAGTTCTCTGGTGTAACAAAATCAAAACAGCAGCCACTGAAAAAACTGGAAAAAGCAAATGTACAAACATCAGTGGCTGAACAAAACTGAGAGGGCAAAAGCCCCCGGAGGGGACCCTGAAGGCCCCCACAGAAGTGCAGGACAAAATGCAAAAATCAAGCACAAAAGCAAAAAGAAGAAAATGTCTTATCTGTTAGCAGGAGATGCAGACACGACACAGCAGGCTACAAAGGAAACAGGAATCAAGGATTGAGACCAGAACAATTGATCACCGGCAACCCTGATGGGAAGGTGACTCCCTTATATAAGACCAGTCAGTAACACCTGATTCCCAATCCTCACAATCTTCACTGGACAGTCCAGTACCGCTTGTAACCACCAGAGGGAGCCTCTGCTCAGAACTCATTTCAAGTCCATTCACAACATTTATGTATTTTTGACAAATTCCTGATTGTGTAAGAGGGCAAATGTACAATCATCCACAGCAAATAACTGACAAGAAGCTGTGATAAGCCAAGTAAAAGTCTGACTGATGAAAGCAGATTTACTGTATATCCATATAGAGTACAGACCAAAAGTTTGGACACACCCTCTCATTCAAACATTTTTCTGTATTTTCATGACTATGAAAATTGTAGAATCACACTCAAGGCATCAAAACTATGAATTAACACATGTGGAATTATACATTACACTTTACAAAAAAGTGTGAAACAACAGAAAATATGTCTTATATTCTAGGTTCTTCAAAGTAGCCACCTTTTGCTTTGATTACTGCTTTGCACGCAGAAAAGGTGAACGGATGGACTCTACATGCCTGGTTCCTACCGTTAAGCATGGAGGAGGTGGTGTGATGGTGTGGGGGTGCTTTGCTGGTGACAATGTTGGGGATTTATTCAAAATTGAAGCCGTGAGCGGTCCAGCTCACCCCAAACCATCTTGATTGGGTTCATGTCTGGTGACTGTGGAGGCCAGGTCATCTGGCGTAGCACCCCAACATGCTCCTTCTTGGTCAAATAGCCCTTACACAGCCTGGAGGTGTGTTTGGGGTCATTGTCCTGTTGAAAAATAAATGATGGTCCAATTAAACGCAAACTGGATGGAATAGCATGCTGCTGCAAGATGCTGTGGTAGCCATGTTGGTTCAGTATGCCTTCAATTTTGAATAAATCCCCAACAGTGTCACCAGCAAAGCACCCCCACATCATCACACCACCTCCTCCATGCTTCACGGTAGGAACCAGGCATGTAGACTCCATCCGTTCACCTTTTCTGCGTGCAAAGGTGGTTACTTTGAAGAATCTAGAATATAAGACATATTTTCAGTTGTTTCACACTTTTTTGTAAAGTGTAATGTATAATTCCACATATGTTAATTCATAGTTTTGATGCCTTCAGTGTGATTCTACAATTTTCATAGTCATGATAATACAGAAAAATCATTGAATAGAAGGTGTGTCCAAACTTTTGGTCTGTACTGTAGATTATAGCTTCATGGCACCATGTAAATAAATCAATTAACATATATATCTACAGTGTTAAGAAAGAGAACCGAAACATGGAAAAAACTGAATTCACTAAAATAAAAGATGACATGTATGGCAACTCTTCCTGTAGAAGGAAGAAAAGTCTCTAGTGCCACCTCTTGGAGGCAGCTATAAAGCAAGTCTAGCAATATGTGAAGCAGTTTCAGATTTATTGAGAATAGCTTTATTCTTCAATGGTCAAATACAAACATACTGATACCCAGTACAATAAATTTCAGATATATACATTGTAGAACAAGAATTACACATATGAAATTCCCAATAGGAATATGGAGCTAATACAAAGAAAGCTCAAAATAACATACCACATACGTCCCACCCCACATAAGAGGCTAGAACCAGAGCTTAATAGAAAATCATTTTATTAATATAAACTACAGTAAAAATAGTTGCAGAGTAGCACAAAAAGCAGGTCAAGGATAAGGACAATTTTTCCCCACTATGTAACGCACCATACAACACCCATATATAGGTCCTGTGCAAAAATGCAAAATTTGATCATACAACACCCAATATATTCAAGGTATATTACGGACCCATTACTAAAGTGCAAATGTGCAATATGCAGTTTAATCGGCATCAGCCAGTCACAAAAGCTGCAGTGGAATAGTGCAATAGTGCCAACTAAGAATCAATTTAACCAGGTTAAAGTGTACCAAATTGCAAACTTACATGTGGGAGAAAGTCCTGACCTCTGCCTGCTGCCCCAACGCGCGTTTCGCCGCTTCGCCTCCTGACGAAGAAACGGCGAAACGCGCGTTGGGGCGGCAGGCAGAGGTCAGGACTTTCTCCCACATGTAAGTTTGCAATTTGGTACACTTTAACCTGATTAAATTGATTCTTAGTTGGCACTATTGCACTATTGCACTGCAGCTTTTGTGACTGGCTGATGCCGATTAAACTGCATATTGCACATTTGCACTTTAGTAAGGGGTCCGTAATATACCTTGAATATATTGGGTGTTGTATGATCAAATTTTGCATTTTTGCACAGGACCTATATATGGGTGTTGTATGGTGCGTTACATAGTGGGGAAAAATTGTCCTTATCCTTGACCTGCTTTTTGTGCTACTCTGCAACTATTTTTACTGTAGTTTATATTAATAAAATGATTTTCTATTAAGCTCTGGTTCTAGCCTCTTATGTGGGGTGGGACGTATGTGGTATTGTAGAACAAGAGCATAACTTACAGCATAGGCTTGGACCACACAGCAACAACTACTAGTTACTTTATGAGTCTGGCTGCCCTCTTGCAGCCATTAATGCATTACTGTTTTGGCTCATTTGGTGAGGTGGATCCTCTAAGCCCCAGGTCCGGATGATCACACAGGCCACAGGTTTCGATGCAGCAGGCAGGTAAGGCATGCAAAAAAACAAGGAAAACAAGAACTGAAGGCCGCAGGCAGACAGGACACGGGAAAGCAGGTATGGAGCAGGCACTGGAGGCTGCAAGCAGACAGGACACATGAAAATTAAGAGTCTTAATATAGGCATAGTCGGACAATCAAATAGGTGCACGCTGGTTCACTTGCAAAGTCCGACGTGCAGCACAAGAGAGTTCACTGGATTGAGGAGAAAGGAATAGAGGCCAGATACAGGACAGGTGCGTAACAATTACTAAGAGACATTGCAATATTTCAGATAAAGCATACCTTGAAAAGTCTTCTGAGTATGCTTCTCAGCTGAGCAGTACCTTTCCTCCTTAGTTGGTCCCGGTACCATATGTGTTGGTATAATATAAGTTAATGTTTACTTGTTACTAAATTGTGGTACTGCTACATAAGTATATGTATTGCCAATTATAGACAATGGTACTGCTACATAAATATATGTATTACCATTCCTGTAAATGTCTATAACAATGGCATGTTCTTTAGCACTGTAATATATAGATTTAGTCAATTGCTTATAAGGTAAGTGTAGTAATTAGTATTGGCCAGTAGATGGGGCATTATAGAATATAGATTAAGAATATAGTATAGGAAATAGTTAAATATAGGAGTGGCTGCTGTGTGTAAGACAGGAACATTTCCTTAGTAGAGTTAGTTAGGGCTGGGTGCCCGAACCGTCCGCACGGGCTATAGGCCATGGACACCGCAGCAGCCACGCAACATTATTTAGAAGGAAACACAACCATTCAGAGTCCTATAGGGACAGAAGGACAGTGTGCAGCAGCAGAGTTGTGACAGCTTGAAGTGGAAGCAAGAAAGCAGTCCGGAAAGTACAGGGCACAGATTATTCAAGATGTGGCAGGTCATTGCATGGGCAGATGCACTCAGGTCCGGGGTGAAACAGATGAGGGAATCCCCAGAAGTAGTGAGTCTGGACAAGGAGAACGCCGCAGTACCGCCAAAGGCGCTATTACCTCGTAATGTACTGGAGGACGTGGAAGGAAGTGCAGGGAAAGTGCAGGATGTGAACTGTATGAAACCTGATGCTGTTGCTGTATCTGACAAGAATGTGCTGCAAAGTGTGTCAAGTAAAGTTCTTCGTTTTGCATTGGAATCAGACTGTGCCTCAGTTATTGCAGAGCCGACTACAGAAGGTCTCCAGCACCGCAGGAGTCTCTGATGGTGCAGTGAGAGAAGACACAGGTATGCTGGTGAGAGAATGCTGTTTTCATGTAAGAGGAGGCCAGGGCTCAGATGCATATGAGTACTCGGCCATGACTACACCCCTGGTACTCCCTTACAAGTCGAAGCCCAGTCCCCAGGGCCTTCTACTTGCCTTGTGCCCTTAGACTGACAGATCTTTCCTTAGGGGTGTTCCTTATGTTCCATAAGAAAAATAAGTGTCAAACCAGGTCTCTCCCAGAAACATTTCATCTTGCCAAGCAATAAACTGCTATGTAATGATGGCTGTCTACAGTTTGATTCCTGATTTTGGCTTATGCCCTTATTCTTATTAAAGGGGTTGTCCACTACTAGAACAACCCTTCTCAATCTGAATGTTTGCCCCAGTTAAGATGAAAACACTTATACTCAACTCACTTGCTGGCGCCGTTCCAATGGTGACCGTACTCACATTCCCGGGGGTCACATGTGGCTCTTACGTCACTAGTGCCCTGCTCCCAATCAGCTCCGGCTTCACTGTCCCTGCGTTGGGACATATAAGTAATCAAGAGGAGGTGAGAGAGCAGCCACAGAACTGATTTCCTCTTGATTACTTATTCATCTGAAGGCGGACAGTGGAACCGGCGTTGATTGAGTGAAGGGCTCACATGAAATAACAACCTCATGAGCACCGGGAGAGCCAATGCCAACAATATGTCACGCTGTTACTGCATACATGAGGTTCGGGGTCTATGCTGACCCTAAGCTGGGGTCCTGACTAATCCCTCTACCTGGAGGTACTGTTGATGGTACAGAGGTCCAGGCCGCCAGCGTAATCCCTACCTCCTGAGGATCCCTGAACCTCAGTGATCTAGTCCTGAGAAGGACCCTGATCACAACACCGGGGACTGGAAGGTAAATGCCTAGACACAGTAATAGACCAACAAGACAGTACAAGGGGTAAACTAAAATCCACCTTGCATACCAAACTCTCACCACAAATAACAGAGGGAACACCAACGGGTACGTAGATAAATGATAAAGCGAGGAGGGGAGAAAAGACCACACCAGGTACTCTTCAATTCAGACTTCACAACACCACGATCCGCTCTGCTGGTCTGCATGAATGCTTTCACCGACATTTCCCTAGCAGACTGGCAGGTATTTGAAGGAATCCAATTACAGCAACATTAATTGCAGCTGGGCGAGGCTGGCTTTGTCTAGCACAGAGAGGGAGAATTAACTCCCTCACTGCCGAAAAACACCCAGCACCAGAAACTCAGCTGTGAGAAGTCAGGGTGTGCAATCGCGACGATCTTCGTAGCGACACACCCGTGACAGTACCCCCCCTTCTACGAGGGGCCTCCGGACCCTCAGGGCCGGGTCTATCTGGGTGAGTAGTGTGGAAGGCCCGAACTAATCGGTCTGCATTAATATCCGACGCAGAAACCCACGTCCTCTCCTCAGGACCATACCCCCTCCAATGAACAAGGTACTGAAGGGACCGGTGATTCAGACGTGAATCGATGATTCTCGACACCTGGAACTCCAAGTTACCATTGACCACCACAGGAGGAGGAGGTAAAGGTGAAGGTATCACCGGCGCCACATACCTCTTAAGCAACGATCTGTGGAACACATTATGAATTTTAAATGTAGGAGGGAGGTCAAGACGGAATGCCACCGGATTAATTATAGAACTGATCTTGTATGGCCCGATGAACCTGGGACCCAGTTTCCAGGAGGGAACCTTAAGTTTTATATTCTTGGTAGACAACCATACCAGATCGTTCACACTTAGGTCCGGACCAGACACTCTCCTCCTATCAGCCATACATTTGTATCGGTTCCCCATAGTACTCAGATTATTAAGCACTCCTCTCCACACTGAAGCAAGTGACGACGAAAATCGTTCCTCCTCAGGAACCCCAGAAGAGCCCCCCCTATTGAAAGTACAAAACTGGGGGTGAAAACCATATGCCCCAAAAAACGGGGACTTACCAGTGGACTCGCTCCGCCTATTATTTAGAGCAAACTCCGCCAGAGGCAAGAAAGAAGCCCAGTCCTCCTGGTTCTCTGACACAAAACACCGGAGATATGTCTCCAAGCTCTGGTTCAAACGCTCTGTCTGACCATTGGTCTGCGGATGAAAAGCCGATGAAAATGACAACTGCATCCCCCGCCGTGTACAAAATGCCTTCCAGAATTTGGACACAAACTGAGACCCCCGATCCGACACCACATCGGAGGGTACCCCGTGAAGCCTTACAATCTCCCCAATGAACACCTGCACAAGAGTTTTAGCATTAGAAAGAGCGGGAAGAGCGATAAAATGTGCCATCTTGCTGAACCTGTCCACCACAACGAGTATGACTGTTTTACCCGAAGATGGCGGGAGGTCCGTAATGAAGTCCATAGACAGATGAGTCCACGGACGCTCCGGGATCTTCAAAGGTAAGAGGGCCCCAGACGGACGGGTATGTGGGGTCTTAGAGCGCGGACAAACCTCGCAGGACGCGACAAAAGTTACCACCTCCCTATGTAAGTTAGGCCACCAAAACCGACGCGAGAGGAGATCCTCAGTTGCTTTACTCCCTGGGTGTCCTGCTAAAGCTGAATTATGGTGTGCCTCGATCACCTTTTGTCGCGACTGATTTGGAACAAACAGTCTCCCTGGAGGTCCTACAGGGGCGTCCCCCTGAGCCTCCAATACCTCCTCCTCAAGCTCAGAGCATACTGCCGACACCACCACCCCCTCCTGAAGGATAGGAACCGGGTCCTCCGTATTCCCGGCCCAGGGAAACTACGAGATAAGGCATCCGCCTTTACATTTTTTGACCCAGGACGATATGTGACGACAAAATTAAACCTGGTAAAAAATAATGACCACCTAGCTTGTCTGGGATTCAGACGTTTTGCAGACTCCAGATATAACAGGTTCTTGTGATCGGTGATGACAGTGACCGGATGGACTGCCCCCTCCAAAAAATGGCGCCACTCCTCAAAAGCCAACTTAATGGCCAATAGTTCCCTATTGCCTACATCGTAATTCCTCTCAGCGGACGACAGTTTTTTAGAGAAAAATGCGCACGGATGCCATTTACCAGGGGACGGACCTTGTGACAATACTGCTCCCACCCCTACCTCGGAAGCGTCTACCTCTACAATGAACGGCTGTGACGCATCAGGTTGAATAAGTATGGGTGCCGAGGCAAAGCATTTTTTCAAGGAGGAGAATGCTTGACAAGCCTTGTCAGACCACCTAGAAAAATCTGTCCCCTTTTTTGTCATGTCTGTGAGAGGTTTAACCATGGACGAGAAATTACGAATAAATTTCCGGTAATAATTAGCAAATCCCAGGAAACGTTGTAGAGCCTTAAGATTCTCTGGCAGATCCCACTCAAGAACTGCCCGTACTTTCCCAGGGTCCATACGAAAACCGGACGCTGAAGCCAGAAAGCCTAAAAACTGGAGTTCCTGTACGGCGAATACACACTTTTCCCATTTGGCGTACAGTTTATTATCTCGCAAGATCTGCAACACCTGCCTAACATGCTCCTGATGAGACACAAGATCCGGCAAGTAAATTAAGATATCATCCAGATATATGACCACAAACTGTCCCACCAGGTGGCGAAAAATGTCATTTACAAAGTGTTGGAACACCGCCGGGGCATTAGTCAGACCGAATGGCATGACAAGGTTCTCATAATGCCCCTCTGGAGTGTTAAACGCCGCCTTCCACTCGTCCCCCTCCTTCATCCTAATCAGATTGTACGCCCCCCTGAGATCCAACTTAGAGAACCATTTGGCGCCCACGATCTGATTGAAGAGATCGGGAATAAGTGGGAGCGGATACGGATCTCGGACCGTAATCCGATTAAGTTCACGGAAATCCAGGCAAGGGCGTAGGCCTCCATCTTTCTTTTCACAAAGAAGAACCCCGCGGCCACCGGGGAAGATGAAGGTCTAATATGCCCTTTTGCCAGACTTTCAGCAATATAATCCTTCATGGCCTGCCTCTCAGGACCAGATAGGTTATACAACCTAGATTTAGGTAACTTGGCCTCAGGGAACAGTTTTACAGAACAGTCATACACGCGATGAGGAGGTAGTTCCTGACACCCTTTCTCCGAGAATACATCTTCAAAGTCCGCCAGAAATAGAGGTAAAACCCTAGGAGTGACCGCACCGATAACCGTATTCATGCAGTTTTTATTACAGAATTCACTCCATTGGCTTATCTCTCTGGATTGTCAATCAATAACTGGGTTATGCTTAGTTAACCAAGGAAGGCCCAACACTATAGGAGTGGGAAGACCCTCCAACACGTAACAAGACAACAGTTCTTTATGTATCGCCCCCACTTGAAGTTTTACGTTATGCACCGCTTGCAAAAAACTTCCCTGACCGAGAGGTCTGGCGTCGATCGAGAATATGGGGATGGATTTAGCCAACACACTCAATTGCATACCTTGAACCCGGGCAAACTGAGCGTCCACCAGATTAGCCCCGGCCCCACTATCCAGAAGAACAGATATCCTCTCAGTTCTCGTACCCACCACCACCTCCGCCGGTACGAGAAACTGAGACGAACTTAGGGACGAAATACTTACTCCCAGATTGCCGTCCACCACACAACCTGGGATCAATAGTTTTCCGACGACCCTTTACTCTGCAAAGGACGGGATGGACACCCCCCAATAAAATGTCCCTTTTTCCCACAGAAGAAACAACTTCTAGTCTTGTGGCGCCCCGCCGGTCCCCTCCCCCGAAATGATGTCCCTCCTAATTGCATAGGCTCCTCGGGACTGACCAGGGAACCTCCATATAAGGGACCCTTGAGGAAGGTGGAGTCATCACAGGGAGCGGAATTACCCAGCACCTCTCCCGAAGCCGTCTGTCAAAACGAATAGCAAGGGCCATAGCGGCTTCCAATGATGCGGGAGGGTCATACTGTGCCAATACATCCTTTAATTTGTCAGATAAACCTTGACAAAACTGGCTCCTAAGAGCCGGGTCATTCCACTGGGTGTCCGTGGCCCACCTACGGAACTCCGAACAGAATTCCTCCGCCGGACGATCTCCCTGCTGGATCCTACGTAACTTAGATTCAGCAAGGGAGATCCGATCTGGGTCATCATATACAAGACCCAGAGCTGCAAAAAACCTATCCACTGACTGGAGAGCCGGGGAGCCCGAGGGAAGGGAGAACGCCCATGATTGTGGGTCCCCTTGTAGGAGCGAGATGACAATTCCCACCCTTTGCTCATCACTCCCCGATGACAGTGGCCGCAGCCGAAAGTACAATTTACATGCCTCCCGGAAAACAAAAAACTTGTCTCGCCCCCAGTGAACCTGTCAGGGAGAGCTACTTTAGGTTCTGGTCCGGCTTGCTCCGGGGGGTACAAAACCTAGGACTTAACGTCCGCCAGCTCCATGGACAAACTCTGCAACTGCCGAGCAAGACTGGCTACTGGTTCCATGGTAGCTGGAGAAAATTTTTTTTTTTTTTTTTTTTTATGGTCAGTGAAAATGTCACGCTGTTACTGCATACATGAGGTCCGGGGTCTATGCTGACCCTAAGCTGGGGTCCTGACTAATCCCTCTACCTGGAGGTACTGTTGATGGTACAGAGGTCCAGGCCGCCAGCGTAATCCCTACCTCCTGAGGATCCCTGAACCTCAGTGATCTAGTCCTGAGAAGGACCCTGATCACAACACCGGGGACTGGAAGGTAAATGCCTAGACACAGTAATAGACCAACAAGACAGTACAAGGGGTAAACTAAAATCCACCTTGCATACCAAACTCTCACCACAAATTACAGAGGGAACACCAACAGGTACGGAGATAAATGATAAAGCGAGGAGGGGAGAAAAGACCACACCAGGTACTCTTCAATTCAGACTTCACAACACCACGATCCGCTCTGCTGGTCTGCATGAATGCTTTCACCGACATTTCCCTAGCAGACTGGCAGGTATTTGAAGGAATCCAATTACAGCAACATTAATTGCAGCTGGGCGAGGCTGGCTTTGTCTAGCACAGAGAGAGGGAGAATTAACTCCCTCACTGCCGAAAAACACCCAGCACCAGAAACTCAGCTGTGAGAAGTCAGGGTGTGCAATCGCGACGATCTTCGTAGCGACACACCCGTGACACAATGCTGGAATGGCGCCGGGACGGGAGGTGAGTATAAGTGTTTTTATTTTAAAACATTCAGATTAAGAAGGGGTTGTCCTAGTAGTGGACAACCTCTGTAAGATTAATAATGAAAAGTTCAGTCATTGACTTATAAGAGAGCAACTTCCAATAGGTGGCACTAGAGAGCCAGGTTTTTCTCTTAAGAGGAGACCAAGCATACTGTACATACTCTTTTTTCACGGAGCGCTGACAGTAAGTGTGTAGCCCAGCTGTGACTGGAGCCACATGTCGCCCAGGAGGATGCACGGAAAGGTAAAATCCATGATAATCTATAAGCACACAACACTTCACATTTTTCCTGGTTCCACCAGAGGGAGCCCTTGAGACAGTAGTGAGATGAAGGCAGTCTAGCTGCGAGTTAGTGAGTTGTTGGTTGTACCTCAGACAGTGCAGTTCTCCTCAGAGCATCGGAGTGAGAGGATTCCTGTCAGAGCGTGTTAGAGAGGAAAGTTACCTCAGAACAGCAGTTACCTCAGACGAGCTGTGAGGGAGAGATAAGATCTCCTCAGAACACCGGAGAGAGACTCCTGTCAGATTAGCCTGAGGGCTGAGGAAGTTTGAGCGAGAAGCTGACATCTACTGCTGCCTGTGCTTATGTTAAATGTGCGAGTAGGACGACAGGCAAGTGGAAAAGGGAAAAGAGAGAGTGACAGAGGTCAACCAGCATTGATAGCTTACCTCCACTCTGCACCACCGGACACCGGGTCTGAGCTTGCTAGTACCTTCACGGCTAGTGGGAAAAACCGGAGACCCTGGACTTCAAGTCGCAGGGGCCCAGCAGTGCTGATACGTAACCGAGGTTAGGAAGACGGGGTCTGGCAGGTACCGCCATAGAGACACTGTTCTGTCCACAAGAAGACCTCATCACAAGATCAGCCGGGTGTAGCAAAGAGAAGGAGTTAAACTCTGTTTTATGCAAGTTAGAAACTCACACACATAAGGACGTAAGGAGGCCTTACACCTACTCAGTGGATTGCTGGATGTGCATCCTCCACCCTGACGGCCTCCCGGGACGTGCCTGCAACTTCATCACCAGTAAAGGTACGGAAAGAGACTGTCTTGTGTGTGTCTGCATTATTGCTCCTTCACCCCTATACCGCCATATACCTCGAGGGATCAGTCTTACCTGTGGAAGACTTAACACCTTGCTGCCCAGTAACAACCCCTCAGAGGATTCACCCTGCAGCGCTGGTCACCCTGATCAGAAACCACAGGTGGCGTCACGAACCTTTCTACAATCCCCTGTAAATATCCCCTTTTTAGTGAGCGCCCAGGGCAACGGACCGAGCTGCGCTACCCGTGACATCCCCCAGTAAAGTGAACGGGCTCGGTGCCGAGTACCCCAAAGCCCTGGTACGTGCGACTCATAAGGCTTCCCAGTTTTCATCAGGATCTCTTAATAAGATCTAATAACCTCCAGAAGTGGAGAAAGTAAAATGTACACTACATATAAACTACAATAGGCACTATAATTTTTAAAAACTTGATACAGAGATGAATTTGCCATCATTGCTGTTTTCATCAATAATGTAGTATGTAGTCTTACGGAATATCACTCGCCTTCTATGGAGAAAACCAAGAAAACCTACATATATGGTAATGTACTAAATGACTAATGTAGCTCTGCCATACCCGTAGAGTGACTACATTTACAGACACTTGAAGGAAGTTTAGTCATAGTAATGAAGAAGCCGACAAGATAAAATAAAACATGGAAATAACACAATGAAACCCAGTGTCTTTGATTTCATTGTCTTTTTTTTGCAGCAGTCAGGGTGATAACTAGTAGTTTGCCTGAGTAATTTGTGTAAGCTTAGGCCCATACTTTGAAAGAGTAGAAAGATAATAATGAATCTGGCTCTCGTGTGATAGAATATATTTATGTCAGTCATGTGAAGTGAGTACCAAGCAGCTCAGTATCCAGAATCGTAGCCGGCTCGTCTGACAATAAACATTCTGTTAGAAGACTTTATAAAGCAGCTCCATCCACAGAGGGTCCTTTGTTTTCTTCCCAGGGTGGGAGGGGATCTGTCAATGCATGGTACATACACCTGCTGGTATATGGAATAATGCTGAAAAGAGGAAAGTCGAAAGTTTTTTTTTTGCTGATCAAATATACTTGTATGTAACGTAACCACTTCTAGAGTGTTTTTTTAATGTGAAGCTCCAGTATTGCAAAACATACTGATGCCAGTTGTGCATCTACTGGGCATGTAAGAGTTGAAGAAGATGTCATGGAGCCCAAAATCATTACAAGTTAGGAAAAGTATTTGCAGTTTTCCTTTAAATCACCACTCCAGCAATTTTTTTATTGCAGAGCTGGAGTGCTGCTAATATTATACTCACCGCCCACCATCTTCAGCTCTTCCCGTTATCGCTCTGGACCAGCATCTCCATCTTATGACCGCAACTTCTGACTGACTGGAAGTCAGAGAAAACAGTCACAAGTTCTCTGTGTAAGTCCATGAGAGCCTCTTTCTTGCTCCTATACACTTTCATTGAAAAGTGACCTCCAGCTCATTCAAGCAAACACTGGTACGATCCAACAAGTCACAAACTGCTGGAGAATGACCGAAGCAGCTGAGATAAAAGATGAAAATGGTGGCTGGTAAAAATAAGACTAGGGTCAGGGAACTCACATTAGTAGCACCACTCCAGTGCTGCAATTAAAAAAAAACACACCAAAGTGGCGCATTAATATTTTAACGACTCAATTTGTCCAGACAAGAGGCTTGGCACAAGCTTCATTACACATTGTCCATCATCACTACATTCAATTGTATCTATGGTGGCAATAGAGCTGCCTGCGGCTATAGATAATTATCTTATTATACAAGTGCCAGTTGAGACTTCCGGCCGCTGTCCCCGAATCACATAAGGCACTGCGCCAGTGTCACTTGCGCAGGCTCAGTTCGTTGATGAGCCAGTCTCCCAGCCGCTGGTACCCTGGATACAGCATGGGGCGGCCTGGCACAGGCGGCAGGGTCTCCAGCACATCAACCGGACTCCGACAGGGTGCAACTTGTGGAGAAGTTCTGCCTCCTGCCAGCAGCCCTCCTGGGAGCCCTCGGCCACAGCGCTGCCCGGGGAAGCTGCATCCTGACGGCTGGAGCAGGGAGGAGAGCAGTGTGTGGGGCCTAGAATCAGGCTTTCCCAGCACGACAACATGCTCTATACGGCCTGGAGATGGCATCAGGGTGCGGGCGGGAAGTGGCCTGGGACAGCAGCAGGGTGTAAAAGGGAGGCGGTCGGGGACAGCTGCCGGCTCTGCTCTGCTCTTACCTGGGTGTCCTCTGAGCCCTGGCCTCACATAAGTTACTTGCTCCTCTGAGGGCTAATGCCGGGACACGTCTGCCTCACTCTCTGAGGGACACAGCGGCCATGGTCAGTGGAGGTCCAGCGGTAATCACTCCATGTTGGTAATGCAGCCCCGGGCCGTGCACTTTGCTCTCTCCCCACCTCTGGCAGGCTGACACATCCAATCCAGGGTCCGGTCCTGTGATTTCTCCCACCCTCCCAACAGTCCAGGGGGCGGGGAGAAGGCGGAGGGACAGAGGACGTGGATGAGGACTGGCTGCAGGGGCGGGAAATGCAATACAGCACAGGGTTGCAGCTGCCGACAGTGGTTGGTGTGAGCACTGAGGAGCCGCCTCCTCCTGTGTATGGGCCGCTCTCTAAGGGAGGGCGAGGAGGGGTGACAGTGCTGGAGAGAAAGCGTGTGCCCAACATGGCTGCCTGCGGAGGTGGTTACCTCAGGGAGACACACAAGCAGCTCAGCCTCACCCAGCACCGGGCTCCTGCCCGGGGGCCACAGCTGACAAGATGCATCGTGTGCAGGGACTGTATATACAGTGCTACATATCTATATATAATCGCCAGTTTGATACATCCGGCCGCTGTCCCCGAATCCCATAAGGCACCGTGGCAGTGTCATTTGAGCAGGCGCAGTTCGTGGCCGCAGAACTGCGCCTACGCAAGTGACGTACACGTCTCCGCTATTCACATGCAGGTGCAGTAACAGCCGCGTTGTTACTACGAATGCGCGGGAATAGCTGTGACGTGTATGTCACTTGCGCAGGCGCAGTGCGCAAGTGATATTCACGTTATCGCTATTCCCGCACATGTGCAGTAACGGATAATTTCACTGCACTCCCGATGCGATAGCATCGGTCCTATTTCTAGTTTAAATATACTTATATACAGTATACTTACACTTATATAGATAAGTTCCTCCTTCTGGGATTATATACATACAATAAATAAAATATTCCTTTAGTTAATTAGCGCCGTATCGGATGCTTAGTTATGTTATATAGCTGTACCTTCAAATGCCCTAAATACAGTGGTGCTGTTCTTTAAAGCAGTATTTGTTAGCACCCCCCTCACAGACACACTCCCATGGTAGAGAGTAGGGACATAACTATAGTGGTTGCAGGGATCGCAGTGTCACTTGGACCCTGTGCCCATAAGGTTCATTTGTCGCATATGAAAAGGCCAGTACTATGAAAGACCAATAATAGTTGAGGGCTCTTTTATATTTTCATTTTCAGTTTAGTTTAGTTATTATTATTATTATTTATTTATATAGCACTATTGGTTCCATGGTGCGGCACATGAGAAGGGGTTACATGCAAATTACAGATATCACTTACAGTAAACAAACTAACAATGACAGACTGATACAGAGGGGAGAGGACCCTGCCCTTTCGGGCTTACATTCTACAGGATGGTGGGGAAGGAGACAGCAGGTTGGTCGGTTGCAGCAGTTCCGGTGTTGGTTGACGCGATATCTCCGGTAGTGGTGAGGAGGTAGCAGGTCATTGCAGGCTGTAAGCTTTTCTGAAGAGGTGGGTTTTCAGGTTCCATCTGAAGGATCCGAATGTGGTTGATAGTCGGACGTATTGGGGCAAAGAATTCCAGAGGATGGGGGATATTCGGGAGAAGTCTTAGAGGCGGTTGGGTGAGGAGAATAAGTGTGGAGGAGAGAAGGAGGTCTTGGGAGGATCAAGATTACGTGATGGAAGGTATCGAGAGATTAGTTCAGAGACATATGGGGAAACAGGTTATAGATGGCCTTGTAGGTCAGTATTAGTAATTTGAACTGGATACGCTGAGGGAATGGGAGCAAGTGAAGAGATTTGCAGAGGGGAGAAGCGGAGGAGTAGCGAGGAGAGAGATGAATTAGTCAGGCAGAAGAGTTAAGGATGGACTGGAGAGGTGCGAGGGTGTTAGCAGGGAGGCCAGAGAAAAGGATGTTGCAGTAGTCGAGGCGGGAGATGATGAGGGCATGCACAATCATTTTAGTAGATTGAGGATTGAGGAAAGGACGGATTCTGGAAATATTTTTGAGCTGAAGGCGACAGGAGGTAGAAAGAGCTTGGATGTGCGGTTTGAAGGACAGGGCAGAGTCAAGGTTACTCCAAGGCAGCGGACTTCCGATACGGGGGAAAGCGTGATGTCGTTAATTGTGATAGATAGGTCAGGTAAGGAAGATCTGTGAGATGGGGAAAGATGATGAGTTCAGATTTGTTCACATTGAGTTTGAGGAATTGGGAGGAGAAGAAGGAGGATATGGCTGATAGACACTCCGGGATTCTGGACAGCAGAGAGGTGACGTCTGGGCCAGAGAGGTAGATCTGAGTGTCATCAGCATAAAGGTGGTACTGGAATCCGTGGGACTTTGTAAGTTGCCCAGGCCAAGTGTATAGATTGAGAAGAGTAGGGGTCTAGAACAAATCCTTGGGGGACTCCAACAGAGAGAGGGTGGGATGACGAGGTAGTGTGGGAGTGGGAGACACTGAATGTGCGGTTGGAAAGGTATGAGGAGATCAGGATAGAGCGAGGTCCTTGATGCCAAAGGAGGAGAGGATCTGTAGTAGAAGGCAGTGGTCAACTGTGTCAAAAGCAGAGGACAGTTTAGAAGCAGGAGTATAGAGTATTGTCCGTTCGCTTTGGCTGTAAGTAGGTCTTTAGTAATTTTGGTCAGGGCTGTCTCAGTGGAGTGATGGGGCGGAAAACAGATTGTAGATTGTCAAAGTGCAAGTTAGATGAGAGGTGGTAGGAAGTTCAGCGTGGACGTGCAGCTCCAGGAGATTGGAAGCAAATGGGAGCAGCGATATTGAGCAATAGCTGGACATAGCGGTTGAGTCGAGGGTTGGCTTTTTAAGGATAGGTGTGATTGTGGCATGTTTGAAGCAGAAGGGAAGGTACAGAAGTTAGTGATAGGTTGAAGAGGTGGGTTAGGGATGGGATAAAAGTGGTGGTGAGGTTGGGGAGGAGATGGGATGGGATGGGGTCAAGTGCACAGGTTGTGAGGTGCGATTTGGAGAGGAGACAATTAAGCTTCGCTTCGGTGATGTTGGAGAGGGAGGTTATGGGGTTTGGGCACTGGTCTGGTATACAAAGGGGTTGTGGTGGTTGAACAATGAAGACTTGTCTTGTCTGGTCGATCTTATTTTTGAAGTGTGTGGCAAAGTCCTCAGCAGAGATGAGGGAGGTAGGAGTGGGCAGTGGTGGACGGAGGAGGGAGTTAAAAGTTTTGAATAACTGGGGTTGTAGGATAGGGAAGATACGAGGGTTGTAAAGTAGGCCTGTTTAGCAGAGGTGAGGGCAGATTTGAAAAAGAGTGTTGCTTGTTTGAGTGCAGTGAAGTCATCTTGCGAATTTGTTTTCTTCCAACGCCGCTCTGCAATCCTGAACACTTGCGGGAGCTTTTTAGTGGTGTTATTGTGCCAGTGTTGTCTGTTGGTACGTTGCACTCTGCCATGAACGAGAGGGGCGACCGTGTCAATAGCTGAAGCGAGAGTGGCATTGTAAAAAGCAGTGGAACTGTCTGTGTCGTGAAGTGAGGATATGGATGCCAGTGGTAGAATAGAGTCAGAGAGCGTGTGGGTGTCTAGATGTGTAAGGTTTCTGCGGGGGTGCGCATGTTGCTGGACATGGGAGGCAGGAGAGGAGGACAGGGAAGAGAAAGTGAGTAGATGATGATCGGATAGAGGGAGAGGGGAGGTAGTGAAGTTAGATAGAGAGCAGAGGCGGGTGAAGACCATGTCTAATGCATGTCCATCTGTGTGGGTGGCTGAGGAGGACCACTGAGTAAGTCCAAAGGATGAAGTAAGGGACAGGAGTTTGGAGGCTGCTGACTGAAGGGTATCAGTGGGGATGTTGAAGTCACCCATGATGATAGTGCGGCTGTCAGTGGAAAGAAAGTGAAGAAGCCAGATAGAGAATTGGTCAATGAAGGCAGTGGTCGGGCCTGGAGGTCGGTATATGACAGACACTTGGAGGTTGGAGAGAGAGTAGATGCAGACAGAGTGGACTTGAATAGAGGGGACGATTAGGGAGGGTAGAGGTGGGATTGGGTTAAAGGTGCAGTTAGAGGAAAGGAGAAGACACTCTCCTTCACCATGTCTGTTGCCAGGGCGAGGAGTGTGGGTGAAGTGGAGGCTGCCATAACACAGCGCAGCAGGGGAGGCGGTGTCAGAGGGTGTCAGCCATGTTTCTGTGAGGGCGAGGAAGGTAAGATTGTGAGAGAGAAAGAGGTCATGAATCACATGAAGCTTGTTGCAGATGGAGCAGGCATTCCATAGTGCTCCAGAGAGAGGGAGCTGGGGGGGGACTGTCAATGCCACTGGTTTTAAGTTGGAAAGATTTCGGTAGTTCTTATTAGATAGGGAGGCGTAGGAAGGGGTAGTAATAGGGGGGTATGAGCTGTGGAGGTCCAGGATTGGGAGATACGTCACCAGCAGTGAGGAGAAGCAGAGAAGAGGAGAGCAGGTGGGAGAAGGAGAGGGCGGCTTGGTTTATGTTTTATTTGGACAGATTTGAGGTTGAGGAGCAGGTCAGATGGGGAGGTAAGAGGGAAGGGGAGATGATTATTTGGTTAGAGGGTGCTGGGGTTTGGTGATAGCAAATGAGAGTGAGGATTAATGGAGCAAACACTGCTACAAACATGGTGAAGGGATAAGATGGGTAAATAGAAAAGCCAGGTAAAAGTTCTAAGAAGTGCTTACTCAGCAGACATACCCAAAAGAGACATAGTGTGGGGTCCTGACTAGTGTTGAGCGATACGATACCGCAAGTATCGGGTATCGGCCGATATTAGCTGTTTCGGCCTTTCGATACTTAGTTCCGATATTTTCCATATATCGTATACCGGAATCGGAAGTTCCCATAATTCTTTGAGAGGCAATGTGATTTTAGTCAGCCAATGAGGAATCCTAAGAAGTGTGGGCACATCCTGTACTGCTGCGGTCATGTTAACTAATGGCGTGGCTGTGATTGGATGCTGAAATGATGTCAGAATGCACTATAAAAGGCGCCGCTGCCATTTTAGCGTCACTGTGCTGTGAATTCAGTAAGGGACAGAACGCTGCTGTGCTGACTCTCAGGGACAGTTAGAGATTGCGATTTAGTGTACTGTGCTGTAGGCAGGCTAGCACCAACCGCTGTGTAAAGCTTCCTTTTGCCTGCAGTGTTGTTTTAACAGCTCTGCAAGGTGTGTGTGTGAGTGTAAGTGACGCTGCAGTTTGCTCTGCATGCAACGCTGTCTGTAGGCATCTGCACGTGTCACTCACAGACTCTTTTTTTTTTCTTCAGTGTAATTCTTGCAGCTCCATGCAATTTAACTATTAGCGTGACGCGCTTCCATCCGTATCCAATACATTGGTTGCAAACACTATAGAAGTAGACAAAGGAGTAGCCTTTCACAGATTGTGAACAGTTGTGTTTCAGTGTTCACTTCAGTCTGTGTTTTTTATTTTTTGAGTGCACATCACGCTCCAGTTACTTGTTCAAGCACTGCTGCTTGTACTCTGCTGAGCGTGTCTCAGTGCCTCATCCTTTTCATTTATCTCCAATTGGTTCTGCTCCATTCCATTTAAAATATAATCTATTAGTGTGACGCGCTTCCATCCGTATCCAATACATTGGTTGCAAACACTATAGAAGTAGACAAAGGAGTAGCCTTTCACAGATTGTGAACAGTTGTGTTTCAGTGTTCACTTCAGTCTGTGTTTTTTATTTTTTGAGTGCACATCACGCTCCAGTTACTTGTTCAAGCACTGCTGCTTGTACTCTGCTGAGCGTGTCTCAGTGCCTCATCCTTTTCATTTATCTCCAATTGGTTCTGCTCCATTCCATTTAAAATATAATCTATTAGTGTGACGCGCTTCCATCCGTATCCAATACATTGGTTGCAAACACTATAGAAGTAGACAAAGGAGTAGCCTTTCACAGATTGTGAACAGTTGTGTTTCAGTGTTCACTTCAGTCTGTGTTTTTTATTTTTTGAGTGCACATCACGCTCCAGTTACTTGTTCAAGCACTGCTGCTTGTACTCTGCTGAGCGTGTCTCAGTGCCTCATCCTTTTCATTTATCTCCAATTGTTCTGCTCCATTCCATTTAAAATATAATCTATTAGTGTGACGCGCTTCCATCCGTATCCAATACATTGGTTGCAAACACTATAGAAGTAGACAAAGGAGTAGCCTTTCACAGATTGTGAACAGTTGTGTTTCAGTGTTCACTTCAGTCTGTGTTTTTTATTTTTTGAGTGCACATCACGCTCCAGTTACTTGTTCAAGCACTGCTGCTTGTACTCTGTTGAGCATGTCTCAGTGCCTCATCCTTTTCATTTATCTCCAATTGGTTCTGCTCCATTCCATTTAAAATATAATCTATTAGTGTGACGCGCTTCCATCCGTATCCAATACATTGGTTGCAAACACTATAGAAGTAGACAAAGGAGTAGCCTTTCACAGATTGTGAACAGTTGTGTTTCAGTGTTCACTTCAGTCTGTGTTTTTTATTTTTTGAGTGCACATCACGCTCCAGTTACTTGTTCAAGCACTGCTGCTTGTACTCTGCTGAGCGTGTCTCAGTGCCTCATCCTTTTCATTTATCTCCAATTGGTTCTGCTCCATTCCATTTAAAATATAATCTATTAGTGTGACGCGCTTCCATCCGTATCCAATACATTGGTTGCAAACACTATAGAAGTAGACAAAGGAGTAGCCTTTCACAGATTGTGAACAGTTGTGTTTCAGTGTTCACTTCAGTCTGTGTTTTTTATTTTTTGAGTGCACATAACGCTCCAGTTACTTGTTCAAGCACTGCTGCTTGTACTCTGCTGAGCGTGTCTCAGTGCCTCATCCTTTTCATTTATCTCCAATTGGTTCTGCTCCATTCCATTTAAAATATAATCTATTAGTGTGACGCGCTTCCATCCGTATCCAATACATTGGTTGCAAACACTATAGAAGTAGACAAAGGAGTAGCCTTTCACAGATTGTGAACAGTTGTGTTTCAGTGTTCACTTCAGTCTGTGGTTTTTTTTTTTTGAGTGCACATCACGCTCCAGTTACTTATTCAAGCACTGCTGCTTGTACTCTGCTGAGCGTGTCTCAGTGCCTCATCCTTTTCATTTATCTCCAATTGGTTCTGCTCCATTCCATTTAAAATATAATCTATTAGTGTGACGCGCTTCCATCCGTATCCAATACATTGGTTGCAAACACTATAGAAGTAGACAAAGGAGTAGCCTTTCACAGATTGTGAACAGTTGTGTTTCAGTGTTCACTTCAGTCTCTGCGTAATAACCACACTTAGGCCTTATAACTTTTCTGACTTTCTTTATCAATCTACCAAGATGAAGAAGTCAGTGAGTAAGGCACGTGGTCGTGGAGTTTCAGCAGGGAGAGGACGTGGGGATTCTGTGGCTGCTGCCGCCCTCAGTGACACAGCATCCACCAATTTTACCCATGAGCGTTCCTTTATGCGCACTTTGGTAGGAGCTCGGCGTGCCCCCCTGCTGCGGGAAGAACAAATTGAAGCCGTTGTTGGTTGGATGGCAGCCAATGCATCGACTTCAATTCCTTCCACCTCCTCTCAGGAACACAACACTGTTGAGCAACCATCTGTCTGTTCACCGCCTGTCAAATTGCCCAGGCAGTCAGAGAGCTCTGTACAGGAGCCAGCTGAGTCTCTGCTTCTGTTCTCAGAATCTGTTGGCTCGCAAACACGGGCACAGGCAAGCAGCATTCTGCAATTTGAAGAAGAGGGAGTATGCAGTGATGCGCAACAGCTGTGTCTCTCTCAATCTGAAGAGGCGGGTGAGCCAGTGCCGATGGACAGCACACCGCAGAACGCATCTTATGATGATGATGAGACTCAGGTGCCAGGTTTTGTGGAGCATGGTGCTGCCCAGACCATCCAACAGCAGCAGGTGTTGGAAGAGGGTAGTGGAGATGATGAAGTCCGAGACCCAACATGGCGTGAGCAACAGGAAGGTGGTGGGAGCAGCTCTGAGGAAGAGATTGTCCCAACGGTACAAAGAGGAGGGAGAGGTAGGCTGCAGACTCGCTTGCCTGTAGCCTCCAGTTTGGCACCTGTTGGGAGCAGTTCTCTTAGAAATGTCAAAATTGGCGCTCCCATGACTTGCACTGCGTGGTCCTTTTTTGACAGACTTGTAGATGATATTTGCTATGTTCAATGCAAGCTGTGTAAGCAAAAAGTTAAAAGAGGTAAAAATATCAGTAACCTGAATACCACAAATATGTGGAAACATGTACGGACAAAGCACGTAGCTGAGTTACAAAGACACACTGGAGATGTAGGCCAACCTACAGCAGCACCTACATCTTCAGGTCGTGTTGGAGCCTCTATCTTCAGCTCACACACACCTGGTTCGGCTTCCTCACAGGATCTCCATGGAAGAACCTCGGTCACTGTTGTCCATAGACAAACTGTTATTCCACCCACAGCAGCAAGTTCACAGTCATCGTCACACTCCCAGACCACAAAACAGCCATCGGTACCACAGGCATGGGATAAAAGACGGCCATACTCGGCAAACCATCCACGAGCACAGGCTCTGAATGCTGGCATTGCAAAACTCCTGTCCCTTGAAATGCTGTCATTCAGGCTGGTGGAGACTGACAGTTTCAGGAACTTTATGGCATTGGCAGTCCCACAATATAATGTGCCAAGCCGATTTTATTTCAGCAGGCAAGCTGTCCCTGCTCTGCAAAAACATGTCGAGGGAAACATTAAACATGCGCTACTAAACGCCGTCAGTAGCAGGGTCCACCTGACCACCGATGCGTGGACCAGTACCCATGGCCAGGGACGATACCTTTCCCTCACTGCCCATTGGGTCAATGTTGTGGAGCCGGGTACAGATATTGCTAGTGGCGCTGTACGTGTTCTGCCAACTCCAAGGGTTGCAGGAATCCAGTCTGTACACATTGATTGCTCCTCCTACTCCAGTTCCTCAGAATCATCGCTGCACGAGCCGTACGGTATACCTCCACATGGACCCGTGAACGCTTACCTGTTGCGACTGATATGAGCACAGCCGTGGCCAAACGTCAACAGGCCGTCCTGAAATTAATTTCCATGGGGAATCGAAGCCACACAGCGCAGGAGCTCTGGGATGCCATCAAGCAGGAGAGCGACATGTGGTTTTTGTCAGCTAATCTCCAGCCAGGCTTGGTAGTGTGTGACAATGGCCGAAATCTGGTGGCAGCTCTGGGCCTTGGCAACCTCACTCACATACCATGTCTGGCACATGTGCTCAACTTGGTCGTGCAGAGTTTTTTGAGGGACTATCCGGATCTTGATGCACTGCTGCACAAGGTCCGCCTAGAGTGCGCTCACTTGCGACGTTCCAGCATGGCCAGATCGCGCATTGCAGCTCTGCAAGTCAGATTTTGCCTTCCTGAACATCGCATCATATGTGACGTACCCACCAGGTGGAATTCCACGTTACATATGTTGGAGCGGTTGTGTGAGCAGCAGCCAGCAGTAATGGAGTATCAGCTGCAACAGGCGCAATCAACTCGCAATTTGCGCCGTTCACACTTCACCACTACTGAGTGGGCCTCTATGAAGGACATCTGCGACGTTTTGCGTGCGTTTGATGTCTCAACGCGGATGGCGAGTGCAGATGATGCACTAGTCAGCATGACTGTCCCCCTTATCTGCCTGCTTCAGAAATCACTGAAAGCACTAAAGGAAGAGGTTTTGGAAGAGGTCGAGGATGAGGAGTCACAAATTCAATTACCTTCAGGACAGTCATCGCAACGTGGTTCCTCACAAAGGGCTGGGCAGGGCTCACTTTGTGAGGAGGATGAGGAGGAGGAGGAGTCAATGGAGGAGGAAGAAATCCCTACAGAGGGATGTACACAACGCTCTAGTCAGTATGTAGAGCGAGGGTGGGGTGATGCAGAGGAGGTAGAGATGACGCCTCTTCCAGAGGACAGCCTTTGTTGGCCAGTTGGGAGTCTGCAGCACATGGTTGATTTCATGCTTCAGTGCCTGAGAAACGACCGCCGCATCGCCCACATTCTCACCACGTCAGATTATTGGGTGTACACCCTCCTAGACCCTCGCTACCGGGACAACTTACAAACCCTCATCACACCGGTGAACCGGGACCGTAAAATGCAGGAGTACCAAGACACACTGGTGCAATCCATACTGTTGTACATTCCAGCCGAGAGAGCTGCTGCTGCTGCTGCTACTGCTTTACAAAGCAGCTCTGTGCGTCGAGGCAGTGTAGACACCTCTACAACAAGAGGGAGCAGAAGCAGCGCCTCTGCACAGGGCAAGAGCTGTATGTTACAAATGTGGCAAAGTTTTGTGACAGCGCCAGCAAGGTCTACACCATCCGAGACGGTTCCAGTCACCAGGAAGAAACGTTTCCGTAAGATGGTGACAGACTACTTGGCTTTCCCTCTAAGTGTACTCCCAGATGCCTCTTCCCCTTTCAAATTTTGGGTCTCTAAGTTGGATACATGGCCAGAGCTTAGCCAGTATGCATTGGAGGTGCTGGCTTGCCCTGCTGCCAGTGTATTATCTGAGCGTGTCTTTAGTGCTGCAGGTGGTGTAGTAACAGACCGTCGCATGCGACTATCCTCAGAGAATGTAGACCGGCTTACTTTTCTGAAAATGAACAAGGCATGGATCTCATCTGAATTTGCCTGTCCGTTTTCAGATTAAATAACTGTTTGGCAACGTTTTCCATGTCTCCTGTTATGTTCATCTTTCTACCACCTGAACTCTACTCCCTGGGCTACAACACCGCCATTTGTTGCTCGTAAGTAATTGGCAGGGGTACTGACTCCTGGCCAGCCTGGTTACAGCACGACAGCTGTTTCCTGGCAGTGTGAACGTCAATTATCCTCCAATAAGTTGTGCTGTCGTGTTGCATTCGGGTTAGCCGACTCTATGGTGCCTGCAGTTTAGGTGATTCCTATGTGTGCTGTGGGATATGTAAATAAAGGCGGTTTCCATTGTGACAATAGGACAAGCACCCACTGTAGGACTGTGTGATTCAGTAACTGCGGACGGCTTGCGTCCTGTCAACTTACATTTTCATGGGTGCGTTCTTCTACCCGTCCGGGGTCCAGTACCGTCAACTGGTTCTCCCCAGTGCCTTTGGCCTAGGTGCCTCCATCTCCGTATCCGAGTTCCACCAACGTCTGCTGGTCCTTGGTAGTGCTTTGGAGCACAGGTACCTCCTGCTTAGTAACCGTGTCACAGTAACGTCAGCTGGTTCTCGGTTGTGACATTGCCTCTTTTCCTTCTGCTACCCGTCCGGGGTCCAGTACCGTCAACTGGTTCTCCCCAGTGCCTTTGGCCTAGGTGCCTCCATCTCCGTATCCGAGTTCCACCAACGTCTGCTGGTCCTTGGTAGTGCTTTGGAGCACAGGTACCTCCTGCTTAGTAACCGTGTCACAGTAACGTCAGCTGGTACTCGGTTGTGACATTGCCTCTTTTCCTTCTGCTACCCGTCCGGGGTCCAGTACTGTCAACTGGTTCTCCCCAGTGCCTTTGGCCTAGGTGCCTCCATCTCCGTATCCGAGTTCCACCAACGTCTGCTGGTTCTTGGTAGTGCTTTGGAGCACAGGTACCTCCTGCTTAGTAACCGTGTCACAGTAACGTCAGCTGGTACTCGGTTGTGACATTGCCTCTTTTCCTTCTGATACCCGTCCGGGGTCCAGTACCGTCAACTGGTTCTCCCCAGTGCCTTTGGCCTAGGTGCCTCCATCTCCGTATCCGAGTTCCACCAACGTCTGCTGGTCCTTGGTAGTGCTTTGGAGCACAGGTACCTCCTGCTTAGTAACCGTGTCACAGTAACGTCAGCTGGTACTCGGTTGTGACATTGCCTCTTTTCCTTCTGCTACCCGTCCGGGGTCCAGTACCGTCAACTGGTTCTCCCCAGTGCCTTTGGCCTAGGTGCCTCCATCTCCGTATCCGAGTTCCACCAACGTCTGCTGGTCCTTGGTAGTGCTTTGGAGCACAGGTACCTCCTGCTTAGTAACCGTGTCACAGTAACGTCAGCTGGTACTCGGTTGTGACATTGCCTCTTTTCCTTCTGCTACCCGTCCGGGGTCCAGTACCGTCAACTGGTTCTCCCCAGTGCCTTTGGCCTAGGTGCCTCCATCTCCGTATCCGAGTTCCACCAACGTCTGCTGGTCCTTGGTAGTGCTTTGGAGCACAGGTACCTCCTGCTTAGTAACCGTGTCACAGTAACGTCAGCTGGTACTCGGTTGTGACATTGCCTCTTTTCCTTCTGATACCCGTCCGGGGTCCAGTACCGTCAACTGGTTCTCCCCAGTGCCTTTGGCCTAGGTGCCTCCATCTCCGTATCCGAGTTCCACCAACGTCTGCTAGTCCTTGGTAGTGCTTTGGAGCACAGGTACCTCCTGCTTAGTAACCGTGTCACAGTAACGTTAGCTGGTACTCGGTTGTGACATTGCCTCTTTTCCTTCTGATACCCGTCCGGGGTCCAGTACCGTCAACTGGTTCTCCCCAGTGCCTTTGGCCTAGGTGCCTCCATCTCCGTATCCGAGTTCCACCAACGTCTGCTGGTCCTTGGTAGTGCTTTGGAGCACAGGTACCTCCTGCTTAGTAACCGTGTCACAGTAACGTCAGCTGGTACTCGGTTGTGACATTGCCTCTTTTCCTTCTGCTACCCGTCCGGGGTCCAGTACCGTCAACTGGTTCTCCCCAGTGCCTTTGGCCTAGGTGCCTCCATCTCCGTATCCGAGTTCCACCAACGTCTGCTGGTCCTTGGTAGTGCTTTGGAGCACAGGTACCTCCTGCTTAGTAACCGTGTCACAGTAACGTCAGCTGGTACTCGGTTGTGACATTGCCTCTTTTCCTTCTGATACCCGTCCGGGGTCCAGTACCGTCAACTGGTTCTCCCCAGTGCCTTTGGCCTAGGTGC
The DNA here is from genome assembly GCA_033576555.1 of Oophaga sylvatica. NCBI lineage: Eukaryota > Metazoa > Chordata > Amphibia > Anura > Dendrobatidae > Oophaga > Oophaga sylvatica. The sequence continues at coordinate 192,329,949 of JARQOD010000005.1, forward strand.
CTCCATCTCCGTATCCGAGTTCCACCAACGTCTGCTAGTCCTTGGTAGTGCTTTGGAGCACAGGTACCTCCTGCTTAGTAACCGTGTCACAGTAACGTCAGCTGGTACTCGGTTGTGACATTGCCTCTTTTCCTTCTGCTGCCCCTCCAGGTTCCAGCACAGTCAGCTGGTCCTCGTTACTTCCATTGTCTCTTGCTCCATCTGATACCCGTCAGGGTTCCAGTAACTTCAGCTGGTTCTCGGAAATTAGACGACCTTAAAGACCACCCAGAAGAAGATGACGACAACAAGGACGACGAGCATGAAGCCAACCAGCCTGAACACCATCACAAAGAAAAAATAAAAGATTACCCAGAAGAAGATCACCAACAGGACAAAGAAGGTTAAGACAAACTACAAGATACAGAACAAGAGACAGCAGAACAATAAGCAGAAGATCAAAAAGCAGAAGAACATGAAGTATAAGACCAAAATGAAGAGCAAAATATATGCTCTAAATTCTAAGCAGAAGAAGACTAAGCAGTGTATGGGGGTGAGTCCGTTCCTCCTCGTGGTGCCCCTGGAAAATGCCTGCTGCTGCAGGCTAAACTGAACACGGACAAATACTGTTGTAATTTAAATCTTTTGTGACAGCAAGAACGGAAGGATGAACAATTCATACTTTTACAGATTACAAGTACAGGAATCTCTGTCACAAATAAGAATATGATGAAGAAGATGAAGAGGAAGAAGATGAAGAATTTGAATATGAAGAAGATTAATTAGTTTAATAATAACAATATGAGTAATGTAAACAAAAACATGAATAGCAAGAAGTTTAAGAAGAGATTAAGAAGGTGAAGATGAAGAATAATTTGATGAGAAAGATGATGCTGCTGAAGATTATGAAGGAGAAAGTGTGGCACTGGCAAAAGTTAAAAAGGTGAAGAGCATGGAAGTTGTGAAACATACATATTTGCCAAAATAGAAAAAAGGTTAACAACATTGTCAATTTGTTAGTCAATCCAAACGTATTTCCAAAAAAAAATATATTAATGCTATTCCAATGCATTGGGTTAAACATGTATGCCTTTATTGTCTCCTCAACCTCCCCCAATACATTCTACATTAGTCTTTGTTGTTTTCCTTCATGTACAATTAACCAACAAGGCAAGAATGGTTTTTTTTAATGTCGATATTTGGTTCCCATAGACTTACATTGGACTTCCGGTATCGGAATCGGATATCGACGATATTTAGTGATATCGGCGATACCATTCTGATCCGATATTTTTAGATATCGAGCAGTATCGCTCAACACTAGTCCTGACTCCTGCCGTGACTAACTGCCGCTGAAATAACTGCAGATTCTTGATACTTTTGCTGCAGTGGTACTTCTGCTGCAGAAACACGCATGCCTGACCCCACACGCGTACCCCCTTTAGGCTGCTACTGAATATATAGGACTCAGTAGAGAATAAGGTGATAGGGATTGTGGGAGCTGGTTTAGGATAAATTAAAGGGGTCTTCAGCTTTCTGAAAGGACCTTTCCCCTAACTGCAGTTTGTTTTTAAAAAACACAGGGAGTTTTTGTTTGTCCGCTACAATTTTGAGGATTGAGCACAGGTTCTCAATGGCATGGAGATCAGGGAAGTTTCCTGATCATGTACCTAAAATTTCAAAGTTTTGTTCACCAAGCCACCTGGTTATCACTTTTGCCTCCATCAAAAGCATGATTCATTGCATTGCTCCTGGTTGGTTGCTCTTTGAGGGCATTGGAGGATGTTTAGATCACATTCTTTATTCATGGCAGTGTTCTCAAAATGCTTTACTGTTGACATAACACAGGACTCATGGTAGTACTAACCTTTTGTTTTCCAGACAATCATTCTTCCAGATCATGTCCCAAACAGATTGAAAGGGTTTTCCCCAAAGAAAATAACTTTACCCAGTCATCTGCAGTCCAATCCCTGCATTTTCTGCAGAATGTCAGTCTGTCCTTGATGTTTTTCTTGGACAGCAATGGCTTCTTTGCAACCTTTCCTAACACCAGTCCAGCTTCGAAAAGCTATTGCCTCACTATGCATGGAGATGCACTGACCCATTCCTGCTGCCATTACTCAGCAAGCTCTGCACTGAAGTTGAACTAATCTTATAACTGAATCCACTTAAGGAGACATTCCTACTAAATGCTGGACTTTCATGAGCACCTTGAAGCTTTCTTCACACCGAGACCATGCTATAGCCTAGTCAGACAGGAGGGCTTCTCTCCGCTCACTGCCAGTGACTGACAGGTTTGTGCCGCTATGCCTACGTACGCAGAGATCTGTCAATCCAGGGCAGCGGGCGGGGAGAAGCCACCAGGGACCTGCCTGTCCGACTAGTCTAAAGCGTGGTCTCGGTCTCAGGCCACTTTTAAAGTATGTTTTTCTCTGAAATGCCACGGCATTTCATAGTCAAACATTCCTGGCTGAGTTCATATAACCAGTCGGCTACATGCTGCCCTGTTATGTTTCGGTAACTGAGGAGAAATGGCAAAAAATAGCAAAAGCGGTAATACACCAGAGAGGCTGGAACCTATTGGATTGCAGTAACCTGAACTAACCACACAACTAGAGGTAGCCGTGGAGCATTCCTACGTTGATCCTAGACACCTCGTCACAGCCTGAGAAATAACTACACCTAAAGGCAGAAAGATGAAAGCTATCTGCCCCGGAGCAGATCCCCAAAGAAAGTAGGAAGCCCTCAAACATGTAATGGCGGTTACACAAGAAAAAAGCTCAGACACAGACAGAAAATAGAATGAGCAAATGCTGGGGCCCAATCTGTCTAGACAGAAAAGTACAGGAAAGAATTCTGACTGCAATCCAACAAAAACCCTAACAAAAATACCAACACGTCTGATTGCAAAAAAACCTGAGATCACTCGACCTCTTCCACGTAAATCAGATCTCTGGTGTAACAAAACGCCATTCAGCAAATCAAAAGCAACAAAAGAGCAAAGCAAAAGTGCAGACACAAATGGAGCACAATTGCAGCGCCAGACCCCAAAAGGGGACAGGCTGCAGTCCATTGCAGGCAGCAAACCAGCAGAGAAAATCAAACAGAGAAAAAAAAACAGCAAACACTTATCTGAAGGAGAGCAGGAAACTAGCAGTGCTTCAAGCAAGACCAGAAGAACAATTGATAACCGGCAAGGCTGCTGGGAAATCAGGCAACTTATATCCTACCATTCAGCGCCAGCTGAAGGCCATTCATTAATCAGTGCATTACCCTCAGCAACCACCGGAGGGAGCCCCAGCTCAGAAGCTGCCTCTAGAATATTCACAACACTGCCCCATCATAGCTGAGCTATGTTAATTTCCATGACCATCCTTGGATCTAAAACTTAAAATATAAGACGTTATGAATGAATATTGCTATTTGTCCTCTGTATTGTGTAAATGATCTGCAAAAAATGTCCTTTTCAAAAATGGTCCATGATTGACAGGTATACCTGCTTGTAATCTATCTTGGAGTGCCTCCTTGCACCCTGACTCCTCCCCGGTATGTGATGCACTTGTGGAGCGCATTTGCGTTCCAATGTTAACTTATGTGAAGTCTTGCTTTCACATATGGTTTGGTGAACGCATTTGCATTCCTATAGTGCATTGATGTCACTTGCGGTGCCGAACTTCCTGTAGTGTTCAGGGAGCACGAACATTCAAGCGCCATTATCAGAGACTGGCGACTCTACATCTAAAGAGAACTCCTCCTAAGATATGTACTTACACTGGACTCATTTCCGGTGACATGCACGCAACCTGTGTCTATCCTGATTACGGCCCGGGGAGCTGCTGCGCTAATTGCAGTACCGCTCCCTCTCTCCTTCCCCACTGTGAGCTTCCCATGATGAACTCCTAGATGACAATAAGAGGGTGAAAACACATCTGGACTATGCTGCTGTATTCCACAAGTTTAATACTAGGGGTTAGGACCATCCCGATTTGTGTACACCTTGACACTGGTTGGATGGCTTTTACGCCAGTACCCAATATTATTTATATGCACTATTGCTTTTACTTATTTACTTAAAGCAGGGTATATGGCCAGTAAGAACTCCTTTTTTGCATGCATACCAACTTATGTCAGTTAATTTTTTTTTAGCTATACAGTAGGTACGGAAAGTATTCAGACCTATTTAAATTTTTCACTCTTTGTTTCATTGCAGCCATTTGGTAAATTCAAAAAAGTTCATTTTTTTTCTCATTAATGTACACTCTGCACCCCATATTGACTGAAAAAAAGACAGAAATGCAGAAATGTTTGCAACTTTATTAAAAAAGAAAAACTGAAATATGACATGTTCATAAGTATTCAGACCCTTTGTTCAGACACTCATATTTAAGTCACATGCTGTCCATTTCCTTTGTGATCTTCCTTGAGATGGTTCTACTCCTTCATTGGAGTACAGCTGTGTTTAAATAAGCTGATAGGACTTGATTTGTAAAGGCACACACCTGTCTATATAAGACCTCACAGCTCACAGTGCATGTCAGACCAAATGAGAATCATGAGGTCAAAGGAACTGATCAAGGAGCTCAGAGACAGAATTGTGACAAGGAATTTATCTGGCCGAGGTTACAAAACAATTTCTGCAGTACTCAAGGTTCCTAAGAGCACAGTGGCCTCCATAATTCTTAAATGGAAGATGTTTGGGACCACCAGAAGTCTTCCTAGACCTGGCCGTCCAGCCAAGCTGAGTAATCGTGGGAAAAGAGCCTAGGTGAGAGATCTAAAGAAGAACCCTAAGATCACTGTGGCTGAGCTCCACAGATGCAGTAGGGAGATGGGAGAAAGTTCCACAAAGTCAACTATCACTGCAGCCCTCCACCAGGTGGGCCTTTATGGCAGAATTGCCTGATAGAAGCCTCTCCGAAGTGCCAGACATATGAAAGCCCGCATAGAGTTTGCTAAGAACACATGAAGGACTCCCAGACTATGAGAAATAAGATTCTTTGGTCTGATGATATGAAGATAGAACTTTTTATTGATAATTCTAAGCGGTATGTGTGGAGAAAACCAGGCATTGCTCATCACCTGCCCAATACAATCCCAACAGTGAAACATGGTGGTGGCAGCATCAAGCTATGGGGGTGTTTTTCAGCTGCAGGGACTGGATGACTGGTTGCAATTGAAGGAATATAAATGTTGCCAAGTACAGAGAGATCCAGGATGAAGACCTCTTCCAGAGTGCTCTGGACCTCAAACTTGGCCGAAGGTTCACCTTCCAACAAAACAGTGACCCTAAGCACACAGCTAAAATAACAAAGGAGTGGCTTCAGAACAACTCTGTGACCATTCTTGACTGGCCCAGCCAGAGCCCTGACCTAAACCCAATTGAGCATCTCTGGAGAGACCTGAAAATGGCTTTAAACCAACATTCAACATCCAACCTGACCGAACTGGAGAGGATCTGCAAGGAAGAATGGCAGATACCCAAATCCAGGTTTGAAAAACTTGTTGCATCATTCCCAAGAAGACTCATGGCTATACTAGCTCAAAAGAGTGCTTCTACTCAATACTGAGCAAAGGGCCTGAATACTTATGACCATGTGATATTTCAGTTTTTCTTTTTTAATAAATTTGCAAAAAATTTCAACATTTCTGTTTTTTCTCAGTCAAGATGGGGTGCAGGGTATATATTAATGAGAAAAAAAGTGAACTTTTTTGCATTTATCAAATGGCTGTAATGGAACAAATAGTGAAAAGTTTAAAGGATCTGAATACTTTCCGTACCCACTGTATTCCACAAGTTTACAATCTAAGTACCATGGGACTGTGCTGCAATTTTACAAGTCCATTAACTTTTATACTGTAATATTTCAGGCCACTCAGGCTCTATACAGACTTTGGCTCTTTATATGTATGTCCAACCTGAATAATCTGTTGATGCTCATTATATAGGACATGATTATTGGGATGAGATTGCAATTACCGTATATACTCGTGTATAAGCTGTCAGGCTACTGCAGTGTAACGCAACCTCCCCCAGAGTGAGCTAGGGAGGGACGTGAGACTGTGCACACAGAGTAGCTCTCCAGAGCAGAAGCACAGGCGCCACCAAGCAGGAGCGTGGTCAGACAAGCTGAGTCAAAACCGTTCAGAGGCAGCAGTACAAAAGGAATAAGCAATACACGTGGTCAGGAGAAAGCCAGGAGGTCAGCAAGGGTAAGAAGCAGATAAGACAGAAAGCAGAAGCGATTCCGAATACAGGCCAAGTCAAAAACCAGAGAATCAAACAAACAAACAGGGAAATGCAGGGAACAGGGCAGACAGAGGGAAACAACAGACACAGGGCAAGTCAGGGATAACAGCAGGACAAATCAAGTGTTACCAGTCAGGTTCACACGCCGAAGATAGCAGTATAGCTCACACCGCTAGCAGGATGTATGGGAGCTAAATAGCAAACTTGAACCCAGAATGAGGCAGAGCAAAGTTAACCCTTGACATGATCCGCCCAGACCAAGGGCAGACAGGATTAAACCCTGGAATGGATCATGACATAAGCCAAGTTTTTCAGCACATTTTGTTATACATGAGTCAATTGTCCCAGAAAGATGGCGGGGGAGCGGCAGATCAGCGGGTTACAGAGGCAGGAGCCGGCGGCTGTGGCTAAATCCTGTGCTGCTACTGAAGGGAAATGAATATTCACTGCACTGGCATTGAATATTCATTTTTCTGTTATAGCACGCTGTGACAGCCGTAGCTGCCGGCTTCCAGCACACATCCTACTTACCTTCCCTTCGCGCCCTCGCTGCATCTTGTTCTTTCCGGCGCCAGCAGCTCTTCCGGCTGAGCGATCACATGGCCCCGCTCATTAAGGTAATGAATATTCACGCCTCTCCACTCCCATAGGCGTGAAGTGAATATTCATTACCTTAAAGAGCGGGGCCACGTGATCGCTCGGCAGGAAGAGCTATTGGCGCCGGAACAAGAAAATGCAGCAAGGGAGCGCAGGCAAGGTAAGTAGGATTTTTTTTATAGGAGCCATGCATACAAAGATAGGAGATAAAGAGCCATGCATATAAGGATGGGACGGGGGAGCCATGCATACAAGGACAGCGACGGGGGACCCATGCATACAAGGACAGGGACCAGGGAGCCATGCATACAAGGATAGGGACGAGGGAGCCATGCATACCAGGATAGGGATGAGGGGACAATGCTTACCAGGCTTATACTCGAGTCAATAAGTTTACTCAGTTTTTCGTGCCAAAATTAGGTACCTCGGCTTATACTCAGGTCAAATTATACTTGCGTATATACGGTATACAAAGCCTAATATTAACTAATGGCAGGCTATCTAGGTTCCACAGGGGCTTATTCTGTCTTATTCCACATACTGTATATTCATTGATGTCTATTATTCAGGACATATGTATTTACTCTATTCAAGCTCCACAGGGCCGTCTGATTACTGAGGTTTATTAGGTCTATTTAATTATGCTTACTATTTAGTACACAGGTGTTTAATTTACAGTATTTGTCTAAAATTGTGGTGTTTTTTTCTCAGTTCATTCTAGTCTTTCTGTCTCGCCAGCGTTGGTGTTTAGGTAGTGGCAAGCAGGGACATTCTTCATTGAGCAGGGGCGCGATATTGAACTATTAGTGTGCCAACCTGAGCAGTTAGGAAGGGATTCATGTAGGTTGACTAGTCCCTAATTCCTCTCCCTTTCTTTGTTTGACCAGTTTGAGAGATATGTTTGCGTCTGTCTGCATCTAGGTGCTGTTAGTACCTGATTTTAATATTCAATATTTAATAAAGGTACATTTTTAGGGGTTTATTATTTCGGTTGTTTATTTATAAGGGTCCTGTACTTAATTTTTTGCTGGTTGTTTTTCATAGATATGGCACCAGAACCACCATCAGTTTTGTGCAAGCTGTATTTGTCGCATGACGAACGCAAAAAACATCTTTTTATCTATAAAGAGGGTCTTTTTAGTTTTCATTTATCCATTTAAGGTGGACACCTTAATTAACACTAAATTGCTACCATTATAGTTCAGATGTTAGTTTATAAGACTTTTCTTGGATCTAACATTTATAATATAGGATATTAGGATATTAGGAATGAATATTTATATTTGTTCCTTGTACTGTGTAAATGGTCCGCAAACAATTAGGCTATGTGCACACGATGCAGTGTTGATGCATTTTCTTGGCATTTTTTACTCGTAGAGATGCTCAAAAAACACAATGGAATACTAATGCAAGGTAGTGCAATGACAATCCTGAAGTGTTGTGCACATGATCCGTAAATTTCTGTCCGTATTTGCAGTGTTTTATTTTCTGCAGCATGTCAATTCGTTTTGCGTTTTTGCAGCGTTTTTGACTCATTGACTTCAATTGAGTCAGTCAAATCTGCAGCAAAAACGCAGGTGTAAAAAGGTTTGCGGATTTGCTGCATATTTGCTATGTATTGCTGCAGATTTGCTGCCAAAAACCCTGCAGAATTGTCAAAGGAAATTATGTCAGAAGGAGGAAGAGTGTGTGGGTGGAGAATATGTGTGAGTGGACAATACGTGTGAGCGGAGAATATGTGCGTGTCTGTTTGCGGGTGACTGTGTCTCGCTGCATGTCTGTATTTGTCTGTGGGTGTCTGCTTCTGTCTACGGGTGTCTGTGTTTGTACTCATGCGCGAACAGCCCATACTGATTGTACTTATGCATCGTCTGATGGGACTACTACTCCCATCCGGCTATGTCTGCTGTGACATATGGAGATAAGGGGAGTGGGAAAAAATAATAAATTACTGATAGGGGTTTGTTATAAGTCTCCAAAAATAATGGATGCAATGGAGAATATCCTCGTAAAGCAAGTAGATGAAGCAGCGACTCAAGGAGAAGTCATTATTATGGGGGACTTCATCTACCCAGAAATACAGTTCCAGCAAAGGTAATAGGTTTTTGACAACTATGAGAGACAATTACCTTTCACAACTAGTTCAAGACCCAACAAGAGGGGGGGCACTGCTAGACCTAATATTAACCAACAGGCCAGACCGCATATCAAATATAAGGGTTGGGGGTCACTTGGGTAACAGTGATCACAAAATAATAAGTTTTCATGTATCCTTTAATAAGATATGTAGTCGAGGGGTTACAAGGACACTAAACTTCAGGAAGGCAAATTTCCCATAGATGAGAGATCATCTTGGTGCAATTAACTGGGACGATATCCTGAGACATAAAAATACACAAAGAAAATTGGAGACGTTTATTAGCATCCTGAATAGGACCTGTGCACAGTATATACCCTATAGGAATAAACATGCTAGAAATAGGAGGAAACCACTATGGCTAAATAGAGCTGTAAGGGGCGCAATAAGTGACAAAAAGAAAGTGTTTAGGGAATTAAAGCAAGTAAGTAGTGAAGAGGCATTAAATAAATGCAGAAGATTGAATAAATTCTGTAAAAAGCAAATCAAGACAGCAAAGATTGAGGCAGAGAGACTCATTGCCAGAGAGAGTAAAAATAATCCCCAAATATTCTTTATCTACATAAATAGTAAGAAACTAAAAAATGATAGTGTTGGTCCCCTTAAAAATAGTCTGGGTGAAATGGTGGATAAGGATGAGGAAAAAGCCAGTATTTACAAAAGAAAATCCCATGACAGATAACATGATCAGTGATGAAAAAAAATTCTCCATTAAATGTCACCTGCTTAACCCAGCAGGAAGTACGGCGGCATCTAAAAATCACTAAAATTGACAAAGCCCCGGGCCCAGATGGGATACACCCCTGTTATGAATGTGCTGGAGATGGTTTCTGAGCAGAGGCTCCCTCTGGTGGTTGCAGACAGTACTGAACCTCACAGCGAGGAATGGCAATCTGGGATCACGGACTGGACTGATATAAGGGAGGTTCCCTCCCATGATGGTCGCCGGTGATCAATTGTTCTTGTCTCAATTGTGGTTCCTGGTTCATTTGGAAGTTTGATGAGTCTTGCCTGCATCTCCTGCTTTCAGATAAGATATTTTCTGCTTTTATTTTTGTGCTTGCTTTTTGCATAGTTCTCTGCACTTCTGTGGAGGTCAGCCGGGTCCACTCCTGGGGGCCTGTGCTCCTCTCAGTTTATCTGAAGCCACTGTTATTTGTTCATTTGCTTTTTCCTGTTTTTTCAGTGGCTGCGGCTTAGTTTTGTTACACCAGAGATCTGATTTAGGTGGTAGAGATCGTGTGATCTCAGGTGTTTTTGCAATCAGAAGAGTTGGTATTTTTTAGGGTTTTTTTTGGATTGCAGTGAGAATCCTTTCCTGTACTTTTCTGTCTAGACAGATTGGGCCCCAGCGTTTGCTCATTCTATTTTCTGTCTGTGTCCGTTCTTCTTCTTGTCTAACCGCCATTACATGTTTGAGGGCTTCCTATTTTGTTTGGAGATCTGCTCCGGGGCAGATAGCTTTCCTCTTTCTGCCTTTAGGTGTAGTTATCTCTCAGACTGTGACGAGGCGTCTAGGATCAACGTAGGAACGCTCCACGGCTACCTCTAGTTGTGTGGTTAGTTCAGGTTACTGCAATCCAATAGGTTCCAGCCTCTCTGGTGTATTACTGTTTTTGCTTTTTCTCCTCAGCTACCGAAACATAACACACCCCCGAGTACTGCAGGAATTAAGTACAGTAATAGACCATTATTTTTAATCTTTAAAGATTCCATAATAACAAGGTCTGTACAACAGGACTGGCGTATAGCAAATGTAGTGCCAATATTCAAAAAGGGGACAAAAACTGAACTTGGAAATTATAGGCCAGTGAGCTTAACTTCTACTGTGGGTAAAATCCTGGAGGGTTTTCTAAGAGATGCTATACTGGAGTATCTGAAGAAGAATAACCTCATGACCCAATAACAGCATGGGTTTACGAGAGACCGTTCTTGTCAGACTAATCTGATAAGCTTTTATGAAGGGGTAAGTTCCGGACTGGACCAAGGGAATGCAGTTGACGTGGTGTACATGGACTTTTCAAAAGGTTTTGATACGGTGCCACACAAAAGGTTGATACATAAAATGAGAACAATGGGGATAGGGGAAAATATGTGTAAGGGAGTTAAGAACTGGCTCAGGGATAGGAAACAAAGGGTGGTTATTAATGGAGCACACTCGGACTGGGTCACTCTTAGCAGTGGGGTAACACAGGGGTCAATATTGGGGCCGCTTCTTTTTAACATATTTATTAATGACCTTGTAGGGGGAATACAGAGTAGTATTTCAATATTTTCAGATGACACTAAACTCTGCAGGGTAATCAATACAGAGGAGGACAATTTTATATTACAGGAGGATTTATGTAAACTAGAAGCTTGGGCTGATAAATGGCAAATGAGCTTTAATGGGGATAAATGTGAGGTCATGCACTTGGGTAGAACAAACAAGATGTACTGTATAATTATGTGCTTAATTGTAAAACACTGGACAAGACTGTTACTGAAAAAGACCTGGGTGTATGGGTGGACGGCAAACTTACATTTAGTGGCCAGTGTCAGGCAGCGGCTGCAAAGGCAAATAAAATAATGGGATGCATTAAAAGAGGCATAGATGCTCATGAGGAGAACATAATTTTACCTCTATACAAGTCACTAGTGCGACCACTCTTAGAATGTTGTGTACAGTTCTGGTCTCCGGTGTATAAGAAAGACATAGCTGAACTGGAGTGGGTGCAGAGAAGAGCCACCAAGGTTATTAGAGAACTGGGGGTCTGCAATACCAAGACAGGTTATTACACTTGGGGTTATTTAGTTTGGAAAAACAAAGGCTTAGGGGTGATCTTATTACAATGTATAAATATATGAGGGGACATTACAAAGACCTTTCTAATGATCTTTTTACTCTTAGACCTGTGACGGGTACAAGGGGACATCCTCTTCATCTGGAGGAAAAAGGTTTAAGCATAATCACAGATGCAGATTCTTCAGGCTAAGTGCACACGATCAGGAATAATTGCGTTTTTTTCGCGGTTTTTCCGCGGTTTTCCGCGGTAAAAACGCGATAAAAACGCAAGCATTAAGCATCCTATACATGTTAATTGATTCCGCATGTTTTGTACACATGTTGCGTTTTTTTCCGCGAAAAAAACGCTTAGCGGAAAAAAAAGCAACATGTTCATTAATTTAGCGTAACCGCGGTGATTCCGCGCCATAGGAATGCATTGAACCGCTTACTTTCCGCATGTGGCTATGCCCACCATGCGCAATGTAAGCGGTTCATGTGCGGATGGTACCCAGGGTCTGGAGCAGAGGAGACTCTCCTCCAGGCCCTGGGTACCATATCCCTGGTAAAACAATAATTAAAATAAAAAATAATGATATTTCTCACCTTCCGGCGGCCCCCGCAGCCTTCCCGCGGCCCCCGCAGCCTTCCCGCCTTCAGCGACGCTCCCCGGGAACTTCCGGTCCCAAGAGTCCTTTGCGAGAATCACCCAGATGGCGTAGCGGTCTCGCGAGATGCTACGTCATCGGTGTGATTTGTCGCAAAGCACTCCTGGGACCGCGAGTTGCCGGGAGCGTCGCTGAGAGGCGGGAAGGCTGCGGGGGCCGCCGGAAGGTGAGAATATCATTATTTATTATTTTTTTATTATTTTTACATTAGATCTTTTTACTATTGATGCGGCATAGGCGGCATCAATAGTAAAAAGATGGTCACACGTGTCAAACACTATGTGTGACTCGTGTGACCAACCTGTCAATCAGTTTTCCAAGCGATGCTACAGATCGCTAGGAAAACGCTAGCATTCTGCAAGCTAATTACGCTTGCAAAACGCTATTATTCTGGCGGGAATCAGCATAAAAAAACGTGCGTATTTCCTGCGGGAGAAGTGCGGGATTGCCGCGGAAATTTCCGCGGCAATTCCGCAACGTGTGAACTTAGCCTTATTGTAAGAGCAGTGAGACTATGGAACTCTCTGCCATATAATGTTGTAATGAGTGATTCCCTAATAAAATTTAAGAAGGGACTGGATGCCTTTCTAGAAAAGTATAATATTACAGGGTATATACACTAGTTTCCTAGATATTGTGCAGATTCAGGGAACTAGTCTGATTGCAGTATGTGGAGTCGGGAAGGAATTTTTTTCCCCAATGTGGAGCTTAGTGTTTGCCGCATGGGTGGTTTTTTTTGCCTTCCTCTGGATCAACATGTTAGGGTAGGTTAGGATAGGATATGGGTTGAACTAGATGCACTTACAGTCTTCTTTCAACCTTAATAACTATGTTACTATGTTACTATAGTAACATAGTAACTATGTGAATTCATCATCTTTCCCCCATCTCACTCTACCCCCCCACCAGACCTGTCCATCAACGTCAATGGCTGCTCACTTTCCCCAGTCCCGCATGCTCGGTGCCTCGGAGTGATCCTCGACTCTGCCCTCTCTTTCAAGCCACATGTCCAAACCCTTGCCTCCTCCTGCCGTCTCAAACTCAAAAATATTTCCCGGATCCGGGCATTCCTTGACCATGAAACTACAAAAACACTAGTGCATGCCCTCATTATCTCCCGCCTCGACTACTGCAACCTCCTACTCTCTGGCCTTCCCTCTATCACTCTGGCACCACTCCAATCCCATCCTGCACTCTGCTGCCCGACTAATACACCTATCTCCCCGTTATTCCCCAGCCTCTCCTCTCTGCCAAGCCCTTCATTGGCTTCCTATCGTCCAGAGGCTCCAGTTCAAAACCCTAACCATGACCTACAAAGCCGTCCACAATCTGTCTCCTCCATACATCTGTGACATGGTCTCCCGGTACATACCCACACGCAACCTTCGATCCTCACAAGATCTCCTCCTCTACTCCCCTCTTATCTCTTCTTCCCACCACCGCATACAAGACTTCTCCCGTGCCTCTCCCATACTCTGGAACTCTCTACCCCAACACATCAGACTCGCGCCTACCATGGAAACCTTCAAAAAGAACCTGAAGACCCACCTCTTCCGACAAGCCTACAACCTGCAGTGATCATCAGTCTACTGAACCATCGCACGACCAGCTCTACCCTCTCCTAGTGTATCCTCACGCATCCCTGTAGACTGTGAGCCCTTGCGGGCAGGGTCCTCTCTCCTTCTGTACTTGTGTGTGCCTTGCATTGCTCATGTTTACTGTACTTGTCTATATTTGTCCCTCTTCACATGTAAAGCGCCATGGAACAAATGGCGCTATAAAAATGTATAATAATAATAATACTATGCATATAACAGAGACAGCATGAGACAATAATGGGAGAATAGTCTCATCATCCGGTGATTGAGTTCAATTGTAAATAAAAATCAAAACATTGACATAATCACATACATATTCACATACAAAGTACATACTCACCGAACACCTAATCCTGATGCCCGTGTCTCCTGCAATCAATCAAAAATAATAAACCAATATATACTCCCCGTCCGCTGTAGTCCATAATACCAAATGTGCCCGTCGATGTCACCCGGCCGCCGGCGATACACTGACAGGAGAGAATCGCTCCCACAGTGTATCACTGAGCCGCCCTGTGATTTCACAGAAGTACATCAGCTGATCAGCTCCGGTGCTCTCACTTATGGCACCGCTGCGTGAGAAAGTTCTCACGCAGCGGTAGTGCAGTAAGTGATAGCACAGGAGCTGATGAACTCCAGTGAACTCTCAAAGCAGCGCAGTGATACACTGCGGGAGCGATTACATCCTATCAGTGTATTGCTGGAGGCCAGGTAGAGCAGTCACATCTCCCGATGTGACTGTTTTACATGTGAGATCGACGTGGGAAACTTAAATGGATTACGTTGGACAGGATAGTATATGTTGGTTTATCATTTTTTGATTGTTTGCAGGAGACGAGGGCGTTGGGGATTAGGCGTTCAGTAAATATGGTTAATTTAGATTCAATAAAGGAGTCTGTGTGATTATTTCAAATAAAGGACTTTATTCTGGCTGTGTGTTTATTTGCCATATAACTATAGGATTAGTAATTGATAGGTGTCTTAGACGCCTCTCCATTACTAACCTGTGGGCTTGATGTCACCTGACCATACAAAGGTGACATCAACCCCACAAATATGAACCCCACTTGCCACCACTACAAAGTAAGTGCGAAGAGTGAGGCTAAGTGGCAGAATTGGCGCATATATAAGATGCGCCATTTCTAAGGTGGCTGAGAGCTGATGTTTTTAGCCTAGGGAGGTGCCAATATACATGACCTCTTCCCAGGCTATTAATATTAGCCCGAAGCTGTCTGCCTAGCCTTTGCTGGTTCGATGTTATAGGGGACCCCATATCACCACTGATCCCGCATCTGACGGCAAGCTCGCCCTGCTCCTGGACACTTAAGCTCATATTAGTCAGACTAGCGGCGGATACCGCGTCTGACAGCAAGCCTGTCCTGCTCCCTGATATTTCAGTTCACACTGGCCGCTCCATGTGAATATTTCTTGCCTCCTATGTATGACACAATTTATGTTTGCTACCCTTAGTACGTAACTGAAGAAGGTCATAACAGACCGAAACGTTTATTATTGGTGTACTACAATAAAAACTTCATCTACTATAGCCAAGTTGAGTGTGAGGTTTATGTGCTATATGGATCAGATCTGTGTCCTTCCAACTGGAGCCGATGACCCCTAGGTTGATTCCCATGGAATCATAGATCCGTGTCCCTCATGATGGTGCCATGATGAATTGGCTGCAGTCCTGTCTCTCGTCCGTTGAGTGTTGTGCGGAATGTCCGACTGGTAGCTCTGTATGATGAGATGAGATTTGATTTGCTCTCTCTGTCTCTTGTTTTTATACCCGAGACATGTTAGCTATTTTTAGAATTACCCAGTGTGCTTCAGTTCAGCCTCACAGACCAAACTGGTTATAGAGTACAATACACAATTAGCATATCAGCTCACAATAAACACCCCTATGTACAAGTCACTATTACAGACTTACACAGTATGTTAAATAGTATATCAGCTTGCAAGACTGTCTTCTTGACCCACCAGACATAAACACTTAAATCCACAAGCCAATAAACAGATAAAAAGTCAATTCTTGTGGGTTTACAAAAACATGGTTGTCTGGGAAATTAAGATTCAATATGGTTTCTTCACACTCGGGCTTGGTATTACATATATATATATATATATATATATATACAGCTCTGGCAAAAATTCAGAGACCACTGCTAAGTTTTATAAAAATCAGCTTTTCTACATGTCTGACAGCCATTCCATTCCAGTGTCAGTTGAATGAAACCAGAGTGCACCTCATTCTACTTAGGGTGAGTTTCCACGGTCAGGATACGCTGCGTGTTTGGCGCTGTGCGCTGGCGCAGCGCCAAACACGCAGCGTCCAGATGTTACAGCATAGTGGAGGGGATTTCAAGAAATCCCGTCTCCACTATGCGTAACAATACGCAGGTGGCAGACCTGCGTAAACGGACATGCGGCGCATCTTTTTAGACCGCAGCATGTCCTCGCGTATTGCGGCGACGGTGCGTCGCCGCAACATAATTAACACAGGGCTAGTAGCCCTGCGCTCTTTCCGGAGGTGTTCCGGAGGTGTCCTGAACACATCCGGAAAGATCGCGCGTCATAAAGGGGGCGGGGCTTAGACGGAGCGGAATTTCCGCTCCGTCCAAAGCGCTATGGTTCCGGACCGTGGAACCATAGCCTAAATGTGTTTCTGATTAGGTGCAAATTGTCTCTTCAGAGAGGAAGAGGACTAGAACGCTAGTGCCACCTATTGGAAGTAGCAATCCTAAAAGTCAATGTCGACCCTTTAACGAGCCTTGTCACATGACTTAGGATAAGAGCCAAACCAGAATCTCGATTTGCAGACACTGTGTTTCTTTTTTTTTTTATTTATTTTTTTAAAACATCTTTTTTTTCTAAACATCAATAAACATAAATTTACAAACGCCCTCTGCATCAGAACCACCATCGCCTTCGCTGTCTAATTTATAAATCAAGAATAATCTAGAAATGATCAGCCGGACACACTTATTCACAGATACTGTCTTCTCTTTGAAAATTCCTAAATTCCTCACATCCCACAAACTCTGCATCACACAAGCCATCAAACAAAGAAGAACTGCTAAATTTTTGTACCAGGAGTGTAAGGTCACCCAAAAGCCGTGTGAAAGATTGGTGGAAAGCATGCCAAGATACATGAAAGCTGTGATTAAAAATCATGGTTATTCCACAAAATACTGATTTCTGAACACTTCATGAGTTAAAACATTAGTATTGTTGTTTCTAAATGATTATGAACTTGTTTTCTTTGCAATATTTGTGGTCTGCAAGCACTGCATTTTTTGTTATTTTGACCATTTCTCATTTTCTGAAAAAAAATGCAAAATTTATTGCTTGGAAATTCGGAGACATGTCAGTGGTTTATAGAAAAAAAAGAGCAGTTTACGTTTTACTCATAAATATACCTATAAAGGGAAAAATCAGGCAAACTGAAAATTTTGCAGTGGTCTCTTAATTCTTGCCAGAGCTGTATATATATATATATATATATATATATATTATATATATATTTTTTTTTTTTTCACTTATATTTGTTTTGTGTGTAAACATTATAAATTTGAACATGGTATGTAATGATATTATGGTCTTCAATGGAGAGTGAAAAAGAAAAGGATGAAAGGTTGAACAAGGAAATGACATCACAATTCTATTTTTTTAATAATATCTTTATTTAGCTCTATGGATTTATAAAAACGCATGAAAAACCGCATCAAAACTGCAACAAAAACGCATAAAAACCACATAAAAAATGCACTGATTTTCCACTGCGTTTTTCTGCCGAGATGCAGAAACCTTGCAAAAATTTCTGCAAGCAAATATGCAGCGTGCGCACATAGCCTTAATGATTCTATACAGTATTTAGCCTTGAAATTGCATTCCCTGTTAAGCCACAACCCTAAGGTACATCTCTTTTTACTTTTGCTGGTATTTGTTTTTGAGAGAATGGTAACAATTATAGTGAAAGTAGTCATCAGAGATTGTTACCTGACCCATCGGAGGGATGTGCATTAGGGGGTCATGGCTCAGTATGGGGGATACGATTCAGTGACCTCTTGCTCCATGGTCGATTCTCCTGTCTGCTGAGCTATTGCCCTTTTCTTCGCTGTCGTTTTGCTGATGGTTCCTATTACTTTTATTTTTCCTTTCTGGGTTGTCTCCTCTTCAGGTGTTTCACAATGTTCCATTTTGGTTTTGGTTGCCCTGTCATATTCTATATATATTCTCCTTCACTACATTTCCTTGGTGGAAGGGATTTTTCCTGCTATGTGTTGGTCTTCCTTCCCAGCACCTTTCCTTTCTCCTCAGTTAGGTTGGTGAGAGATTATTCTTGTTTCTCTCTCCTGGTTAGCTGTGCCTAGCTGCCTCTCCTCTGGTTCCTCAGAAGGTTCGAAAATCCCCTTAATGGCCTTTTAGGGAGCCAGGTCCGAGGTGGTGCTTTCAAGTTGTGCAGCTAGGGATCGTCTAGTTTGTAGAGGGATCAGTGGGGTGTGAGTGCGGCTTCTTTGCATTGTAGGCTTTATTATTCCCGGTACCCGTGTATGAGTGAGTTACATGCATAACACGGACATGTTACTTTAGTCTCTGATCCTCTTCTGTGCTTCAGACCAGGGGGTGAGGGGAGCTCTATTAGTTTCATCTGCCTATGGCACCAAAATACCTTGTCCCCAACCTGGTGCCACTGTCTATCCTATAAATCCAAGCAAATGAGTTTGCAGTCCCTATACAAAAATGTTCCACTTTTCCTGCCAATTGCTTTGTCTACTTCAGTAAGTGACTATATAAAATAAAACTATTTTTTTTTCTTTGTTTAAATGACTAATTATTAAAATGGTATTACAGAATTTTACTAGTGTTCATGTTGATTTTATTGTGTACTCTGTTATAGGTGCCACACAGTATACCATGCCTCCTGCACCGCAGAGAGGACCTGAAGCAGCTGTGGTGTTGTAGTAGCGTTTCCAGATTGTCACCACATGGTGGCACTATTATTTCTTTCACATTTAGAAACAAATTGGTTTCTGCTTTACAGACTCAAATAGCGTCAGCTGGGAGGAAAATCTGTGCTGAGTTGACTACTAATCATTGCTTAGAGAAATAAAATACTCATTATAAGACACATAATAAAAGGCAAAATTTGCAAACAAAAGAAAACTAGGACTGGTTCACGTTCACATAGCCTCATGTTCCTTCTACATTGAATATGGATTAGACCAAGGTCAACATCTACATAGAGCTTATATGCTGTATGTGATAGAGCGATAAGTGTGGTGTGCCCTTAACATTTGACATGAACTAATCGCCTAAAAATTTGCATCAGGAAGATTTGTTCGAATAAAACAGCAGATTTGATCCAAATCAGATCTGCCAGAAAAAAACTTCAATGTTCTGAAGTCTCTCCATAACCCAAGTTTATTAAATGACGGTCAAGATGGCCCCCTGCTTCTTTGGGGTGGGGGACGCTGTACCTTTCAACCAGTAGCCACTATTCATTATACCACCAGGTAATACTATATTTATTGTCTTATTACTATGTTGGCTGCTATTCTTGGTGTGATACTACCTTTAGAATGGGTCCTGCATCATTAAAGTGATCATCATGATTGACATGTTCTTATGCCATATTGTAGTGATACCTCTGTGGTAGTTCATAACTGTTGTCATATATATCTGGCATCTTATCGTGTCCCCAGTCTTATGCCTTATAGGCACTTTTCTTAATTTTAACCATAAGTTATTGGAGCGCCCGCCAGGGCAGTGGGGATACTCGGTACCGGGCCTCTTCTTAAAGGGGCAGTGTCACAGCGGCAGTGACCCGGTCCGTGGCCCTGGGCGTCCAATAAAAGGGTTATATTTACAAGGGATAATAGAGTTTGTAATGAAGTGTTCGTGACGCCACCTGTGGTTTCTGGTCAGAGGTGACCAGTGCTGTAGTGCAGATCCTCTGGGGCTGGTGGTGATACAGCAGAGTTGGTATAGCTCTCCACAGGCAGAGCTTAGTCCCATGGAAGATGTAGGATGTAGAAGATTGTAATGTTGGTAAATGTAGCAGTGTTGGATGGGTGATGCAGGAATGATTAGAAGACACAGCTGGGTACAGTTTCAAAAGCTTTACTCACAGTTTTGGTGCACACAGATGCCCACTTGGTGCCATGTCCTCCAGGTGAGGGGCTCAAACTCCCAGGTAAATTGGAATACACCTTTCCAGGACTCCCTTCAATATGTTCCTTTCTTGGTCGTCTCACTGTACTGACTTTCTACCTTTCCTTCCTGTCCAACACCTCACAGTGTCCAAGCCAGTAGCCGCGGACCTTGGCAGATGACGTTCTCTGAGTCTCCTTGCTCCCTATGGCTACCTTTTCAGAGAAGATAACCGTGGTTCTGTAGCTGATGCTCCTAAAGATGCAACTGCCTCCGGCTTGCTAGCTGAGTCTTGAAGTTCTCCACTAGGCTAGGGGCCGGTGTCCCTTCTGCGACCTGGTCCCTCCTCTATTGGATAGGGCCCCATTGATGGAATACTCACTATCCGTGTCCCTAGGACCCCTTCTGTCCTTCCAGAAGCTTCTCTCTGTTCCGATCTTATTCTAGCTTTCTCTGTCTGGGGACAAGCTGTTACCAGCTTCAGCTCCCCTCCTACTCTGACTCTCCAGTCTCTTTCCTGCTCTCTAAGCTTCACTTCCCCTCCTTCTTACTTTCTCCACCCACCGCCAAACACCCTTTCCTACCCAGCCTGGGATGAGACCATCCTCCTGTAGAGTACGTCCAGGGTGCCTGGCTGCTACAGTGTATGTGGTGGGTGCAGGTGTTAGAGTCCTAGGTGGAGCTCCCTTCTTACCTGAGAGTGGGGTATCACACCTCTGGATGAGGTGCAATACCTCTGTGGTGACTGAACCCTCAGGGGCACCACATTATTGTTATTTATTATTCAATAAAAGATATATATTTTATTTCCTTGTTGTTCTCACTATTTTAGTCCTGTGAGCTACCTTCTCTCAGGCTGGTTTTAGTAAAAGACACCAGTAGCAGTGGTGGATATTCAGCGCTGGACTGGGGGAGAGTGAATAAAGCACAGTTTTTAGGGGACAGGGGTTTTCTGAAACAAGAAAACTCTTTAAAGGGAACTGGTCACATAGGAGAACACTATAAAACTGCAGACATAGGGTTAATCTGCAGGTTAATAGCGTTAGGAAGGTACTTGGCAGCTGTGCTTAAAGTGTGAAAGTGTGGCTCCCCGAAAAAAAAAAAAAAAATTATTCCTCCCTCGAGCCACCTCCGAGCAGCAGCTGTAAACACTTCCCAGCGTTTTGACTGACAGCTCGCCCTTCACTGATGCAATGATGAACCGGCTGTCAATCAAAGTGCCAAGACTTGCTTTCAACCACTGCTCACAATGCTTTGAGCCGTGACGGTAACCACGCTAGCACACTTGTGCCTGAATGACTGAAAGATGACGGCTCAAGGGAGGAATAAAGTTACCTTGACCCGCATTTTTAGTTCAGCGGCCAGGCCATTTCCTAATGATATTAACCTGCAGATTTACACTGTGTCTGTGGGGCAATAGCATTATCAGACCCAACAGGTTCCCTTTAAGACCTACTGTGATCACTGTGTATAGTAGGGATGCACAAGTGTGAGTGCAGGGGAAAGGAGGTACAAGTAAAGCACGTTGTTAGTTCTGACATTGACTTACGTTATAGGGATCAAACTGGGGTGGTGTAACAGATGGGGTTTGGAAAGGCCAGATTGTGAGAGGCCCAGAGAGCATCGGCTGACTTTGTTAGAAAGACTTGCAGCGCATAGGGGGAAAAATCAGAGACCCCCCGCTAGGGCCTGGAACAAAGGGGATCGTTGTAGCGACACCTTTAATACTGTAAACATTGTTTCATTAGAAGCTAGATATATAATATAGTGAATTTGCACTGCAAGAGTTATAATGCATTGATAACAACTTTGCTATTATTGTACATTGAATATTGTACTCTGTAAATACCGTTTTCCCATTATTTACTTTCTGTTCAAATCACCCCCTCCTTATATTTGCACCCAGAGAATAAATAGTTAAGTTGATTACTTCTGCCTTCTCCTTGTCTGCATATTGCATCCAGTGATCTGCTTATACATGTGCACTGGCACATTGTCTATAATGGGTGTTTGTGCAGTCCATAGCACGCACAGACAGCACAGTCCCTATGACAGGCTTGTCTAAACGAGCCCTAAGTCGAATACTCCATGAAGCCTAAGGCTAGGGTCACATCAATGTACAGTATATTCTCTCATCCGAGAGAATCGGGTCAATTATGCAAATCACACTCTGTTGGAACTCTTATCAGTTTGATCAGAGTGTGATCTTATTCTCTCGGAATCTCTCCAAAATGTCTCCTCTATCTTCTACATTCAGTCATTCTGTGGAAATCGGACTGCACTCAGATTTCAATCAAGTAGTCTGATGGTTTCCATGGGCTTATTGGCTTGAATGGCTGAGTGCGATCCAAATATATTTTTTCCTCTGACTGGCACGGTCCAAGGAAAAAGTCTAACTTGTGGACAGTCCTATACAATAACATTGGTCCGAGTGCGACTTTATGTTTTGTAGGACCGCATTTGGACCAAAAATATGGCCATGTACAAAAGCCCACTGCTTACTGCTTCACAATGGTCCTCCTTGACATGAAAGAGATCTTGCAATTTACGTTATTGCTCTACCAGATTTTTCCTACCTGCACATGCAACAGATGTCCTTGACAAAGGCCGCTCCTGGTAGAAATTTTGGACCACATCTGTTTTTGACTCCTTGCCGGATCAAAATAAATTTGCACTGCTGCAAGACCTACAGTCTCATTTTCTTTTGTGGTGCTGAGGTTCCTACCTCTATAAGTCTGGACCATGAGTCTCTTCCACAAGCACAGTACACAAACCCTAATCCTCCTCAATTATCATTTGGATTTACTTGTGTGGCACCCCTGAGGGTCCAGTCGCCACAGAGGTATTGCACCTCAACCAGAAGTGTGGTACTCCGCTCTCTGGTAAGAAGGGGACACTGCCCAGAACCCACACACTTACATCCAACACCAGACCTCTCCAGGCCAAGGATGGACTAGGACTAGGTAGAAGGTGTGGGTGGAGAAAAGTAGAGAAGGGGCGGAGCTTAGTGAGTGGTCTGAGAGACCACAGGGAGTTAGTGACAGTTGGAGGGAAAAGGCAGTTGGAGAGAAGTTGGAGTAGGGAGTTGGCTCTGGGGACTTGAGCAGAGAGGAGCTCGTCCCTCGACCAGTGGACAGTAGAGAGAGAGAAGAAAGACAGAGAGAAAGAAGCTTCAGTGAAAGAGAGGAAGAAGGCGTCCTAGGGGCACAGGAAGTGAGGAATCCACCTGTGGTGCCCGAATCCACACTGGCCGTAGTCGGGTGGAGGGACCAGGTTGCAGTAGAGGACCGTCCCTAGCCTAGTGGAGAAACTAAGGACTCAGCTAGCAAACCGTAGGCTGTGGTAACTGCATGTACTGCAGCCACATTCGCACACATTAGCTGAAAAAGCAGCCAGATAGGACCAAGGGGACCTAGAGCATGTCACCCAACAAGATCTGAGACTGCTGGCTTGGGACACTATGCTAGGGCAATGAGACGGCCCGAGAAAGGAACACAAGAAGGGGGTCCTGGCAAGTGTACCCCAAACTACCACAGAGCTGTCTGCACCACCTACCCAGAGGACACAGCATCCCGGCTGGGGATTGTAACTAAGAACTGTGAGTAAACTGAGAAGACTGAACCTTGCTGTGTCACCAGAATTATTTACTGCGTCATCTGCCCTGCACCATAACCTCCATCACCATCTTTGACACTTAACTGCCCTGGGGTTTAGCTCTACCCGTGGAGAGCCGTAACAACTTTGCTGCATCACCAACTGCCCCAGTGGAACTGAACTGCAGCGTCGGCCATCTTATTGCCAAATACCACGGGTGGCATCACGAACTATTCCCCTATCCCCCATAACTTTTATTTTTACATTTCCATCATTTTTATTGGATACCCAGGGCCACAGACCAGGTCACTGCTGCCGTGACACATCCCCTTTAAGAACCGCAGGCCCGGTACCGAGCGCCACAGGGCCCTTGGGGACGCTCCATTTACAATAATAATAATAATAATTAATCAGTGCTAACAAAAGAAATAAATTGTAAAACAATTTTGATGATTATCAAATATTACCACTTTTCTATTAGTTCCTCCATCCTTTGTATATGGAAAAAACAACTTAGCACTTCCCTACACTGTGAAGCTTTGCCTTTAGGGTCATCTCCTTTGTTGTTAATATCGATTGCAGTAGGATATTACCCTCGGTGTCCACAGTACATCAGTGTGAAAGCAACATAGATATCGGCAAGCGAGGCCATTGTAAATATGTATGCGCAGCAAGCGAGAGAACTTTTTACATCAGGAGCATTTCACACATTTTCTTCCCAAATTACTGCAAAATCATGGCAAAAAAAGACATTTGCTTTTTTGCCACAATTAATATTTGCCAAAATTTTGGGGTAATCACAGCAAAAAATGATTTGGCAGCAACGTGTTAATGCATCTGATGCATAAAGTTTTTTGTGTGGCTCAAAAACACATTGGTGCTGGGTAAATGGCAATGTGCTTAATGGCAGTGTGTAAATGCAAAGCGGCAGCAGGCGCTGAGACAGCGCTGCAGACATTCTGCTGATCAGTAATATTATGCAGTGTGTAATCAGCAATCCTGTCTCCATGCATTACAGCTTGTTTTCAACACAATATTACAGAATACATGTACTACTCTCATCAAACAGTCAGACTGCAACACAGAAAGTCAGTATCTTCATGTAGGACAGCGTATCCTTGGTGGGGCAGCTGCTGTTTAGTGGAGCAAGAGATAGAAACTTCTTAAAACTGCTGCTCCACCAATGAAAAATATTTAGAGTTGAGAGTCCTCAGTGGTTGATACCTTTTAATGGCTAACTGAAAAGATGGTAACAAATTGCAAGCTTTCGAGACTACTCAGGTCTCTTCATCAGGCATAGACTAATACAACATCTGAAGAATCACATATTTATACACAAAATAGCACAGAAAAAATGCAATAGGTAAGACAAGTGACGTGAAGCAGAATAGTCATTATGGCAGAGGGATGAGCATAAATATTGGAACAGTTCATAGATAAGGAGTGTGAAAGTTTTATTACCCTCTGATTGGGGTCTGGTAATGTTTTGTGATGTTTTCACAGGGTATTTGGAGTAAATTCCTTAATTGATGTAATAGGCCATAAATCCATGTGATAGGTTCATTCCAGCATTAAGAGTGTCAAAGATATATATACATCTTTACTGCTCCACCAATGAGCATTTCACTTCTCTGTAGACAGTGACAGTGAGTAAGGCATGCGCCTCTTAGGAGCATCTGTCTCCACCACTTTCCCTCATCAAGACCGGCCTGAGACTTTTGCTGAATTTTTGGAACCGAAACTGAGCTGAAACCCTTCTTTAGGAGAATTAGATTGTTTCCTCTCCCTTTGTTCTTGAAAAAATCAACCAAAAGACTTAGTGTGCACATGGCCTTGAATAAAACCTGTCAGATCTTTTTAGTATCTTAAACCATTTCCTAATACACAATGCATTTACAGTCTGTATCCAAAGATGCTGCTTTACTGTATATTTCCGAATGCTCAACACAACCTAAACCAAAAAAAATTAAAACAGTGCATTAAGTATGAAAATCACTCATGAATTTCTCAGGGTATTGTGACGTAGTCAATATGATTCTTAAGCCTCATTCAGATGTCAGAGATTGTTCACGTACTGAAAAGATGGTAAAAATGTCCTCAGTGTTTTCATCAGTATTAGGGCTCATACTCACTGGCTGGAAAAAAATCGGTCCGTTTTATTAACCTGGCTTAAAGTGACCTTTCAATTGCAAGGTGGCTTTAACCCCTTATTAACCCATTCGCCACCGCTAC
This sequence comes from Oophaga sylvatica, assembly GCA_033576555.1. Taxonomy (NCBI): domain Eukaryota; kingdom Metazoa; phylum Chordata; class Amphibia; order Anura; family Dendrobatidae; genus Oophaga; species Oophaga sylvatica. The sequence goes on from JARQOD010000005.1 coordinate 192,355,918, forward strand.
AGGGTAATGGGAATAGACGGGCAAAGTGACAGAAAGGGCTAATCTAATTAGAGATTTGCCTTTTCTGGGGTATCTGGGGGCAGATGTTAGTAGCCAGGGGGGGGTACAAAAAAAAATGTACCCTCCCTAGGCTATTATTATCTGCCCCCACTCGCTTGCTTTGTCTGTCTGGTGGAGAAAATACAGCGGGAGCCCACACATTTTTTTTCAACGAATTTACACCTTTAATTAACCCCTACATGTCTGAAATTTTGCACACATACACTTATGTAATTGTAAGTTAAAACCATATATCAAAATACATGAAATGACATGGTTAACTGTGTGTAAACAATGTATCATTTCATGTCGGCTTCTGTGATTTCACAAAAGCTGGTAATTGAATTAGCGGCTATTATACTATGTAGAAGTGTATGAAGTATAAATATATATATATGTATGTGTCACAATGACATATATATATATTGTGAGACAGTGAAGGGGTGCGTACTGGACGGCGTGTATATCTCGCCCAGGTTTCTTAGCTGGGGCGCATAAAAAATAGGTTGTCAGTACGGTGTTCACTCCATTCCCATCCGGGACAGGCTTCCAGTTCAACCCTGAGTGAACACAGCTGCTTAATTAGACAGCTAGAAGTAGCTGCTTGGGGAATACAGAGGGGGCTCTCAGTCTGGATCTGACTTCAGACACTGTTGGAGTCTCCTGAAAACCTCACGCTGGTAACTACAGATTATATGTGTTATTTTGGGCCAGGCTATTAGAGTCTGGACCCGGTTAGTGAGGGTAATTATCTGTGTGTAGTAAGTAGCCGGAGAGGCTCAGATTTTCTGTTTATGATTTGGTTTTGATCACTTTCTGTTTGCTGTGGATTTTAATAAAGCTGTCTGCGGCCAGTTTACACCAGAGCTGCTGTCTGTGAATGAACTGTTTGTGCCACTCCGTCTGCCAGGACGGCGATCCCAGAGCTATATCCCCTGAAAAGCTTACAATTGGTGCTCGAATGCTGGGGCAGCACAGTGGCTGAAGACAGCAGCAAAGAAAAAAAAAAAAAAGGGTGTCTGCACCGCAAAACTGAACTTGTTGTGGAGAGGACTGTGGAGTCTATATGTCTTGGGTGAAGGCTGTCAGCCAGCCCAAGATGTCCGGCAGTATGGAGGAGTTCTTTAAGCAGCTGGTCCAGAACCAGCAGGCCATGCAGCAGCAACATCAGCAGGCCATGCAGCAGCTACACATACAGAGCCAGCAGCAACAGCAGGAGACCAACCAGTTATTACTGGAGCAGGTTGCAGCACTAACAAAAACTCTTAGCACCTCGTCCCCGAATGAAGACGCCGGGTCACCGGCATTATCCGCTGTAAAGAAGGCGGTAAAACAGACCCTGCAGAAGATGACGCCTCATGACGATGTGGAGGCATATCTAGCTATATTTGAGAGACTGGCAGAGAAGGAGAATCTGCCACAATCTGAATGGGCTATGGTGGTCGCGTCCTATCTGACTGGGGAACCCCAAAAAGCCTATTTTGACCTCAGCGAGCAGGACAGCAAAAACTATACTAAGTTGAAAGCGGAGATTCTTGCCCGCCTGGGTGTGACGAGGGCAGTCCGTGCCAGGAGAGTGCATAACTGGAGATACAGGCGAGACAAGCCTGCTCGCTCACAAATGTATGACTTGATTTCTTTAGTAAGGAAGTGGTTGAAACCTGACGTCAGCACCCCTGCCCAAATGGTCGAAAAGGTAGTGCTGGACCGGTACATCTGGGCCCTTCCTCCTGAGGTGCAGCTCTGGGTCGGACAGGGAGACCCCAAAGATGCCGATCAACTGGTCAGCTTGATAGAAAGGTATTTCGCCACCAAAGACTATCTACGTGACCAGCCGTCCGAGCGATCATCGGTTCGGAGTACCCAGCCTCCGTCATCTCCCGGTAAGAGAGTTCCAGCTGTGGGGGCAAGGGGGTCTGTTGATAGTCCGGGTCAGCCCCGAGGGGACATGTGTGAGCGAAAGGGTGATACTTTCCTGTCAGGAGACCCCAGGCCTAGAAAGGTCTACCCGTCTGAACACCCCAACCTGAGACAGTGTTGGAGATGCCGTGAACAAGGTCATCTTTCAGCCAATTGTCCACTAGCGGGGGAACCTATGGACTGTGACGCTGGACAGTCCCTCTCTTTCCTCGCGGAACCTGTGTGTGTGGCCACCCCAGTCGAGGAGACGGGTCCCCAGCTGTCTCCGGTGGTTATAAATGGCTGCCCAGTACAGGCCCTCCTGGACTCGGGGAGTCGAGTGACTCTGGTGCATGCCAGCATGGCTGATAGAGACTTCATCCCCGATAAACACCTGAGCGTGGTGTGCATACATGGAGACACCAAAGTCTACCCGGTAACTTCCGTGGACTTCGTCACCAAACTCGGGGAGATCTCGTATGAAGTGGGGGTAGTGAAGAACCTGATGCATCCCGCCATATTGGGTCGTGACTTTCCCCTGTTTTGGGGTCTCTGGGGGAAAAATGTTTCTGCTGGACAGTGTGATGAAGCTCCTACTGAGGGTGCGCAGTCCCAAGGGGCGGAACACAATGCTAGTGGGCCGTTAAATGATAATGATGCTAATGCTGATAATGATAATGATGATGACCATGATATTGATGCTGATACTGATAAAAATGAATTTCCATTACAGGTGATGTTGGGGGAGGGGGAGGATGTTTCTCTAGAACAGAATGTCCCTGACCTACCGGTGTCCCGTGGCAATTTTGGGAGTGAGCAATTGCAAGACCCCACTCTTAAACATGCCAGGGAGAATATAACTGTTCTGAATGAGATCCCACAAGAGCCCGGCTCTGATGAAAAATTTCCCCATTTTGCCATGAACAATGACCTGCTATACAGGGTCACTAAAGTAAAGGGAGAGGCCGTGAGTCAGCTCCTAGTACCTAAGCCATATAGAAGTATGGTGTTAGGTTTGTCCCATAACCACGTGCTGGGTGGGCACCTGGGGATGGACAAGACCCAGGAAAGAATCCTCCAGAGGTTTTACTGGCCAGGGGTTTATCGAGATGTGGAGGATTATTGCAAAACCTGCCCCACGTGTCAGATAAATGCTCCGGTGTCTCACTTCCGCAGTCCATTAATCCCGCTGCCGGTTATAGAGATACCATTTGAAAGGGTAGCGATGGACTTGGTAGGTCCTATTGTGAAATCAGCCAGGGGGTACCAATACATACTAGTGGTACTTGATTATGCAACCCGGTACCCCGAGGCTGTCCCTTTAAGAAATATGGCATCTAAAAATATTGCACGGGAACTCTTTCATATGTTTTCCAGGACAGGAATCCCTAAAGAGATCCTCACGGACCAAGGCACACCTTTTATGTCCAAGGTGATGAAGGAACTGTGTAAGTTGCTTAAAATCTCGCACCTTCGGACATCCGTGTATCACCCACAGACGGATGGGCTGGTTGAACGTTTTAACAAAACGTTGAAACATATGTTAAAGAAAGCAGTAGAGAAAGATGGGCGGGACTGGGACTACCTGTTACCCTACATAATGTTTTCAGTCAGAGAGGTGCCCCAGGCCTCTACGGGGTTTTCTCCCTTTGAGTTGGTATATGGTCGGCACCCGCGGGGCTTGCTTGACATAGCCAAGGAAGTATGGGAAACCGAGACAACTCCATATAAGAGTGTTATAGAGCATATTGCCCAGATGCAAGAGAGGATGGCTAAAGTTATGCCATTGGTTAAGAATCATCTGCAGAGAGTCCAAGAAGCTCAAAGCAGGGTATATAATCGGTCAGCAAAAGTTAGGACTTTTAACCCCGGGGATCGAGTCCTAATCCTAATTCCCACGGTGGAAAGTAAGTTTTTGGCCAAGTGGCATGGCCCATTCGAGATAGTACAGAAAATGAGCGAGGTCACTTACAAAGTACACCAACCTGGGAGACGAAAGCCCTACCAGGTGTACCATGTCAATTTGATCAAGGGACAGGAGGGACAGAGAGTCATTGTTGGCCTCGGGTGAAGTAGAGAAAGGTTGAAACCATCTCCACCTCCTGTGACCATTGGTGAGACATTGTCCGTGCACCAAAAACAGGAAGTACGGGAGTTTCTGCAGAAAAATCAGCAGAGGTTTTCTGACTTGCCCGGCCGGACTTCTCTCGTAAAACACCATATCGAGACTGAGCCCGGTACTAAGGTCAAGATAAAACCGTACAGAATTCCAGAAGCCCGCAGAAAGATAGTCTCTACTGAAATCAAACGCATGCTAGACCTCGGGGTCATTGAGGAGGCCCAAAGCGAGTGGTGTAGCCCGATTGTCCTGATCCCAAAACCTAATGGAACCTGGAGGTTCTGTAATGATTTCAGAAAGTTGAACGAAGTGTCGAAATTTGACGCATACCCGATGCCACGGGTAGACGAGCTAATCGAGAGGTTAGGGGGTGCCCGTTTATATTACAACCCTCGATCTGACAAAAGGGTACTGGCAGATACCCCTATCTGAGGAAGCAAAAGAAAAAACGGCCTTTGCAACCCCGGAAGGTTTGTTTCAGTTTCTTGTGATGCCATTCGGGTTGCATGGGGCCCCAGCTACCTTTCAGAGGCTTATGGATCTGATCCTGCGCCCGCATCAAGCCTATGCGGCTGCCTACCTGGATGATGTGGTAATTTTCAGTTCCGATTGGGAGAGCCACCTCGCTAAGGTACAAGCCGTCTTAGACTCGATAGGCGGAGCTGGGCTGAACATAAACCCAGAGAAATGTGCAATTGGACTAGAAGAGGCCAAGTACCTGGGATATGTCATTGGCAGGGGGCTGATCAAGCCACAAATCGATAAGGTAGAGGCAATTCGGAACTGGCCTGTACCCCTCACAAAACGACAGGTCAAAGCGTTTCTGGGCATCACTGGGTACTATCGTAGATTCGTATCAAATTATGCCTCCATTGCTGCCCCATTGACCGACCTGACAAAAGGGGGGAAATCAAAAATGTTGAATTGGAATCCAGAGGCAGAAAAAGCATTTCTGTCGTTGAAAATGGCTTTGTGTCAAAGACCAGTTCTGGTCACCCCTAATTTCAGGGAAGAGTTTCTTGTTCAAACTGATGCCTCTAATGTGGGGTTAGGGGCGGTGTTGTCACAGGTCGTGAAGGGTGAAGAACACCCAGTCATGTATCTAAGTCGAAAATTGACACCGGCTGAACAAAATTATGCCATTGTGGAGCGAGAGTGCCTTGCAATCAAATGGGCGCTGGACTCGCTGCGTTATTACCTCTTGGGTAGAAAATTTAAATTGCAGTCAGACCATGCTCCTCTGGCATGGATGAAGCAGAACAAGGAAAGGAATGCCAGGGTGACAAGGTGGTTCCTTTCGCTTCAAGAATTCAATTTCTCGGTCGAGCGTAGACCTGGGAAATTACAGGGTAATGCGGATGCTTTGTCCAGAGTTCACTGTCTCTTTGGAGTTGTTGACCAGCCCTCCGGTCTGGAGAAGAGGGGGGGATATGTGAGACAGTGAAGGGGTGCGTACTGGACGGCGTGTATATCTCGCCCAGGTTTCTTAGCTGGGGCGCATAAAAAATAGGTTGTCAGTACGGTGTTCACTCCATTCCCATCCGGGACAGGCTTCCAGTTCAACCCTGAGTGAACACAGCTGCTTAATTAGACAGCTAGAAGTAGCTGCTTGGGGAATACAGAGGGGGCTCTCAGTCTGGATCTGACTTCAGACACTGTTGGAGTCTCCTGAAAACCTCACGCTGGTAACTACAGATTATATGTGTTATTTTGGGCCAGGCTATTAGAGTCTGGACCCGGTTAGTGAGGGTAATTATCTGTGTGTAGTAAGTAGCCGGAGAGGCTCAGATTTTCTGTTTATGATTTGGTTTTGATCACTTTCTGTTTGCTGTGGATTTTAATAAAGCTGTCTGCGGCCAGTTTACACCAGAGCTGCTGTCTGTGAATGAACTGTTTGTGCCACTCCGTCTGCCAGGACGGCGATCCCAGAGCTATATCCCCTGAAAAGCTTACAATATATATATATATGTATTCTATGTGTATGTATCTAGTGTTTTGTGAGCTGTCAGTGTGATTGTGGGATGAATTGGCGGCTTTTCAAAGGAGACTGGTGCGTATAAATTGGACAGCACTTGCATGGTGTGAGTGCTGTGCGATGATTTCTCGCACCCATTGACTTGCATTGGCAATTATCATGCCAAAATCGCATCAAATCGCAGCATGCTGCGATTTTTTTCTCACACCAATTTCTGATGAGAAAAAAATCGCAAATGAGAACTCACCTATTGAATAACATTGGTCAGATTTGAATCCGATTTTTTTTCGGCTGAATATCATCCGTTTTCAGCGCCAGTGAGTATGAGCCCTTAGGGCGTATTTTCGGTCCAAGTGCGATCTAACCAATGTTAGTCTATGGGGCTGTGCACAAGTCAGATTTTTTCTTCGGACAGAGTCTGTCCAATGAAAAAAATCACTATATGCTGATTTTGATCCAATATTTGGATCGCATTAGGCCATGCAAGTCAGTGATTCGATATCTGAGTGCACTCTGATTTCCACAGGCTGACAGAATGGAGAAGATGGAGGTATTTTTTTTCCTCCATCTTCTCCTCATGCAAAATAATTGTATCACACTGTGATCACACTCTGATCAGCGTGTGATTAACATAATCGACCCCATTCTCTCAGATGAGGGAATACACGGTTGTCTACACCTGCCCTTAGACTATAATGGCTACGTATTCCAACTGTGAAAACCCTGGGCAGAACACATATGTGGGCGCCCTTCAAAATCAGGTATCACAAATGTCTGTGAACTCTGATGGTATGTATGAGAAGCCAGCTCCTCAGCCATTTTTACACACCCACATAATTAGTGCAAGGGCCATTGTGAAATCTTGTGGGTAGCAGCCCCTGCAGGAGAACTACCGAGTTCAGGAGAAGCCCCTAGGATTAAGTGGTGCTGGAGATCAAGGAGGCCAGCCAGTTCCTTTGCTGAGGTACTTTCGTGTAAGCCTGAGGAGTGTTATGTTTCGGTAGCTGAGGAGTGCAGGCAAAAAAGGAAATACACCAGAGCAGTTGGAATCTATGAGATTGCAGTACCCTGACTAACCACCACAACTAGAGGCAGCCGTGGAGCGTTCCTACGTTGGTCCTAGACGCCTCGTCACAGCCTGAGAAACTAACTACACCTAAAGATAGAAATAGGAAAGCTATCTGCCCCGGAGCAGAACCCCAAAGATAATAGAAAGCCCCCAAACATGTAATGGCGGTTAGACAAGAGGAAATACTGACACAGAAAGAAAACAGTATGAGCAAACGCTGGGGCCCAAACTATCTAAATAGAAAAGGATAGGAAGGGTACTTACTGCAATCCCAGAAAACACTGAAAAAACACCAACTCTACTAATTTCAAAATCACCTGAGATCACACGACCTCTACCACCTAAATTAGTTCTCTGGTGTAACAAAAACAGCAGCCACTGAAAAAACTGGAAAAAGCAAAAGTACAAAACACAGTGGCTGGACTAAACTGAGAGGGCAAAAGCCCCCGGAGGGGACCCTGAAGGCCCCCACAGAAGTGCAGGACAAAATGCAAAAATATAGCAAAAACACAAAATAAGAAATTGTCTTATCTGATAGCAGGAGATGCAGACACGACACAGCAGGCTACAAGGGAAACTGGAAAGAAGGATTCAGACCAGAACAATTGGTCACCGGCAACCCTGATGGGAAAATGATTCCCTTAAATAAGACCAATCAGTAACACCTGATTCCCAATCCTCACTAGTACCGCTTGTAACCACCAGAGGGAGCCTCTGCTCAGAACTCATCTCAAACCCATTCACAACAGTACCCCCCCCTTGAGGAGGGGTCACCGAACCCTCATTTGAGCAACCAGGTCGGTCAGGATGAGTTCTATGATACGCACGGATAAGTCTCCTAGCATGGATGTCCGAAGCAAACACCCAAGAATTATCTTCCTGACCATAACCTCTCCATTTAACCAAATACTGGAGTCTTCGTCTAGAAAAACGAGAATCCAATATTTTCTCAACCACATACTCCAGATTGCCCTCAACCAAAACAGGGTCAGGAGGCACAGCAGCAGGAACCACTGGCTCAACAAACCTCTTCAACAAGGACTTGTGGAACACGTTATGGATCTTAAATGTCCCTGGAAGAAGCAAACGAAAAGAAACAGGATTAATAATCTCCATGATCTTATAAGGTCCAATGAACCTAGGCTTAAATTTAGAAGATGCTACTCTCATAGGAATATTCTTTGAGGACAACCAGACCAAGTCCCCCACTTTAAACCGAGGACCATCAGTCCTATGCCGGTTAGCAAACCGCTGGGCCTTCTCCTGAGAGAGGGACAACCTCTCCACTACCTGGTCCCAAATCTGCTGCATACGCTCAACAACAGAGTCAACACCTGGACAGACAGAAGCCTCTGTCTGTCCTGAAGAAAATCGAGGGTGAAACCCAGAATTACAGAAAAACGAGACATCAAAGTGGCAGAGCTAGCCCTATTATTAAGAGCAAACTCAGCCAAAGGCAAAAAAGAGACCCAGTCATCCTGATCAGCAGACACAAAGCATCTTAGATAAGTCTCCAATGTCTGGTTTGTTCTCTCAGTTTGACCATTGGTCTGAGGATGAAATGCCGAGGAGAAAGACAATTGAACACCCAGTTTAGAACAAAAAGTCCTCCAAAATCTGGAAACAAACTGGACTCCTCTGTCAGACACAATGTTCTCAGGAATGCCGTGTAAACGAACCACGTGCTGAAGGAACAAAGGCACCAATTCAGAGGAGGAAGGCAACTTAGGTAATGGCACAAGATGTATCATTTTGGAAAACCTATCACAAATTACCCAGATGGTGGTCATTCTCTGAGAAACAGGAAGATCGGAAATGAAATCCATAGAGATATGGGTCCATGGTCTCTTGGGCACAGGCAATGGCATCAACAAACCACTAGAGCGAGAGCAAGGCTTGGAGCGAGAGCAAGTCCCGCAGGACTGCACAAATTCCCTGACATCGCGAGACAAGGTAGGCCACCAAAAGGACCGACTAACCAAGTCTCTGGTACCAAAAATTCCGGGATGCCCAGCCAATGCGGAACAATGAATCTCAGACATCACACTCTTTTTCCATTGGTCCGGGACAAACAATTTTCCAACAGGGCAGCGCTCGGGCCTATCCTCCTGACACCCCTCCAAAGCAAGTCTCAAATTGGGCGAGATGGCGGAAAGAACTACACCCTCCTTCAAAATAACAGAGGGATCAGATAGCTCAGGAGAGTCCGCAAGGAAACTCCTCGAGAGGGCATCCGCCTTAACATTCTTAGTGCCAGGAAGAAAGGAAACCACAAAATTAAAACGTGTGAAAAACAAGGCCCACCTGGCCTGTCTAGGATTGAGTCGCTTGGCAGATTCCAGATAGACCAGATTCTTATGGTCCGTAAGGACCACCACCTGATGTTTGGCTCCCTCCAGCCAATGTCTCCACTCTTCAAAAGCCCACTTCATGGCCAATAACTCCCGATTACCCACGTCATAATTACGTTCAGTAGGAGAAAATTTTCGAGAGAAAAAGGCACAAGGGTTACTTTTAGAGGTCTCTGGATCTTTTTGGGACAAAACGGCACCTGCCCCAATTTCAGAGGCATCAACCTCCACCTGAAATGGCAGAGAAACATCAGGCTGCCGTAGAACAGGAGCAGAAGTGAATCTCTGCTTAAGTTCCTGAAACGCAGAGACTGCCTCAGGAGGCCAATTCACCACATCAGAACCCTTTCTGGTCAAATCAGTTAATGGTTTAACAATAACAGAGAAATTACCAATAAATTTACGATAAAAATTGGCAAAACCCAAAAATCTCTGAAGAGCCTTTAATGAAGTAGGTTGGACCCAATCACAGATGGCCTGAACCTTGACCGGGTCCATTTCAATAACAGATGGGGACAAAATGAATCCCAGAAATGAGATCTTCTGTACGCCAAAAAGACACTTTGATCCCTTCACATACAGAGCATTCTCTCTCAAAATCTGGAATACAGTTCGAACATGTTTCACATGAGAGTCCCAGTCATTAGAAAAAATCAAGATATCATCCAAATAAACAATCAGAAACTTGTCCACAAAATCCCTGAAAATGTCATTCATGAAGGACTGGAAGACGGAAGGAGCATTAGTGAGCCCAAAGGGCATCACAAGGTACTCAAAATGCCCTTCAGGGGTGTTAAATGCCGTCTTCCATTCATCCCCGTGCTTAATGCGAATAAGGTTATACGCCCCCCTGAGGTCAAGCTTGGTAAACCAAGTAGCGTTTTTCACCCTGGAAAACAGGTCAGAAATCAAGGGTAACGGGTATTGATATTTCACAGTAATATTGTTCAAGAGACGATAATCAATACACGGCCTTAATGAACCATCTTTTTTGGCCACAAAGAAAAAACCGGCACCTAAGGGTGAAGAGGATGGTCTGATATGACCCTTCTCCAATGATTCCTTGATATAAGACCGCATAGCGTCATGTTCAGGTACAGACAAGTTAAAAAGGCGACCCTTAGGGAATTTACTACCTGGCACTAATTCAATAGCGCAGTCATAGCTCCTATGGGGAGGTAAGGATGCAGATTTACTTTCGCTAAACACATCAGAAAAATCAAACAAAAAGTCAGGAACATCCTCAGCCTGGGGGAGGCAGAAAAAACAGGAGTGTTGGTATTAACACATTGGCAGCCCCAACTGGTTACAGACACAGATTTCCAATCCAAAACAGGATTATGAGACTGTAACCAAGGGAAACCCAGCACGATAATGTCATGCAGATTATATAGAACCAAAAATTTGCAGCACTCCTGGTGATCAGGTTCAACCCTCATTATCACCTGAGTAGAAAACTGGGGTTTATTCTCAGCCAAAGGGGTAGAATCGATCCCCAGTAGGGGAATAGACTTCTGTAGAGGTATCAAAGGAAATCCACAACATTTAGCAAAATCATAATCCATCAGGTTAATAGCTGCTCCAGAATCAACGAAAGCCTGAGCAGAAAATGAGGACAGAGAGCATATCAGAGTGACAGTTAATAAAAACTTAGTCTGAACACTACCCAAGACAACTGAGCGTGCAAAACGTCTTCCCCGCTTAGGGCAGACTGAAATAGCATGAGAGGCATCACCACAGTAGAAACATAACCCCTTGCGCTTTCGAAACTCATGACGCTGTGCCCCAGACACCACTCCATCACACTGCATGGGCTCAGCAGCTGGCTCACAAGGCAACACCACTCCACGCATACTTCTCCGCTCACGCAAACGTCTGTCAATTTGAATCGCTAATGACATAGAATCATTGAGACCAGAGGGGACAGGGAATCCCACCATAACATCCTTTACATTATCTGACAGACCCTTCCGGAAAAGGGCCGCCAAAGCGTCGTCATTCCATTTGGTCAGGACTGCCCACCTACGGAATCTCTGACAGTATAACTCAGCGTCATCAAGCCCTTGATTTAATGCCAACAAGGCTTTTTCAGCTTGATCAGTGACATTAGGCTCATCGTACAATAACCCCAAAGCCTGAAAAAATGCATCAACATCACTCAAAACAGGATCCCCAGGTATCAGGGAAAAAGCCCAATCCTGAGGATCGCCGCGCAGGAGAGAGATGACAATTTGAACCTGCTGCGCTGCGTTTCCTGAGGACTTAGATTTTAAGGCAAAAAACAATTTACAGTTATTTTTGAAATTCTGAAACTTAGCTCGATCCCCTAAAAACAAATCTGGCATGGGGATCCTAGGTTCCACAACAGGCAACCTAGCAAGATAGGTAGCAATACTCTGAACCTCAGTGGCAAGCTGATCCACACGGCCAGACAACTGTGCAAACTCCATTGGGAGAAAAGATCCTCCCCAGCACCCAGAGATACAGAGGAAAAAAAAAAAAAAATGCAACAAACAGAAAAATATCTCTGACAACTCTGACAACCTTTCTTCCTTCAAAATATTTTTCCCTTCTGTGAGTACCATACAATTTTTTAGGGCCGGTGATACTGTTATGTTTCGGTAGCTGAGGAGTGCAGGCAAAAAAGGAAATACACCAGAGCAGTTGGAATCTATGAGATTGCAGTACCCTGACTAACCACCACAACTAGAGGCAGCCGTGGAGCGTTCCTACGTTGGTCCTAGACGCCTCGTCACAGCCTGAGAAACTAACTACACCTAAAGATAGAAATAGGAAAGCTATCTGCCCCGGAGCAGAACCCCAAAGATAATAGAAAGCCCCCAAACATGTAATGGCGGTTAGACAAGAGGAAATACTGACACAAGAAAAAAACAGTATGAGCAAACGCTGGGGCCCAAACTATCTAAATAGAAAAGGATAGGAAGGGTACTTACTGCAATCCCAGAAAACACTGAAAAAACACCAACTCTACTAATTTCAAAATCACCTGAGATCACACGACCTCTACCACCTAAATTAGTTCTCTGGTGTAACAAAAACAGCAGCCACTGAAAAAACTGGAAAAAGCAAAAGTACAAAACACAGTGGCTGGACTAAACTGAGAGGGCAAAAGCCCCCGGAGGGGACCCTGAAGGCCCCCACAGAAGTGCAGGACAAAATGCAAAAATATAGCAAAAACACAAAATAAGAAATTGTCTTATCTGATAGCAGGAGATGCAGACACGACACAGCAGGCTACAAGGGAAACTGGAAAGAAGGATTCAGACCAGAACAATTGGTCACCGGCAACCCTGATGGGAAAATGATTCCCTTAAATAAGACCAATCAGTAACACCTGATTCCCAATCCTCACTAGTACCGCTTGTAACCACCAGAGGGAGCCTCTGCTCAGAACTCATCTCAAACCCATTCACAACAGAGGAGCCATGGATACCAAGGTCCAGGCTGAGGGGAGACGTTTTAGTGCACGTATAGTGCTATCAGCATCGGAAGTGAGGAGCTGCTACACATTGCCAGAAAAGACCTGGTCCATCACACCATGAGGAGCTGTTGGCTGCGTGTACAGAATAACTATGGAAAGCTGTAATCATCATCATCAACTGCTCCACTAAAAGTTAGGTTTGTTTTCTATGGCACCTGAGGTCTGGACATTGCTCACTGAGACGGGCTGATCCTGCATCTCTTCCACAACTTCTCCCTTTTTATTCTGCCGAGAACGGCTACCAGCCAGTGACACCACCGTGACCGTTGGCTGCCTTTATACCACGTCTCAGTGGAAGCCGACTCAGACACATCCGTAAGAAACGGACGTCTGAACAAGCCTTTAAACGCGCCTTTCGGCATGCCATTGGATATTCTTTGTTACCTCTTGCTATTTCTTAAGTACTACTGTATAGCCACACTGCTTCAACACCCAGATGATTCCTATCCTGTTATTTGCATAGCGTGAACATTAATTGAAAGTATGTTCACATGGGTCATATATGCTAATGGTTTTCAGCCCAAATTTCCCAGAAAATCTATGTTATATAGTACGTTCATTATAAATGACATCTTCCAAAGTCTCATGTAAAAGTTGCAGAGTAAATCCATAGTTTAAGGGACTTTTTGGGCAAGAAGAAATGAACACCAATCCATAGGTGTAGGACAAAAGATTAAATATTTGGTAAACTTACAGTATTTTTTTTCACAGCAGAATCCACAGAAAAATCAGCTCCATTTGATTCATCATGTGGACATGCAGGATAGTTGAAAGGAATCTGTTGCCAGATTTTTGCTACCCCATCTGAAAGCAGCATAATGTAGGAAAGAAAACCCTGATTTCAGCGATGTATCACTTGGTTTACTGAGTGCAGCAGTTGTGACACAATCAAAGTTTTAGATGTAGCATGTAGCAGAGCTCAGAAAACTAATCCCGCCCACACCACAGCTTTCTGTGTGTTGTCTATTGACAGTGAGATGCTTATCAGAAGAGGGGGTGTGGTTGGACCAGGGCTCATTGGAGCTGTAGCCGGGCAGTAATACTCACCTGGTCAGGGTCGGACACTGACAGCTTGGGACCCCTGCTCAAGAAATGTGTTTGAGCCCCCAGAATTTTATGACAACCAAGCAATAAATAAATGTATACTATTATATATATATATATATATATATATTATATATATATATATATATACAACCCCTGGCAAAAATTATGGAATCACCAGCCTTGGAGGATATTCATTCAGTTGCTTTATTTTGTTGAAAAAAAACAGATCACAAACATGGCACAAAACTGAAGTAATTTCAAATGGCAACTTTCTGGCTTTTAGAACCACTAAAAGAAATCAAGAACAAATAATATAGTAGTCAGTAATAGTTATTTTTTAACAAAGCATAGGGAAAAAATTATGGATTCACTCAATTCTGAGGGAAAAAATTATGGAATCACCCTGTAAATTTTCATTCCCAAAACTAACACCTGCATCAAATTAGATCTGTTCGTTAGTCTGCATCTTAAAAGGAGTGATCACACCTTGGAGAGCTGTTGCACCAAGTGGACTGACATGAATCATGGCTCCAACACGAGAGATGTCAATTGAAACAAAGGAGAGGATTATCAAACTCTTAAAAGATGGTAAATCATCAAGCAATATTGCAAAAGATGTTGGTTGTTCACAGTCAGCTGTGTCTAAAATCTGGACCAAATACAAACAACATGGGAAGGTTGTTAAAGGCAAACATACTGGTAGACCAAGGAACACATCAAAGCGTCAAGACTGGAAACTTAAAGCAACATGTCTCCAAAACATGAAATGCACAACAAAACAAATGAGGAACGAATGGGTGGAAACTGGAGTCAACGCCTGTGACCGAACTGTAAGAAACTGCCTAAAGGAAATGGGATTTACATACAGAAAAGCTAAACGAAAGCCATCATTAACACCTAAGCAGAAAAAAACAAGGTTACAATGAGCTAAGGAATTGCAATGGTGGACTGTGGATGACTGGATAAAAGTCATATTCCGTGATGAATCGCGAATCTGCATTGGGCAAGGTGATGATGCTGGAACTTTTGTTTGGTGCCGTTCCAATGAGAATTATAAAGATGACTGCCTGAAGAGAACATGCAAATTTACACAGTCATTGATGATATGGGGCTGCATGTCAGGTAAAGGCATTAGGGAGATGGCTGTCATTACATTTTCAATAAATGCACAAGTTTATGTTGATATTTTGGACATTTTTCTTATCCCATCAATTGAAAGGATGTTTGGGAATGATGAAATCATTTTTCAAGATGATAATGCATCCTGCCATAGAGCAAAAACTGTGATAACATTTCTTGAAAAAAGACACATAAGGTCAATGTCATGGCCTGCAAATAGTCCAGATCTCAATCCAATCGAAAATCTTTGGTGGAAGTTGAAGAAAATGGTCCATGACAAGGCTCCAACCTGCAAAGCTGATCTGGCAACAGCAATCAGAGAAAGTTGGAGCCAGATTGATGAAGAGTACTGTTTGACACTTATTAAGTCCATGCCTCAGAGACTGCAAGCTGTTGTAAAAGCCAGAGGTGGTGCAACAAAATACTATTGATGTGTTGGAGTGTTTTTTGTTTGTTTTTCATGATTCCATAATTTTTCCCTCAGAATTGAGTGATTCCATAATTTTTGCCCTATGCTTGGTTAAAAAAAATAGCCATTACTGACTACCACATTATTTGTTCTTGATTTCTTTTAGTGTTTCTTAAAGCCAGAAAATTGGCATTTGAAATGACTTCAGTTTTGTGCCATGTCTGTGATCTGTTTTTTTCCAACAAAATAAAACTGAATTAACATCCTCCAAGGTCGGTGGTTCCATAATTTTTGCCAGGGGCTGTATATAGCAGAGACTTAACAATACTGGAGGGACATATGGGAGAAGGAAAAAACACACAACACCAGTGCAACGTGGCTGCAAGATCTGAGAATGAAGCAGACATCCAACAGCGGGTCAAGAACATGAAGAGCTGGACAGCACCTGGTCCAGACATGATCCACACCTACTGCCTGAAGAAATTAACAGCGGTACATGAACACATGGCAAAGCAGATGAACCAACTGCTAGAAGCAGGCCACCACCCAGCTTGGCTAACACAAGGAAGAACAGTGCTGATCATAAAGGATCCTAACAAAGGACCAGTTCCATCCAACTACTGCCCAATAACTTGCCTTACAACAACATGGAAACTCTGTCAGGCATCATAGCCACCAAGCTACAGAACCATATGAACCAGTACATGAATCTAGCTCAGAAAGGCATTGGGACCGACACCAGAGGCACTTAGCACCAGCTCCTAGTAGATAGAGCAGTTGCTCAAGATTCAAGATCCAGACAGACCAATCTCAGCACAGCCTGGATTGACTACAGGAAAGCCTATGACTCAATGCCATACACATGGATCTGTGAGTGCTTGGCTCTCTACAATGTCAACAGGAAATTAAGAACCTTCCTCAGAAACTCAATGGGGCTATGGAAAACAACATTAGAAGTCAACTAAAGATAACTAGCACAAGTATCCATCAAATGCGGCATATGCCAAGGTGATGCACTGTCCCCATTGCTGTTTTGCATAGGCTTGAACCTCCTCAGTCAGATAATTACAGAGTCTGGCTATGGATACAAGTTCAAGAGTGGAAGCACAATCAGCCACCTCCTCTACATGGATGACATCAAGCTGTATGCGAAAAACAAACAAGATTTTGATTCACTGATCCACCTGACAAGGATCTACAGCGAAGACATCTGGATGTCCTTCGGCCTGGAGAAGTGTGGCCGGTTGGTAATAAAGAGAGGCAAGGTAGTCAAGACCGATGGAGTGGAATTACCAGCAGGGCACGTAGCAGATGTACAGACATGCTACAAGTACCTCGGCATCCCACAGGGATACGGTAACCATGATGAGGAGGCAAGGAAAGCAGCAACATCCAAATACCATCAATAGTTAAGACAGGTCCTGAAGAGCCAGCTCAATGGGAAGAATAAGATTCATGCCATTAATACATATGCCCTGCCAGTTATCAGATACCCTGCTGGCATAGTGTGCTGGCCAAGAGAAGAGATGGAAGCTGCAGATATGAAGACAGAAAAACTCCTCACAATGCATGGAGGTCTCCAACCTAAGTCTAGCACCCAAAGATTGTATACCAACAGAAAGGAGGGTGGTCGAGGCTTGATAAGTATCCAAGCCACCATCACGGACGAAACAAGGAGTATCCAGGAATACATCAGAAAAATGGCACCAAAAGGTGAGATGCTGAGAGAAAGCCTAAGGCAACAACAACAGATCTGGAAGGAAGAACAGGAACATGAAGTGCTATGGCAAGACAAGCCTCTGCATGGTATGTACCATCAACAGATAATGGAGGTGGCTGCCATGGAGAAATCCTACCAATGGATGGAGAAAGCTGGACTCCGAGACAGCACTGAGGCACTAATCATAGCGGCACAAGAACAAGCACTAAGTACCAGATCCATAGAAGCAGGGATATACCACACAAGACAAGACCAAGGTGCAGACTATGCAAAGAAACCCCAGAAACCGTCCAACACATAGTGTCAGGATAGAAAATGCAAGCAGGAACAGCATATACTGAACGCCACAACCAAGTAGCGGGAATTGTATACAGGAACATCTGCACAGCATATGGGCTAAGTCCTCCTAAGTCCAGGTGGGAGACCCCAGAAAAAGTGGTGGAGAATGAAAGGGCTAAAATCCAGTGGGACTTCAAGATCCAGATGGATAAGCAGGTGTTGGCTAACCAACCAGACATTGTCATAGTAGACAAGGATCAGAAGACTGCAATGATAATAGATGTGGCAATGCCAAGTGACAGCAACATCAGAAAGAAGGAATATGAGAAGCTGGAGAAATACCAGGGCCTCAAAGAACTGAAGAAGATGGAGAAGATGTGTAAGGTGAACGCAACAGTGATTCCAGTGGTGATAGGAGCACTTGGAGCAGTGACCCATAAGTTGGAAAATTGGCTACAACAGATCCTAGGAGCAACATCTGAGCTCTCTGTACAGAAAAGCACAATGCTGGGAACAGCTAAGATCCTGTGCAGAACCCTCAAACTCCCAGGCCTCTGGTAGATGACCTGAGAATGAGAAAGGACAACAAAGACCACCCCCAGTGGGGGTGAGAAGGAAGTTTTATATACTGTATATATAATATATATATATATATATATATATATAATATATATATTCATAGTCTCCTCTCATTATGTATATTGCCATCCCTTACTACACAATGCTACACAGTGCCCTGTCTTGTTATATACAGTCCTGTCCCTTACATATTGGATTGTCTTGTTATTTATAGCACCCTGCTCTTTAAGACATACTGTCCTCTCTTGTTATATATAAACTGAAATAGCTGCTGATGGAGCATGGAAAAGCTTCTTTTCTGATGGAGGTGGCTTATGGACTAGTCTTCTGATCAGATACTGCTCTGTCAGCAGTCATTGTATTTTATATCTAACAAGAGAGGTCTCTATGTAATAAAGAGAGGACAAGGTGAATACAAAAATAATTAGAATACACTATAAGGGACGGAGCTATATATAACAAGACATGATACTATGTAATAATGGGACAGCACTGTGCATAACAGAAGATGCTACATAATAAGGGTCCTCCCTATACACAACTAGAGAGGATTATAAGTAATGAGGTACGCTGCTTCTAGTAATAATGTCCGCCAAACTGGGCCAATTCATGGGATGTCTCCCAACCTGGCCTCCTTCTTGGTATAATGTCCCCATCCTAGTTCCCTTCCTGTTATAATGTTCACCATCCTGTTCCCCTTCTTGGTATAATGTCCCACATCCTGGTCCCCTTTCATGCTATATTGTGCCCTATCCTGTTGCCCCATCCTGGTATAATGTGCCCCATCCTGCTATAATGTGCCCTATCCAGGTATAAATGTGCCCAATCCTGGTATATATATGCCCCATCCACGTATATATCCCACATCCTGCTTAATGTGCCCTGTTTTGAAATACATTAAAACAAATGATATTACTCGCTTTCCCCCCACACTCCCATGACGCGCGGGGTCCTCTTCTCCAACAGTCAGCAGCTGACTTCAGCATCCCCAGTCACGGAAAAGCCGATGTTAGCTTCCGGCCTTTGATTGTTCAGCGGTGTTTAATGCAGTGGAAGGAGCCAGCAGGTTCCCTGCGCTGCAATAGTTTTTAGCTTAATTTGTGTCCTTGGATGCACTTTCAGCTGAAGGAGTCGCTGGTGGCAGCAGGCCCCCCTCCACCTCAGGGCACCAGTGCAGCTGCAGCAGCTGCATAGATAAAAGGTCCGCCTATGCACCTGGTGATTAAACCTTCATTGTAGTAAGCAACAGCACACAACCTGATAAGAGACATATTGCTGAAAATTGTGTTTCAGCCCATATTTCATGCTGTCTTCAGATTACATAGCAAAAACCTGCTGACAGATTCCCTTTGATGATAATAAAAATAATAATTTTTATTTCCATAGCTCCAAAATATTCTGCAGCCCTTTAAATATCAGAGGAGACACATACAGATATTACAGAATAATACACAGTTATTATTATTATACATTCATTTATTCTATGGCGCTTTACATGTGAAAGGGGCAAATATAGACAAGTACAATAAATATGAGCAATACAAGGCACACACAGGTACAGAAGGAGAGAGGACCCTGCCGCAAGGGCTCTCAGTCTACAGGGGATGGGTGAGAATACACTAGGAGAGGGTAGAGCTGGTCATGCGGCTGTTCAGTAGACTGAGGATCACTGCAGGTTGTAGACTTGTCGGAAGAGATGGGTCTTCAGGTTCCTTTTGAAGGTTTCCGTGGTAGTCGAAAGCCTGATGTGTTGGGGTAGAGAGTTCCAGAGTATAGGGGAGGCACGGAAGAAGTCTTGTGTGCGGTTGTGGGAAAAAAGATAAGAGGAGGAGTAGAGAAGGATATCTTGAGATGATCGAAGGTTGCGTGTAGGTAAGTATCGGGAGACCATGTCACAGATTTATGGAGGAGACAGGTTGTGGATGGCTTTGTATGTCATAGTTAGGGTTTTGAACTGGAGCCTCTGGACAATAGGAAGTCAGTGAAGGGCTTGGCAGAGAGGAGAGGCTGGGGAGTAACGGGGAGACAGGAGGATTAGTCGGGCAGCAGAGTGCAGAATGGATTGGAGTGGTGCAGGAGTGCTAGAGGGGAGGCCAGAGAGTAGGAGGTTGCAATAGTCGAGGCAGGAGATGATGAGGGTGTGCACTAGCGTTTTTGCAGTTTCTTGGTCAAGGAATGTACGGATCCGAGAAATATTTTTGAGTTGGAGCCGGCAGGAGGAAGTAAGGGCTTGGATATGTGGATTGAAAGAGAGGGCAGAGTCGAGGATCACTCCGAGGCACTGAACATGCGGGTCTGGGGAATGTGAGCAGCCATTGACATGGATGGATAGGTCTAGTGGAGGGGTACAGTGAGATGGGGGAAAGATTATGAATTCTGTTTTTGTCCATGTTCAGTTTTAGAAAGCGAGCAGAAAAGAAAGCTGAAATAGCGGACAGACAGTTCAACACATACCAAGAAGGGTGAGGATCATGCTTTCAATCTTACAATTTATGAGGAAATAGGGGGGCACAGGGTTGCCAACCACCCAGAAATTCCAGGACAGTCCATAAGAATAGAACACTCTTTTAGCTGCCCGTAAAAAAAAAATTAATACGTCAGTGATTCTTTGAACCTGGAGAAACATACAAATTATTTTGACTGTAATTATCATTATTTTACAGTTTACAGTGAATGCAGCTGATGCCTTATCAGAAGTATGGGCTGTAGACCTGGATCACTATCATAATGAACTATTGTCTCAGTAAAACTTGCATTTTATTCTTCAAAATCCTTGGCGCTTGTATGTCTATGAGTCCAATCGGCGGTCCTATCAGTGTCCCCTGTATGACTGCACTGGACTCATGCATATAAACACCAGGGATTTTATTGAATAAAATATGAGTTAGGCTATGTTCACACTATGAGTATTTGGTCACTATGTTACCTCAGTAGTATCTGTAAGCCAAAACCAGGAGTGGGTGATAAATACAGAAGTGGTGATGTGTTTCTATTATACTTTCCCTCTGATTGTGCCACTCCTGGATTTGGTTTACAAATACTGAGTTAAAAAAACCTCACCAAATACTGACTGTGTGAATGTGGCCTTTGGCTGTGTGCAAACATGGTCTTTGTCAGGCAGTTTCCGCTAGTAATTCTTGAAAAATCACTGTAAAACCAATTCAAAAATTGAAGATAATGCATAGCAATGTAAAAATGACAGCTTCTCACATGTTACGTCTCTTGTTAATTCTTTAACCGCGTCAGCAATTAGAAACCGTGAAGTGGTGGAAAAAAAATCACATCCTCGTTCTTTGTGTGGGTATTTTATAGTTGAAAGTATAGAAAAAAGAAAGGCAAAAGCTAAAGGCAAAACCGCCAATGAAGCTGCTTAAGGGAAAAAAACACCAGCTGTTCCCTGACATGGCGTCAGCTCAGCAAACCTTAGTTCAAAAAACACAGCGTGCAAATGGCCTATAATGGCTACCTGTAATCTATACATATAAAACTAGCTATGAACCCGTTCTATGCCAGGGTGGCAAGCATTTTTATAGGTATATGGTCTCCCATCCTGGTATGTGCTGCCCCCTCCTATCCTGGTATGCATGGCACCCCTCATCCCTATACTGGTATGTATGGTCCCCTCAACCCCACCCAAATATGGTATGCATGACACCCCATTCCTCATCCTGGTATGCATGGTCCCCTCACCCCCCCAATCCTGGTATGCATGGTACCCCCTCATCCCTATCTGGTATGCATGGTACCTGCTCATCCATATCCTGGTATTCATGGTTCCCTCACCCCCCAATCCTGGTATGCATGGTCCCCTCACCCCCCAATCCTGGTATGCATGGTCCCCTCACCCCAATTCTGGTATGCATGATCCCCCTCATCCCTATCGTAGGATGTATGGTACCCTTCACCCCCAATCCTCGTTGCTGGTCTATCCCAATCTGGCATGGCACACTTACCTCCAAACTCTGGTATGCATGGTCCCCTCACCCCTCAATCCTGGTATGCATGTTACCCCTCATCCCCCAATCCTGGTATGCATGGCCCCCTCACCCCCCAATCCTGGTATGCACGGTCCTCTCACCCCCCATCCTGGTATGCATGGTCCCCTCACCCCCAATCCTGATATGCATGGTCCCCTCACCCCCTATCCTGGTATGCATGGTCCCCTTTCCCTCCTATCCTGGTATGCATGGTTCTCTTACCCCCTTATCCTGGTATGCATGGTCCCCTCATCCCCAATCTTGGAATGCATGGTCCCCTCACCCCTCAATCCTGGTATGCATTGTTCCCTCACCGCCCAATCTTGGAATGCATGTTACCCCTCATCCCCCAATCCTGGTATGCATGGCCGCCTCACCTCCCAATCTTGGAATGTATGGTCCCCTCACCCTCCAATCCTGGTATGTATGGTTCTCTCACCCCTATCCTGGTATGCATGTTACCCTCATCCCCCAATCCTGGTATGCATGGCCCCCTCACCCCCCAAAACTGGTACACATGGTCCTCTCACCCCCCATCTTGGTATGCATGGTCCCCTCACCCCCAATCCTGATATGCATGGTCCCCTCACCCCTATCCTGATATGCATGGTTCTCTCACCCTCCTATCTTGGTATGCATGGTCCCCTCACCCCCCAATCTTGGAATGCATGGTTCCCTCCCCCACAATCCTGGAATGCATGGTCCCCTCACCCCCCAATCCTGGTATACAAGGTCCCCTCACCCCCTATCCTGGTATGCATGGTCCCCTCTCCCCAAAATCCTGGTATGCATGTTTCTCTCACCCCCTATCCTGGTATGCATGGTCTCCTCACCCCCCAATCCTGGTATGCATGGTACCCCCTCATCCCTATCCTGGTATGCATGGTACCTGCTCATCCATATCCTGGTATTCATGGTTCCCTCACCCCCAATCCTGGTATGCATGGTCCCCTCACCCCCAATCCTGGTATGCATGGTCCCCTCACCCCAATTCTGGTATGCATGGTCCCCCCTCATCCCTATCGTAGGATGTATGGTACCCTTCACCCCCCAATTCTCGTATGCATGGACCACTTATCCCCAATCCTGGTATACATGGCACCACTTACCTCCCAACTCTGGTATGCATGGTCCCCTCACCCCTCAATCCTGGTACGCATAGTACCCCTCTATCCTGGTATGCATGTTATCCCTCATCCCCCAATCCTGGTATGCATGGCCCCCTCACCCCCCAATCCTGGTATGCATGGTCCTCACCCCCCATCCTGGTATGCATGGTCCCCTCACCCCCAATCCTGATATGCATGGTCCCCTCACCCCCTATCCTGGTATGCATGGTCCCCTCTCCCTCCTATCCTGGTATGCATGGTTCTCTTACCCCCTTATCCTGGTATGCATGGTCCCCTCACCCCCCAATCTTGGAATGCATGGTCCCCTCACCCCCCCCAATCCTGGTATGCATTGTTCCCTCACCCCCCAATCCTGGAATGCATGTTACCCCTCATCCCCCAATCCTGGTATGCATGGCCGCCTCACCTCCCAATCTTGGAATGCATGGTCCCCTCACCCCCCAATCCTGGTATGTATGGTTCTCTCACCCCTATTTTGGTATGCATGTTACCCCTCATCCCCCAATCCTGGTATGCATGGCCCCCTCACCCCCCAATCCTGGTACACATGGTCCTCTCACCCCCCCATCTTGGTATGCATGGTCCTCTCACCCCCAATCCTGATATGCATGGTCCCCTCATCCCCTATCCTGATATGCATGGTTCTCTCACCCTCCTATCTTGGTATGCATGGTCCCCTCACCCCCCAATCTTGGAATGCATGGTCCCCTCCCCCACAATCCTGGAATGCATGGTCCCCTCACCCCTCAATCCTGGTATACAAGGTCCCTCACCCCCCAATCCTGGAATGCATGGTCATCTCACCCCCCAATCCTGGCATGCATGGTCCCCTCAGCCCCCAATCCTGGTATGCATGGTCCCCTCACCCCCCAATTCTGGTATGCATGGTCCCCTCATCCCTATAGTAGGATGTATGGTATCCCCTCACCCCCCAATCCTGGTATGCATGGTCCCCTCATCCCCAATCCTGGTATACATGGCACCCCTTACCTCCCAATTCTGGTATGCATGGTCCCCTCATCCCCTATCCTGGTATGCATGGTACCTCTCATTCCCCAATCCTGGTATGCATGGTCCCCTCACCCCCCAATCCTGGTATGCATGGTTCCCTCACCCCCTTCTCCTGGTCCCCTCACCCCCCTATCCTGGTATGCATGGTCTCCTCACCCCCTATCTTGGTATGCATGGTCCTCTCACCCCCCATCCTGGTATGCATGGTCCCCTCACCCACCAATCCTGTTATGCATGGTCCCCTCACCCCCAATCCTGGTATGCATGGTCCCCTCACCCCCAATCCTGGAATGCATGGTCCCCTCACCCCCCAACACTGGTATGCATGGCCCCCTCACACCCTAATCCTGGTATGCATGGTCCCCTCTCAACCCTATCGTAGGATGCATGGTACCCTCACCCCCCAATCCTGGTATGCATGGTGTTCTCTTCCCCAATCCTGGTATACATGGCACCCCTTACCTCCCAATTCTGGTATGCATGGTCCCCTCATACCCCAATCCTGGTATGCATGGTCCACCCTTATCCTTATCGTAGGATGTATGGTACTATAAAAATTGTAGAATTACACTGAAGGCATCAAAACTATGAATTAACACATGTGGAATTATAAATTACACTTTACAAAAAAGTGTGAAACAACTGAAAATATGTCTTATATTCTAAGTTCTTCAAAGTAGCCACCTTTTGCTTTGATTACTGCTTTTGCACGCAGAAAAGGTGAACGGATGGACTCTACATGCCTAGTTCCCACCGTGAAGCATGGAGGAGGTGGTGTGATGGTGTGGGGGTGCTTTGCTGGTGACACTATTATCCATTACTAATCATATAGTTATATGGTAAAGACAACCGCCAGAATAAAGTCCTTTATTTGAAATGACTAAACAGTTTTCCATTTTATTTAAACGCCTAATTCCAGCAAAGCCCTTTATCTCCTGTAATAAAAGTAAAATAATAAACCAACATATAATACTCCCTGTCCGATGAAGTCTATTTACCGAGTGTCCCATGACGATCTCAAGTGTAGAACAGTCACATTGGGTGATGTGACTGCTCTACCCGGCCTCCTGCGATACACTGACAGGAGGTAATCCCTCCCGCAGTGTATCACTGTGCTGCCGTGAGAGTTCACCAGAGTTCATCAGCTCCAGTGCTCTCATTTAGGGCACTACCGCTGTTTGAGAACTTTCCCACACAGTGGTGCCGTGAGAGCACCGAAGCTGATCATCTGCTACACTGCAGGAGCGATTACCTCCTGTCAGTGTATTGACGGAGGTCGGGTACGATGTGACTGTTCTATACGTGAGATCGCCGTGGAACACTCCGATTAAGTGGACTACGGCGGACAGGGAGTATATGTTGGTTTATTATTTTACCCTATTTCTAGGAAACGAGGGCGTCGGGGATTTGGTGGGAGGGGAGTATAACTTTTTAACTGTGAGCACAGGCGCCGACAGATGAGACTACTCTCCCATCAGTGGCATAGCCTGTTGGGAGCAGTAGTCTCATCGGCCCACTCCTGCTTTTTTACAGCAGGTCACCGCTCTGTGTCACAGTCACCTGCGGAATCACGCTGACATCTGCCAGCATAATCCTGCAGCACTGTGACCGACAGTACCGGTGGTAGCATTGCTGCACACACCCACACACTGCCACAGACACACACCCGCAGACATACACACACTGCTGTTGTGAATGGGTTTGGGATGAGTTCTGAGCAGAGGCTCCCTCTGGTGGTTAGAAGCAGTGCTAGTCTGTCCAGTGAAGATTGTGAGGACTGGGAATCAGGTGTTACTGACTGGTCTTATATAAGGGAGTCACCTTCCCATCAGGGTTGCCGGTGATCAATTGTTCTGGTCTTAATCCTTTATTCCAGTTTCCCTTGTAGCCTGCTGTGTCGTGTCTGCATCTCCTGCTAACAGATAAGACTTTTTCTTCTTTTGTGTTTGTGCTATATTTTTGCATTTTGTCCTGCACTTCTGTGGGGGTCTGCCTGGTCCCCTCCGGGGGCTTCTGCCCTCTCAGTTTTGTTCAGCCACTGTTGTTTGTACTTTTGCTTTTTCCAGTTTTTTCAGTGGCTGCTGTTTTGATTTTGTTACACCAGAGAACTAATTTAGGTGGAAGAGGTCGTGTGATCTCAGGTGTTTTTGAAACTAGTAGAGTTGGTGCCTTTCAGGGTTTTCTGGGATTGCAGTAAGTACCCTTCCTATCCTTTTCTATTTAGTTAGTTTGGGCCCCAGCGTTTGCTCATACTATTTTCTTTCTGTGTCAGTATTTCATCTTGTCTAACCGCCATTACATGTTTGGGGGCTTTCTATTATCTTTGGGGTTCTGCTCCGGGGCAGATACTTTCCTATATCTATCTTTAGGTGTAGTTAGTTTCTCAGGCTGTGACGAGGCGTCTAGGACCAACGTAGGAACGCTCCACGGCTGCCTCTATTTGTGGTGGTTAGTCAGGGTACTGCAATCTCATAGATTCCAACTGCTCTGGTGTATTGCCTTTTTTACCTGCACTCCTCAGCTACCAAATCATAACAGTATCACCGGCCATAACTGAAAATTGTGTGGTACTCACAGAAGGGAAAAATATTGTGAAAGAAAAAAAAAAAGGTTGTCAGAGTTGTCAGAGATATTTTTCTGTTTGTTGCTGTAAGGAAAAGGTTGTCGCCATTTTGTATAGGGCCTGTACCAGCCTCCATTTTGTCAGTTCACACAGCCACAGACTTTTAGCTACACATTGCCTATTAGCATACCCAGTACGACAGGTTTTGATGTCCACTAGGAATCAATAGGCCTTTACATGCTAATTAGTCTAGGCCAGTGACTGAATGAGATGGTCCGTCGTATGGTAAATAGCCCAAGCTCAGGCATTGTTTCCTGCTCCATATGAATTGCAGGCCAATTAATATGCGTGCTTCAAAGCAATGGGGATGGGCCTAGCAGGTCTAAGGACTAGCCATGACCAGGCTGCTGGTCTCATTCCATGTCACACACAGAAGCCAAGAAGATGGTCTAGGAAAGACCAAGGGACTATTCAGGAACTGAAGACTGTACCTGGGAATGGCAGAGCCAAGGCCTTCCCATGACCATAATACCCGGTAATATTGATCCATAGCTTATACCTTTAAGCCTTGTACATTATTGTTGTATTTTTTACTCTGACTGCCATTCCATTGTAGTTACGTTGTATAGCTTTACTGTATATTTCTGTAATTATCTAGTGCGCCCTTAAGGCAAATTAAACCATAAAATTAATCTTGGGCTGATGCTTTTACTCTGATCACGAATCTTAGAATACCCAGTGGGTAGCAGGACACCTTCCCCCGGCGGCCATTTGCTCTAGGTGCAGTTCTCTTACTGACCTGAGAGACAAAGGGGGGCGCCGGAAAGCTGTACCTGTGGAGTTACGTCCCATTGGTGACGTGGGAGGAAAGGGATCGTCCGTCACATTTGGTAGCGGCGGTGGTATCAGAAGCTGTGATACCCGGGCTACCGTGTGGCGGCCGGCTGAGTTCCTCACAAATTGGTGGCAGCGGTGGGATCAGAGTAATAGTGTGCGTGGGACCCCTACTCCCAGACACTAGAGACTACCAGCAGTACTTTCACTGCTGGGGTCTTAAGGTCAGCCCAGCACTAGACGGTCAGAGTGTAAATATAACAAGTTGTGTGCAAGGTCAGGGTTGCAGCTGTGTTTCAGTAACCAAAGGTTCCCAAGATGGCGGAAGGCACCAGGAGTAGGGCAAAGGGGGAGGCCAATGCTGTGGCCTATGAGGGGTTAGATACCGATGAGGGGGAGCTCAGCCAGGGCTCCCCAAGGAGCCCGACCCCCGTGCTCAGTCTCACAGTGGACTGTCCACCCCCTGCCCGTCCCAGCCTGTCCAGATCGGAGGCCATTTTCCAAGCGGCTATGGCACAGCTCGAGGCTGGTAATGACGCCGCCTATGACAGACTCCTGGTGGCGGCAGAGAAAGCAGCAGAGCGTGAGCAAGCAGCGGCAGAGAGAGCAGAACGCCGTGAAGCTGCGGAGCGTGAGCAAGCAGCGGCAGAGAGAGCAGCGGAGCGGGAGCATGCAGCGGCAGAGAGAGCTGCGAGCGCCGGCACCGACTGAAGATGGCTCAGCACGGGCCCCCGCTGGACGCACCAGGCCCACTGGAGACAAGGGCTCCCAAGGTCCGGGCGGAGGACTTTCCCTTACTTGAAAAGGATGGAGACCTGGATTCCTTTCTGCTTGCTTTTGAGAGGACATGCCTCCAACATCATCTGGCCCCGGATCAGTGGGCAAGGTACCTGACCCCCCGTTTGAGGGGTAAGTCCCTGGAAGTTTTGGGGGACTTACCTGCCGGGGAGGAGCAGGACTACAACAGCATCAAGCGGGCCCTGATCCAGCACTACAACCTCACCCCGGAGTCGTACCGCAGGAAGTTCAGGAGCCTGCAGCGGGGTTCAAAGGACACCTGGACCGACCACATGCGGGCCCTGCTGAGAGCTGCGGAGCACTGGACCTCGGGTCTAGAGCTCACTACCCGCCAGGAGGTCCAGGAACTGTTTGTCGTGGAGCAATTTTTGTGGAACTGCCCAGAGGACCTCCAGCAGTTCCTCCGTGACCGGAAACCAAAGGGGGCTTCTGCTACAGCTGCCCTGGCAGACGAGTATGCCAACAACAGGGCGCCGGAGCCAAAGAAGCCTGCCAGCAGCACCTGGAGAGGGGGTAAGCCCAATCCTGCCCCAGCCCCATATCCAGCCCCCAGAGTGCAAGGGGTGTACCCCCCTGCTGCCCTCTCCAGGCCAGGAACAGAACCCAGACGTTGCCATAATTGCAATCAGCCAGGACACTTTAAGGCTGCATGTCCCCAGCGCCAGAAGGCCCCATCCCTGTCCCAGGAACCGTCCACTGTTTTGTGCGTGGGAGGGGGTGGTGGGAGGTCCCTAGACAATTACCAACCCGTCACCATCGGCCGCTCAGCGGTCATGGGACTGCGGGACACCGGCGCTGAACGAACCCTGGTACGCCCTGAGGTGGTGTCCCCTCAAGACTTGGTACCTGGGAAAACCCTTTCCGTCTCCGGAATTGGAGGCGTTGAACCGGCGCTGCCCGTTGCCAAGGTGTATTTGGATTGGGGTGCCGGGAGGGGGATGCGGGAGGTGGGAGTAACGCCGAATATTCCTGCAAATGTGTTGCTTGGGACCGATTTGGGGCGGCTAGTGTCCCAGTATGTGGCCACTGAACCCCCAAGTCCGGCTCCCCAAGAATGTCATGACTCTACTGTGAATGCTAATGTTAATGTATTGAATGTGCCTCCAACAGTGGAGGAGGGAGTGAAACCTGATGGTAAGCCATGCACTGACACTACACACACAGGGCTCACAGTGAGGACAGGTGAGGAGGCTGTAGGGGAGAGCTCAGAGGTGGAGGGAGGGGCTGCTATGGGCAGTGTAGGGCCCCTAAGTGAATCCAGCCTGCTGAGTCTAGAGCCCCTGCAGGAAGAGGAACAGGCCATGGGGGGAGGGGGTGTCCCGGGAGAGGAGCCACCAGGTAGGACCCCAGGTCAGGAGTTCCCCACATCCGGGATGTCAGGAAGTCAGGGAAGTCTGCCTGACCCGGCGACTTGGTCAGAGGAGGAGGGAAAGCAGGCGCTACCCGTGGTCTCAGCGGTCGTGGCCGCTGTTACCAGGAGTGGGAGCGCTGAAGCCCAAGGAGCCTCGCGGAGGTCCGACGGTTTCCCCCTCTCTGACCAAGTGGCTGCCGAGTCAGACAGTAGCCAGGAGACAGATCCCGGGGAACTGACAGAGGACAGGGCAGTTTCGTCAATTCTTGCCATATCTAGTCAGGGATTTCAGGCAGCGTTGGAAGCTGACCCTAGCCTGAAGACTCTCAAGGAACAGGCGGCACAGCCTCCCCTGGAGTCCGACCGCGAGCGAGTGGTCTGGGACCAGGGATGGCTGTACCGGGTAACGGTCCAGCAGGGTTCACCGGAGGCGTGGCCCAGGGACCGACAGTTAGTGGTGCCCCATCCGTTCAGGGCGGAATTGTTGCGGATCGCACACGAGATTCCAATGGCCGGACACTTAGGGATCACTAAAACCAGGGCCAGGCTAGCTCAGCATTTCTACTGGCCTGGAATGAGGACCGAGGTGATAGCCTACTGCCGTTCGTGTGACACCTGTCAGAGGGTGGGGAAGGCGGGGCCGCGCCCCAAAGCCCCACTGGTAACTCTGCCCATCATCGAAGAGCCTTTCTCAAGGGTGGCTGTGGATCTCATTGGACCTCTGTCCACTCCCAGCCGCTCTGGGAAATGCTTCATACTAACGGTAGTGGACTATGCCACCCGGTACCCGGAGGCGGTAGCTTTGTCGTCCATTCGGGCCGACAAAGTGGCCACTGCCTTACTGGAGATTTTCTCCAGAGTGGGGTTTCCCAAGGAAATGCTCACCGACCGAGGGACCCAGTTCATGTCGCAGCTGATGGAGTCTCTTTGTAAGCAGGTACAGGTGCAACATCTGGTGGCCAGCCCGTATCACCCACAGACCAATGGCTTGTGTGAGCGGTTCAATGGCACCTTAAAGCAGATGCTGAGGATGTTGGTCGACTCCCACGGGAGAGACTGGGAGCGGTATCTCCCACACCTGCTGTTTGCCTACCGGGAGGTTCCACAGGCCTCAACGGGGTTCTCCCCCTTTGAGCTCCTGTACGGGCGACGTGTACGGGGCCCCTTGCTCTGGTGAAGGAAGCATGGGAAGGGGATTTAGCCACCCCTGGAGTGTCGGACATTGAGTATGTCGTGCGCTTCCGGGACCGAATGATGGCCTTGACACGGCTGGTGCATGACAATATGGCCCAAGCTCAGGCTGACCAGAAGCGATGGTACGACCAGAATGCTTGTGAGCGGACCTACCAGGTGGGTCAAAAGGTGTGAGTACTGGTCCCCGTACCACAAAACAAGCTTCAGGCGGCCTGGGAGGGTCCATACCTCGTGCACGAGCAGCTCAACGCCGTCACCTACCTGGTCACCCTGGACCACGCCCGTGGAAGGAGGAAGGCCTTCCATGTGAACATGATGAAGGCCCACCATGAGCGGGAGGCTTATGCCCAACCAGTGTGCAACCTTTCAGAGGACAGAGAGTCAGAAATCCTCATGGATCTGCCACCCTAGCCAAAGAGAGGGTGCGGTAGGGCGCATGGGGGAACACAGGAATGTGATACCCCCTAGCGCCCTCAAAAGCAGGGAGGTGTAAGGAAAAGGTTGTCGCCATTTTGTATAGGGCCTGTACCAGCCTCCATTTTGTCAGTTCACACAGCCACAGACTTTTAGCTACACATTGCCTATTAGCATACCCAGTACGACAGGTTTTGATGTCCACTAGGAATCAATAGGCCTTTACATGCTAATTAGTCTAGGCCAGTGACTGAATGAGATGGTCCGTCGTATGGTAAATAGCCCAAGCTCAGGCATTGTTTCCTGCTCCATATGAATTGCAGGCCAATTAATATGCGTGCTTCAAAGCAATGGGGATGGGCCTAGCAGGTCTAAGGACTAGCCATGACCAGGCTGCTGGTCTCATTCCATGTCACACACAGAAGCCAAGAAGATGGTCTAGGAAAGACCAAGGGACTATTCAGGAACTGAAGACTGTACCTGGGAATGGCAGAGCCAAGGCCTTCCCATGACCATAATACCCGGTAATATTGATCCATAGCTTATACCTTTAAGCCTTGTACATTATTGTTGTATTTTTTACTCTGACTGCCATTCCATTGTAGTTACGTTGTATAGCTTTACTGTATATTTCTGTAATTATCTAGTGCGCCCTTAAGGCAAATTAAACCATAAAATTAATCTTGGGCTGATGCTTTTACTCTGATCACGAATCTTAGAATACCCAGTGGGTAGCAGGACACCTTCCCCGGCGGCCATTTGCTCTAGGTGCAGTTCTCTTACTGACCTGAGAGACAAAGGGGGGCGCCGGAAAGCTGTACCTGTGGAGTTACGTCCCATTGGTGACGTGGGAGGAAAGGGATCGTCCGTCACATTTGGTAGCGGCGGTGGTATCAGAAGCTGTGATACCCGGGCTACCGTGTGGCGGCCGGCTGAGTTCCTCACAGTTGCATTTTTTTTTTTTTTTTCCCTCTGTATCTCTGGGTGCTGGGAGGATCTTTTCTCTCAATGGAGTTTGCACAGTTGTCTGGCCGTGTGGATCAGCTTGCCACTGAGGTTCAGAGTATTGCTACCTATCTTGCTAGGTTGCCTGTTGTGGAACCTAGGATTCCCATGCCAGATTTGTTTTTAGGGGATCGAGCTAAGTTTCAGAATTTCAAAAATAATTGTAAATTGTTTTTTGCCTTAAAATCTAAGTCCTCAGGGAACGCAGCGCAGCAGGTTCAAATTATCATCTCTCTCCTGCGCGGCGATCCTCAGGATTGGGCTTTTTCCCTGACACCTGGGGATCCTGTTTTGAGTGATGTTGATGCATTTTTTCGGGCTTTGGGGTTATTGTACGATGAGCCTAATGTCACTGATCAAGCTGAGAAAGCCTTGTTGGCATTAAATCAGGGGCTTGATGACGCTGAGTTATACTGTCAGAGATTCCGTAGGTGGGCAGTCCTGACCAAATGGAATGACGACGCTTTGGCAGCCCTTTTCCGGAAGGGTCTGTCAGATAATGTAAAGGATGTTATGGTGGGATTCCCTGTCCCCTCTGGTCTCAATGATTCTATGTCATTAGCGATTCAAATTGACAGACGTTTGCGTGAGCGGAGAAGTATGCGTGGAATGGTGTTGCCTTGTGAACCAGCTTCTGAACCCATGCAGTGTGATAGAGTGGTGTCTGGGGCACAGCGTCATGAGTTTCGAAAGTGCAATGGGTTATGTTTCTACTGTGGTGATGCCTCTCATGCTATTTCAGTCTGCCCTAAGCGGGGAAGACGTTTTGCACGCTCAGTTGTCTTGGGTAGTGTTCAGACTAAGTTTTGTTAACTTTCACTCTGATATGCTCTCTGTCCTCATTTTCTGCTCAGGCTTTCGTTGATTCTGGAGCAGCTATTAACCTGATGGATTATGATTTTGCTAAACGTTGTGGGTTTCCCTTGATACCCCTACAGAAGTCTATTCCCCTACTGGGGATCGATTCTACCCCTTTGGCTGAGAATAAACCCCAGTTTTCTACTCAGGTGATAATGAGGGTTGAACCTGATCACCAGGAGTGCTGCAAATTTTTGGTTCTGTATAATCCGCATGACATTATCGTGCTGGGTTTCCCTTGGTTACAGTCTTATAATCCTGTTTTGGATTGGAAATCTGTGTCTGTAACCAGTTGGGGCTGTCAATGTGTTAATACCAACACTCCTGTTTTTTCTGCCTCCCCCCAGGCTCAGGATGTTCCTGACTTTTTGATTGATTTTTCTGATGTGTTTAGCGAAAGTAAATCTGCATCCTTGCCTCCCCATAGGAGCTATGACTGCGCTATTGAATTAGTGCCGGGTAGTAAATTCCCTAAGGGTCGCCTTTTTAACTTGTCTGTACCTGAACATGACGCTATGCGGTCTTATATCAAGGAATCATTGGAGAAGGGTCATATCAGACCATCCTCTTCACCCTTAGGTGCCGGTTTTTTCTTTGTGGCCAAAAAGGATGGTTCATTGAGGCCGTGTATTGATTATCGTCTCTTGAACAATATTACTGTGAAATATCAATACCCGTTACCCTTGATTTCTGACCTGTTTTCCAGGGTGAAAAACGCTACTTGGTTTACCAAGCTTGACCTCAGGGGGGCGTATAACCTTATTCGCATTAAGCACGGGGATGAATGGAAGACGGCATTCAATACCCCTGAAGGGCATTTTGAGTACCTGGTGATGCCCTTTGGGCTCACTAATGCTTCTTCCGTCTTCCAGTCCTTCATGAATGACATTTTCAGGGATTCTGTGGACAAATTTCTGATTGTTTATTTGGATGATATCTTGATTTTTTCTAATGACTGGGACTCTCATGTGAAACATGTTCGAACTGTATTCCAGATTTTGAGAGAGAATGCTCTGTATGTGAAGGGATCAAAGTGTCTTTTTGGCGTACAGAGGATCTCATTTCTGGGATTCATTTTGTCCCCATCTGTTATTGAAATGGACCCGGTCAAGGTTCAGGCCATCTGTGATTGGGTCCAACCTACTTCATAAAAGGCTCTTCAGAGATTTTTGGGTTTTGCCAATTTTTATCGTAAATTTATTGGTAATTTCTCGGTTATTGTTAAACCATTAACTGATTTGACCAGAAAGGGTTCTGATGTGGTGAATTGGCCTCCTGAGGCAGTCTCTGCATTTCAGGAACTTAAGCAGAGATTCACTTCTGCTCCTGTTCTACGGCAGCCTGATGTTTCTCTTCCATTTCAGGTGGAGGTTGATGCCTCTGAAATTGGGGCAGGTGCCGTTTTGTCCCAAAAAGATCCAGAGACCTCTAAAAGTAACCCTTGTGCCTTTTTCTCTCGAAAATTTTCTCCTACTGAACGTAATTATGACGTGGGTAATCGGGAGTTATTGGCCATGAAGTGGGCTTTTGAAGAGTGGAGACATTAGCTGGAGGGAGCCAAACATCAGGTGGTGGTCCTTTCGGACCATAAGAATCTGGTCTATCTGGAATCTGCCAAGCGACTCAATCCTAGACAGGCCAGGTGGGCCTTGTTTTTCACACGTTTTAATTTTGTGGTTTCCTTTCTTCCTGGCACTAAGAATGTTAAGGCGGATGCCCTCTCGAGGAGCTTCCTTGCGGACTCTCCTGAGTTATCTGATCCTTCTGTTATTTTGAAAGAGGGTGTAGCTCTTTCCGCCATCTCGCCCAATTTGAGACTTGCTCTGGAGGGGTGTCAGGAGGATAGGCCCGAGCGCTGCCTGGTTGGAAAATTGTTTGTCCCGGATCAGTGGAAAAAGAGTGTGATGTCTGAGATTCATTGTTCTGCATTGGCTGGGCATCCCGGAATTTTTGGTACCAGAGACTTGGTTAGTCGGTCCTTTTGGTGGCCTACCTTGTCTCGTGATGTCAGGGAATTTGTGCAGTCCTGCGGGACTTGCTCTCGCTCCAAGCCTTGCTCTCGCTCTAGTGGTTTGTTGATGCCATTACCTGTGCCCAAGAGACCATGGACCCATATCTCTATGGATTTCATTTCCGACCTTCCTGTTTCTCAGAGAATGACCACCATCTGGGTAATTTGTGATAGGTTTTCCAAAATGATACATCTTGTGCCATTACCTAAGTTGCCTTCCTCCTCTGAATTGGTGCCGTTGTTCCTTCAGCACGTGGTTCGTTTACACGGCATTCCTGAGAACATTGTGTCTGACAGAGGAGTCCAGTTTGTTTCCAGATTTTGGAGGACTTTTTGTTCTAAACTGGGTGTTCAATTGTCTTTCTCCTCGGCATTTCATCCTCAGACCAATGGTCAAGCTGAGAGAACAAACCAGACATTGGAGACTTATCTAAGATGCTTTGTGTCTGCTGATCAGGATGACTGGGTCTCTTTTTTGCCTTTGGCTGAGTTTGCTCTTAATAATAGGGCTAGCTCTGCCACTTTGATGTCTCCGTTTTTCTGTAATTCTGGGTTTCACCCTCGATTTTCTTCAGGACAGACGGAGGCTTCTGTCTGTCCAGGTGTTGACTCTGTTGTGGAGCGTATGCAACAGATTTGGGACCAGGTAGTGGAGAGGTTGTCCCTCTCTCAGGACAAGGCCCAGCGGTTTGCTAACCGGCATAGGACTGATGGTCCTCGGTTTAAAGTGGGGGACTTGGTCTGGTTGTCCTCAAAGAATATTCCTATGAGAGTGGCATCTCCTAAATTTAAGCCTAGGTTCATTGGACCTTATAAGATCATGGAGATTATTAATCCTGTTTCTTTTCGTTTGCTTCTTCCAGGGACATTTAAGATCCATAACGTGTTCCACAAGTCCTTGTTGAAGAGGTTTGTTGAGCCAGTGGTTCCTGCTGCTGTGCCTCCTGACCCTGTTTTGGTTGAGGGCAATCTGGAGTATGTGGTTGAGAAAATATTAGATTCTCGTTTTTCTAGACGGAAACTCTAGTATTTGGTTAAATGGAGAGGTTATGGTCAGGAAGACAATTCTTGGGTGTTTGCTTTGGACATCCATGCTAGGAGACTTATCCGTGCGTATCATAGAACTCATCCTGACCGACCTGGTTGCTCAAATGAGGGTTCGGTGACCCCTCCTCAAGGGGGGGGTACTGTTGTGAATGGGTTTGAGATGAGTTCTGAGCAGAGGCTCCCTCTGGTGGTTAGAAGCAGTGCTAGTCTGTCCAGTGAAGATTGTGAGGACTGGGAATCAGGTGTTACTGACTGGTCTTATATAAGGGAGTCACCTTCCCATCAGGGTTGCCGGTGATCAATTGTTCTGGTCTTAATCCTTTATTCCAGTTTCCCTTGTAGCCTGCTGTGTCGTGTCTGCATCTCCTGCTAACAGATAAGACTTTTTCTTCTTTTGTGTTTGTGCTATATTTTTGCATTTTGTCCTGCACTTCTGTGGGGGTCTGCCTGGTCCCCTCCGGGGGCTTCTGCCCTCTCAGTTTTGTTCAGCCACTGTTGTTTGTACTTTTGCTTTTTCCAGTGGCTGTTTTGATTTTGTTACACCAGAGAACTAATTTAAGAGGAAGAGGTCGTGTGATCTCAGGTGTTTTTGAAATTAGTAGAGTTGGTGCCTTTCAGGGTTTTCTGGGATTGCAGTAAGTACCCTTCCTATCCTTTTCTATTTAGTTAGTTTGGGCCCCAGCGTTTGCTCATACTATTTTCTTTCTGTGTCAGTATTTCTTCTTGTCTAACCGCCATTACATGTTTGGGGGCTTTCTATTATCTTTGGGGTTCTGCTCCGGGGCAGATAGCTTTCCTATTTCTATCTTTAGGTGTAGTTAGTTTCTCAGGCTGTGACGAGGCGTCTAGGACCAACGTAGGAACGCTCCACAGCTGCCTCTATTTGTGGTGGTTAGTCAGGGTACTGCAATCTCATAGATTCCAACTGCTCTGGTGTATTGCCTTTTTTACCTGCACTCCTCAGCTACCAAATCATAACACACTGCCAGACACCCACACACTGCCACAGACACACACTGCCAGACATACACACACTGCCACAGACACACACCCGCAGACATACACACACTGCCACAGACACACACTGCCAGACATACACACACTGCCACAGACACACACTGCCAGACATACACACACTGCCACACAACCCGCAGACATACATACTGCTAGACACACTGCCACAGACACACAGCCACACACACACTGCCAGACACACACCTGCAGACATACACACACTGCCAGACACACTCACACACCTGCAGACAGACGCGCACACATTCTCTGCTCACACACTCTTCCTCCTTCTGACATCATTTCCTTTTCTGCAGTGTTTTTTGGCAGCAAATCCGCAAACCTTTTTACACCTGCGGTTTAGCTGCGGATTTGACTGACTCAATGGTAGTTAAAGGGAATCTGTCACCCTATTTTTGGACTATGAGATGCGACCACCGCCATCAGGGCTTATCTACAGCATTCTGTAATGCATTCTGTAATGCTGTAGATAAGCCCCCGATGTCACCTGAAAGATAAGAAAAATGAGTTAGATTATACTCACCCAGGGGCAGTATGGCGTCCGGTCCGATGGGTGTCGCGGTCCGGTTCGGCGACTCCCATCTTCTAGTGAAGCCGGCCTCTTTCCGTCGCAGCTCCTGCGCAGGCGCACTGCTCTGGTGAGGGCAGAGTAGAGTACTGCAGTGCACAGGAAAATGTCAGAGGTCCGGCGCCTGCGCACTGCAGTACTCTGCTCTGACCTCACCAGGGCAGATCAGTGCGCTGGAGCCGCGACGGGAAGAAGAGGCCGGCTTCACTAGAAGATGGGAGGCCCCGGACAGCGGACCGCCCCTGGGTGAGTATAATCTAACTCGTTTTTCTTCTCTTTCAGGTGACATCGTGAGCTTATCTACAGCATTACAGAATGCATTACAGAATGCTGCAGATAAGCCCCTGATGGCGGTGGCCTCATCTCATAATCCAAAAATGGGGTGACAGACTCCCTTTAATGGGTGCAGAAATGCTGCAGATCAGCAAAAAGAATTGACATGCTGCAGAAATTAAAACGCTGTGAATTAGAGTGGAATTTTCTGTAGCATGTGCGCACCAATTCTGGATTCCCATTGAGTAACATTGCTTGAGCTACCATTGCGCGAAAAAAACGCTGCGGACCTGCAAAAAAATTCGCAATGTGTGCACATACCCGAGACTTTTTCCACACATCTGTTTCAGTCTGCTCCACCTGCCCTATCACACCCTGCCTGGAGAGCAGACGCCATTTCCCTATAACCGGCAGAGGCCCCTGAAGTTCAGGGCTTATCCCCTACATGCAGGTACAGCAGCCAGCTATGCACAGCGCCATCACTCTGCAGCCTCACACATGGCGTGTCCAGCTGATTGCACCGTGCTACCTCCAACGCCCGGGTGACGGGAATGTGGCGCCTCACACCCGGAGCCTTCCGTGTCTGCCGGCCGCGCACCTCCCTGCACAGTCCCGCCCAGGGTACACGGGGCACAGAGTGCCAGCGCGGGGCGCCCGCTCCCGTGTGGCAGCTGCAGAGGAGGGGTTAGCAGCTTGTTGAATGATCTCACAGACACTCGTGTCACATTGTCTCCAGTGTGCGGGGAGCTGAGAGCCCGGCGTCACTCGCTCCCACGTCCACACTCCCGGCAGCCATCTCCCACTATCCCGGGGCGGGGAAGGAAGGCGGCGGCAGCAGCTCTGCTCTCATCTGATCCTGACTGTGCGAGCGAAGATGGCGGCTCCCATCCCCAGCAAACCCGGCACCGTAGGGGGAGGCAGCAAACCGGCAGCCCCGGAGCTGGACTTCAGGTCTGGAGCCCGGACCGAGGAAATAAACAAACTCATCCTGGAATTCAGCAAGCACGACCAGCGGGAGTATGACGACCAGCGAGCGCTGGAGATCCACACGGCCAAGGACTTCATCTTCTCCATGCTAGGTGAGTGTCTGCAGCCTGGCGCCCACCTGTGCCCACCCGTGGGCATGGTGCACACCTGTGATGGCAGACAGTGGCAGCCTGTGCTCCAGCACACACGGGCGCACCTGGCACCGGTCCACGGGTGTTCCTGCATACCTGCTCCATGCCCTCATCATGTGCACTGGCAGCTGGTGACCCACGGTGCAATCCAGCGATCATGGGGACACTGGACTGTGCCTCCGTGCCCTCCACACACTGCTGCAGTCAGGACCATGGGGGATCAGTCACAGCTGGCACACTGTACGTCGCCTGCCATCCGTTGTACGTGCTTGTACGTCCCCTGCCATCCGTTGTACGCGCTTGTACGTTCTCTGCATCCGTTGTACGCGCTTGTACGTCGCCCGCCATCCATTGTGCACGCGCTTGTACGTCGCCCGCCATCCGTTGTGCACGCGCTTGTACGTCGCCCGCCATCCGTTGTGCACGCGCTTGTACGTCGCCCGCCATCTGTTGTGCACGCGCTTGTAAGTCGCCCGCCATCTGTTGTGCACGCGCTTGTAAGTCGCCCGCCATCTGTTGTGCACGCGCTTGTAAGTCGCCCGCCATCCGTTGGGCGCGCTTGTAAGACGCCCGCCATCCGTTGCGCGCGCTTGTAAGTCGCCCGCCATTCGTTGCGCGCGCTTGTACGTCGCCCGCCATTCGTTGCGCGCGCGCTTGTACGTCGCCCGCCATCCGTTGCGTACGCGCTTATACTTCGCCTGCCATCTGTTGCATGCGCTTGTATATCACCTGCCATCCATTGCGCACACTTGCACGTACATATTTCGTCTGCCCATGTGCCCGGAAATGTTCTCCTGTTAATTGTGGGCTCCATTTCTTTTGTATAGTTGAATGCGTTGGCTTGTGAGGTCACAGTAACGTCAGGCTCCACCCAATTTTCAAAAAGCAAATAAAATACCAAAAGTTGCAACGTTTCTGCACAACTACACGCAGTGCAAAAATGTATGACATCAGTTTTCTGGTGTAAGAAGTATAATGAATCATGTCTGAAGACTGAAGCAATAATTCTAAAGAAGTGATAAGAGATGTAAAATGTGTGTTGTAAAGTCCAAACACAGCAACAAAGGTATCTTTCCCCTCAATTCTTTTTTTCCCCCCTTCCTCTCCTTCTCCTTTTTACACTTTTCACACTATTTTTCTTCTCATGTCATCTCCCCCTTCTTTTCCCTCATTTTTTCCTTTTACCCCCTTTATTTTCCTCTCATTTTGCTTTCAACCATCTCTCCGATCTATCCCACTCACTTCTCCAATTTGTCTCGCTATTCCTTTCCATACGTTGCTCCTTTTTGTCCCCCTTTTCCTTTCCACTCACTTCTCCTTTTTGTCCCCCTTCTCCCTCACTTCTCTCTCATGTCCCCCTTTTTCGCTCGCTTCTCTCATGTCCCCCTTTTTCGCTTGCTTGTCTCATGTCCCCCTTTTTCGCTTGCTTGTCTCATGTCCCCCTTTTTCGCTTGCTTGTCTCATGTCCCCCTTTTTCGCTCGCTTTTCTCATGTCCCTCTTTTTCGCTCGCTTTTCTCATGTCCCCTTTTTTGCTCGCTTTTCTCATGTCCCCCTTTTTTGCTCGCTTTTCTCATGTCCCCCTTTTTCGCTCGCTTTTCTCACGTCCCCCTTTTCGCTCACTTCTCTATCATGTCCCCCTTTTTCACTCGCTTTTCTCTCATGTCCCCCTTTCACTTGCTTTTCTCATGTCCCCCTTTTCGCTCACTTCTCTCTCATGTCCCCCTTTTCGCTCGCTTCTCTCTCATGTCCCCCTTTTTTACTCGCTTTTCTCTCATGTCCCCCTTTTTTGCTCGCTTTTCTCACATGTCCCCCTTTTCGATCGCTTTTCTCTCATGTCCCCCTTTTTCGCTCGCTTGTCTCTCATGTCCCCCTTTTTCACTCGCTTTTTACAATGTGTGTTGTAAAGTCCAAACACAGCAACAAAGGTATCTTTCCCCTCAATTCTTTTTTTCCCTCTTCCTCTCCTTCTCCTTTTTACACTTTTCACACTATTTTTCTTCTCCTCATGTCATCTCCCCCCTTCTTTTCCCTCATTTTTTCCTTTTACCCCCCTTTATTTTCCTCTCATTTTGCTTTCTACCATCTCTCCGATCTATCCCACTCACTTCTCCAATTTGTCCCGCTATTCCTTTCCATACGTTGCTCCTTTTTGTCCCCCTTTTCCTTTCCACTCACTTCTCCTTTTTGTCCCCCTTCTCCCTCGCTTTTCTCTCATGTCCCCCTTTTCGCTCACTTTTCTCTCACGTCCCCCTTTTTTCACTTGCTTTTCTCTCATGTCCCCCTTTTTTCACTTGCTTCTCTCATGTCCCCCTTTTTCACTTGCTTTTCTCTCATGTCCCCCTTTTTTCACTTGCTTTTCTCTCATGTCCCCCTTTTTTCACTTGCTTTTCTCTCATGTCCCCCTTTTTCGCTCGCTTCTCTCTCATGTCCCCCTTTTTCGCTCGCTTCTCTCTCATGTCCCCCTTTTTCGCTCGCTTCTCTCTCATGTCCCCCTTTTCGCTCGCTTCTCTCTCATGTCCCCTTTTCGCTCGCTTCTCTCCATGTCCCCCTTTTTTGCTCGCTTTTCTCTCATGTCCCCCTTTTTTGCTCGCTTTTCTCTCATGTCCCCCTTTTCGCTCGCTTTTCTCTCATTCCCCCTTTTCGCTCGCTTTTCTCTCATGTCCCCCTTTTCGCTCGCTTTTCTCTCATGTCCTCCTTTTCGCTCGCTTTCTCTCATGTCCCCCTTTTCGCTCGCTTTCTCTCATGTCCCCCTTTTCGCTCGCTTTTCTCTCATGTCCCCCTTTTCGCTTGCTTCTCTCTCATGTCCCCCATTTGCTTTCCCCACGATACTTCCTTTTTCCCTCTTTCACCTCACTTGTTTATTTCCGGAGTCATGTCAGCCCAGTTTTATTGCTGAGACTTGAAGGATCTGCATACCTTCTTCAGTATTTTCTTACCTGCAGAGAGGTGTAGCATTCTTACTTGTAGGAGTGAAAATCTGTGCCATTAACCACTAGCTTTTAGTATTTCTGGCTGTTGGTTATGTTTCTATAATGTAAAGTGCTGTGGAATATGTTGGCGCTATAGAAATAAAATTATTATTATTATTATTATTCTCATTCAACGATGAGCATTACTTATTCAGAAGAAAGTGGTGCATCTA
Source organism: Oophaga sylvatica (assembly GCA_033576555.1). Classification (NCBI taxonomy): domain Eukaryota; kingdom Metazoa; phylum Chordata; class Amphibia; order Anura; family Dendrobatidae; genus Oophaga; species Oophaga sylvatica. Next base: position 192,398,352 of record JARQOD010000005.1, read on the forward strand.
CTGTGGAGCAGGTGTCAGTGTGTAGTAACGCGCTTTTAAAGTGCTGCCATTACATTGGAGAGTTTTGCTAATATGTTCCACTTTTACTGTAAGGCTTTCTGTTCATGCCACAAACCCCGTAGATTTGAGCCCCATTTGCTAGATCCTAGGATCAGGTTCTGTTCTTAGAGGCTGCTACACTTCTTGCCAGTCATGGATGTTGCCCTTGCTACTAGCACTTGTGTATTACACATGAGCAGCTGTCGCCACATACACTGGGATGTATATAATAACCCTTTGTCACAACTTGTATGGAGAAGTCTGAACATGAAGCTTTGAGTAAATCTCCTTATGGGTATTCTGTATAGCTGGATTTATCATTTAAATGCAGCAAATGTTGACAGCTGTGAACCTCTTTATCACTAGAAGGGGATATCTGAGTAATACACTGCTGAAAAGCTTTATTGAGTGAAAATAGAGCATAGACCATGCCATTTTCTTCATTGCCTGTTCCTTTCAGTCCCATAGACAATCACAGTACTTACAGTGGCTTGCGAAAGTATTCACCCCCTTGACATTTTTCCTGTTCTCAATTGGATTAAGATCTGAGCTTTGTCTAGGCCACTCTAAAGGGTATGCCACACTAAGCGAGATCGCTAACGAGATCACACCTGCGTCACCATTTATGACGCAGTAGCAATCTCGTTAGCAACTTAGCTGTGCGATTCCAAACACAACTCATCAGTGATCTGTGATTCCAAACACATCTCATCAGCGATCTGTGTAACGACCTCTGCGGTCGTTGGGAAAACCTAGTCCCACCTGCGCCGCTGGTGAAGTCATTCATAAAGGGTGTCACACTCAGCGATTCAGGCTCACCAGCGGTACACCAACGACCAAAAAACGGCTCAGAATGTTCATAAGCGATCAGCGACATCTCAGCAGGGGCCACATCGCTGCTACATGTCACACACAGCTAAGTCGCTAACGAGATCGCTACTGCGTCATAAATGGTGATGCAATAGTGATCTCGCTAGCGATCTCGCTTAGTGTGGCATACCCTTAAAACATTTACACGTTTCTTCTTAAACCTCTCATGTTGCTTTAGCCGTTTGCTTTGGGTCCTTGTCTCATTGGAAGGTGAACCTCCTTCCCAGTCTCAAATCATTGACAGAATGAAACCAGTTTAGCTCAAGAATATCCCTATATTTCGCAATATCCATCTTCCCCTTGACTCGGACCATGTTCCTTGTCCCTGCTGCAGAAAAACATCCCCAAATCATGATGCTGCCACCACCATGTTGCACTGTGGGGATTGTGTTCCTGTGATCATGAGCTGTGTTGGTTTGGTGCTAGCCATAGCGTTTACCTTGGTGGCCAAAAAGTTCAATTTTGGTCTCATCTGACCACAGCACCTTCCTCCATACATTTGGGGAGTCTCCCACATATCTTTTGGCAAACTAAAAATGAGCCTTACAGTTTTTGTGTGCAAGTAAAGCTTTCTTCTGCCCTCTCTTCCATAAAGGCCACCTCTATAGTTTGTATGGCTTATTGTGGTCTTATGGACAGATACTTTAGTCTCTGCTTGGGAACTCTTCAGCTCCTTCAGGGTTACTCTTGGTCTCTGTGCTGCCTCTCCGATTAATGCCCTCCTTGCCCATGCTGAGAGTTTGGGTGGGCGGCCCTCTCTTGGTAGGTTTGTGGTGGTACCATGTGCTTTCCATTTGATAATAATAGATTTGTTGGTGCTCTGGGAATCATCAGAGATTGGGATATTTTTTATGACCCAACCCTGACTTGTACTTCTCAACAACTTTGTCCCTGACTTGTTTGGCGATCTCTTTGGTCTTCATGGTGGTGTTTGGTTAGTGGTGCTTGTTGCTTAATGGTGTTTGCAGCCACTGTAGATTTTCAGAAAAGGAGTGTATATATTGACTTGGGTATGTGCACATGTTGCAGATTTACCTGCGGAATTTTCTGCACAGAATCTGCATCTCTTGGCAGAATCCGCAGGTAAAAGTCCATGCGGATTTTTCTGCATTTTTTGGCCTGCGATTTTCTATAATGAAATGGGTTTAGAAATGCTGCGGAATCCTGACAAAGAATTGACATGCTGCGGAAAATAAACCACTGTGGGTTCCGTGCGGGATTTTCCGCAGCATGTGCACAGCAATTTTTTTTTTTTCCTATTGAATAACATCGTGTGGTCAAACACTTGCGGCACACAGGTGGACTTCCTATCACCAAGCATGTGACTAATGAAGGGAATTGCTGGCACCAGAAATGGCACATGGCAATTTTTAGTTACTTGATCCCATAAATTTAATTTATGCCTATCTTTTTCTCACTTCACCAACTTAGACTATTTAGTGCTGATGCGTCACACACAAGTCTGATTACATAAATATGAAAACACAGGTTGTAATGTAACAAAATAGATTAAAAAAAGCTAATGTCAGGAGGGTTGTGCGTGAATACTTTCGCAAGCCACTGTAGTTGTGCGTGCTAGACCACTTCTCCAATAATGCTTCTCCTCATGGCCGTTGTGGAGTGAGTAGTTAGATGATCTCAGGGTCCCTTTTTAAAGTGTTATTCCCATTGACTATCCCAACAGTTGTACCCCCACCGATCCCAAGTACGGCTCTGCAGACCCCATCTGAAAGGATTGGTGGCTGGATTTGTGTATCTCGACATCATTAGTTCTCTACAGGACTGTAGAAAGCAGAGTGCTGACCTCTACTATCTCTGGCATCTCCATGGAGAATGAAGGGGGGGGGGGGGGAGTCCAGGCTGGTTTAGCCACTATTCCATTGAGCATGGGCATTTCAGAGCCCTGTTTCAGTATCCGAGCAGGTCCCAGCCATCTGGCTCCTGGGAAAAACCCTTTAATGTAGTAGTGCCGCCCCCCACCATCAGACTTTGGTCACCTGTTCTGCAGTAGGTGGGAAGCGCCGTCTATTAGAAAATCCGCCTCTGCACAATGATGACTCCGTGCAGGAGAGGTACTATTGTTCGTGCTTCTCTTGTTGCTTGTGCCATAGTAGCCATCATAGGGCGCATGGGTTGGAGCGTACAAGGCTGAACTTGTCTTTCCCAGTGAGTTATGACCTGTAAGCAATGTTTTCTCCATCTATACTTCTTAGACTGTGTATAGTTGGAATACAGAGGAATTGTGACAGTGTGTACATTGCACACTGTCACGATTGGGCGATTTGCGGTCACATGTTTAGAGACCAAGAAATCTCTTTAATATGTTTCCGTAGAGTCCCTTGGGCAGCCCACAGATAACACAGCTCGTCTCGTTGCTTAATATAATATTTGATCTTCCGCGCTGAGTGAATGAAACATGGGGAACACGTGACTGTATGTTTCTATTTCATGGTTAAAATATCATTTTAGAAAATTGGGTCATTCAGGCAAAATGCATGGGCTTCCCTGCTCAGTAATTGACTGTCAACACAATTAGAAGTTTCTGTCATCTTTCTC
>JARQOD010000005.1:192401916-192464196 GCA_033576555.1 Oophaga sylvatica
AAAGGCTCCGCACCATCTTTCTGTGACTCCCTCTGTCTGTTTTCTCACTCCTCACCTTTCCTTCCATAGTGTATAGTAGGCTGTATAATCTGACAGAATGAACGACACGTTCAGGAGGGAGGGAGAAGAAGTGTCTTATAAGTGGAGAAAGAATGAGAATTCTCTGAATGTTGTATTATAGGTTTCTCATAGCCATAAACCTATAAAGATATAAATATTTGCAGATCTTGGTGTTTTAATTTACACATTATTTATCAGATATATTTTTGTATTTTTTTTTAATTTTTAAATATTATGCACATAGTATGGCCCTGTGCACTGTGTGACAGTTCTGTTCACTCCCCCAATGTCAAATCATTGGTTCTAGTTCTTAAATGCACACCATCACATGACTGTTCTGTTTCTACTGAAAAGCTAAGGTCGAGTGTAGTCTCCAATTTGTATTGAGAGAAGTGCACCTGGAGCTAGTCGAGATGTGAAAAAAGTCCGTTTTTGCTCAGGAAAATTCTGCACACATTCCTGAACGTGTGCACTTAGCCTTAGGGAAGTAATAAGTACTTTTTTGAAAGGTGGTATAATGATTTTTTTTTTTACTGCAATTGAGAATATAACCGGAGTGCTATATAGTAAGGCCTCTTTCACACATCCGTTTTTTTGTATCAGGCATCATCCGGCGTGTTGGTAAAAAAACGGATCCGGTACCGGATGCGTTTTTTTACCATTGACTTTCATTAGCGCCGGATGCGTTGTATCCGTTTTTGTCCGGATCCGGCGGAAATGTACTTCCGGCGGCCGGACAAAACGGTGCATGCAACGTTTTTTTGTTTGCCGGAGCCGCCTGATAGTGCCTGAAGCAGCGCATCAGGCGGCCGGAAACAATACAAGTCAATGGAACCGGATCAGATTTTTGTGCAATCCGTCAAAAGTCTGATCTGGATTCTGGAAACCAAGGTGTACTACTACTACTACTACTAACATTTTCCAGTGTCTCCGGGCATCCAAAACCCTTTTTTTTCTGGGTTCAAAAGTTCAGGTCGGATCCAGCAAAAAAACGGATCCGTTGCATCAGTTTTTTTATTTCAGTGCCGGATCCATCCCTTCAGGTGTTCGACGGATCATGCCTGATACAAAAAAACAGATGTGTGAAAGAGGCCTAAGGCTTTAAATTCCCAATTCTAAAATCTTAATGAATTTACTGCATGTAGTCTTGCCCAGGAGTAGCGGATATAAAAGGCTGCTGGGTAATGTTGGCCCTTAGAATAGATGGGTGACCGTGTCCTGTGCTTGGTTACACGGAAGGTTCTCTTTCTCTTTCTTGCTGTAGCACCCAGTGTTCTTTAATGTTCCGGGCAGCGAGCACGCGCCATCGTAATGTGACCAGGTTTCTCTCGTAGTTGATAGAAGACCTAATGAGCGTCGGGGGAGCGTCGCTAGATGGTGTAATGGTGATCTAATACTGGGTGACATTTTCATAGGGAGCAAATTGCGTTCTAAGTGTGCAGCCTTTGCGCTTGCATGCCGTACGCTCAGTTGTGACTGCCGCCAGTACCTCCAAGTAGAAATCCAATTTATTTCTAGATATCCCACTTTTGTTTAGCAAAGCTCTGACTGCGTTATAGGATTTCTTTTCAGCCCTGTAAGGAAGGTGTGCTGACCAAAGAAAATGGGTCATGTCCGGCTAACACTGTGACATCTTCTGCATAGAATAATGGCTTAGAGAAGATTAAGCAGAGTATTACAGTGAGGAGGATTACATTTTCTTAAGTGTATGAAACTGCAGACTGCTGTTACAGCATTTGGAATAGCATTATTATTTTCCAGTGCTTCCCACAATTCTATGCATTTCTCCTCCACCTACAGTGTATAAGATGGGAACATGGCATTAGGAATGCATGGGGCTTCAGTATGGTATAGATAATGGACTCGGCTTATAGTACATTGTAGTTCTGTTTGGCTTTCCATCATGCACGCTGTTCACACCATACATACTTTTGCCCATTGCATCCTTCAGCCTAAGGACTAATGAACACATCAGTGCATGGAGACTGTACGTCTGCCGAGTGCCAAACTCATGGAGATTCTGTCCTCTGGAGACATTGCTTCCAGGGAAGTATTCAATCGTATATTTGGTGTCTGATGAAGCATACCACAATTCCAGAATCCATTAGAAAAAAAAATTCTGTGTGGTATTAGAGGCATATGGAGGTGCAGTATGGCTGTAGCATGTTGTAAAAATCCCTGCAACTATCAACTCATTTCCATGTGTCTAAATGAAATAGTTTTGACAGCAAGAGCATGGATTTCTAGACTCTCCACCACAACAAATCCACAATGTGTAAAAGCTCTTATATGACCATGTGCATGATCCCCAACAATGAAATTAGCCATTTTATATCTTCTAAGTGTGTCATCTTTTAGGCCCTTTAGAGATCATGTCATCTTCTTCAGCTTGCTTAACTGTTCACAATAACAATAATTTTGACCAGGGGTGCCTAAACTTTACATGGCACTGTAAACTAGTGTCTTATATTAAAAACACAATTCACTAATAGCGTATGAAATCTAGATATTCAGTAATGTATGATAGTTTTAGGCAGCGAAAAATACTGTAAAATATAGAAGTGTTTATCGTTTATCAATTAACAAAATGCAAAGTGAATGAACAAAAGAGAAAACTTTCAGTATTTGATGTGACTGCTTTTTGCCTTTAAAAAATACTTAAAGTATTTATTCTTGGTACACCTTCATGTAGTTTGAAGGAACTCTTCAGGGAGGCTGTTCTAAACATCTTGGAGACCCAACCACAGATCTTCTGTGAGTGTAGGCTTGTACAAATCCTTCTGTCTCCATGTAAGATCCCAAACAGACTCGATGACGTTGAGATGGGGCCAAATCCTCACATTAAGACTCCCTCTTCTTTACACTGAAGATAGTTCTTTGTTACACTTTCTGTATGTTTGAGGTTGTTGTCCTGCTGCAAAAGTAATTTAAAGCTAATCGGACACCGCCAAGATAATATTGCATGGTAGACAAGTACCGTTCTTTTCAGATAAGGCACGCTTTTTTATCCCAAATTTGGGAGGAAAATGGGTCTGCTTCCTATAATCTGAATGTAGCTTAGAAGTTCGGCTGTGGGGAAGCGGGGTCACAGGAGGCAGGGTCGCTGCTGCAGGAGGCCGGCGGCAGCAGGAGTAGGGTGATGCTGTGGACCCCAAGCTGGGCTCACAGAAAATGTGGAACCAAATGTATTGTGCCGCGTGAAAATCGACCCCAAAAATGAGATTAATGTCATAAAGAACTATCTTCAGCTTTAAGAAGAACAAGAAGCCCTGGAAGAGATGACATGGCACCTATAGAGACTGACCTCAACATCAAGACTGTGATTACATGAAGATGCGGAAGGATTTGTGTAAGTCTACATGTTTGGACATCCCCCTTGCAGAGTTCCTTCAAAAGCGGTGTGCAAGTGCTCAGAGTGATGTAGGAAGACCAAAAATTAAACTATTGGATATATTTAGGCGAAAAGAAACGTATATATAAAACAGTAAAAATATTGATTTAATTTAGATTTCTCCTGTGTTCATTCACTTTGCATTTTGTTAATTGATAGATATAAGCTATGAACACTTTTACTTTTGAAATCATTCTTACTTTGCAGCATATTACATATTTTGTACAAAAATCCTTGTTTTCTGTACAATTTTCTTTTCCTAAGGAAATGTGATATCGTTAAGCAGCAATTTGGGCCTGGACTTAAAATACTTGGAAATTATCATAATTTTAAGAAATATTCATGTTGGCATAGGAGGTAGTGTCGAGTGAATGTGCTTGGGTTAGGCGCTTGGATAACACATTAATCGAGCACGTTCGCCCAACACTAATAGAAAGCTGGGACTGCGAGCTGTTTATCACTGTTCCATTAATGTGTTATATATCTATTATGGTTTCAGCAGTTAAGTTCTGAATGAGTTTTGTGAAAGCGATGTAAAGTTAATGGCTTTCAGAGCTGTGTACCCGAACCTGGCCTAATGCGAATTCCTTACATACCCAACTAAGGCCAAGATCTGTTCATGCCATAGTCCACACAGCTCCAGGGGCAGGGTAACCTTTTCAGAAAAGCTGGGTCTGTTTCCCAAATATACTTTCTCCCACTCTAGTATTCTGTGATCTTCCATGCATTTGATACCTCACAAATCAAAATATGTCCTAGAAATATTAAGATTGATGCAAATTCTAAAATGAGGCGATTTCTTCTCTGCCCTTCAAGTATGCTGATGGCTTGTTAGGAGGTCAGATAGTTGCACTAAGCCGTTTTAGAAATGTTTGACAGGTTCCACCTGCACATTATTCAGGAACATGCTGACCTTCAGAAATCTTGCGTGTATCATCAGCAAAAAAACAGCATCTCCTGTGCTGTGTTCAAAGCTAACAAATTAAATGGCGTAGCGATAGAACACTAATAAACCGGAAACTGCATGTATGTATCTATAATGCGTCCATCTAATATTTCTCTTCCATTAATAACATTTCTAAAATTGATCTGCATTGAGCGATGATTCCGATAATATTGCTTACTTTGCAGCGTACATTAGGAGGTCAGTGGGACAGCATTTTAAAGCCACCGATCACTTCGGAGAGTCTTATTTGTAGGGTGATGTATAAACCCACACACAAATATAGGGCAGCACGGTGGCTCAGTCGGTAGCACTGCAGTCTTGCAGCTCTGGGGTCCTGGGTTAAAATCCCATCAAGGACAACATCTACAAGGTCGTAGTTCTCCCCGTATTTGTGTGGGTTTCCCTCCACGCTCCAAACACATAATACTGATAGGGTATTCAGTTTGCGAGCCCCCAATGGGGACAGTAAAGATGGTGTCAGTAAAACGCCGTGAAGTATGCTCTTGTGATACTAGTAGGAAAGTTTTAGAAGAAAATTTATATTCCACCTGGTTAATGTATTGCCGCTCCAAGGGGCCTTTTATTGCGTTCCCGCAGTCATGTCTTTATGTAATTATTGCTGCTGCCGATCATAGCATGCAGGGCTGATCATCTCCCGTGGTCACTTGAATGTATGTGACATCAGATTGAACTTGTGTACTAGAATATTGTGATAAGTGACTCTATCATTACCATATTACTACTATATAAATATAGCTAGAGGAAGCTATGCTGCGCAGAAGTTAGTTTGTTTATTAGCACTGCAATATTACTATTCTGTTTTGTGTCGTTTCTCGTTCTTTTTTGGTACTTTTCTGTGGGCAGTGAATTAAGAAGTGCCCCTTCTTCAGGTTTATCCAAGGAGGGTGTTATATTTCTGCCTAAATGGTATAAATAGATACTTAGTATAGTGTTAACACTATTAATTGATTTTCACAATGTATAATGTGTCCAATTATATGGTTTGGCTTCTGTTGGAGTGAGCGTAGTATTAAGGCACTGTCACACTTAGCGATCGCACCAGCGATCACGACAACGACACGACCTGGCGAGATCTCTAGTGCTGATCGCTATGTGATCGCTAGTTAGCTTCCAAACACATCTCATCAGCGACCTGTATAACGACCTCTGTGGTCGTTGGGAAAACCTAGTCCCGCCTGCGACGCTGGTAAAGTCGTTCATAAAGGGTGTCACACTCAGCGATTCAGGCTCACCAGCGGGACACCAACGACCAAAAAGCGGCTCAGAACGTTCATAAGCGATCAGCGACATCTCAGCAGGGGCCACATCGCTGCTACATGTCACACACAGCTGCGTCGCTAACAAGATCGCTACTGCGTCATAAAATCAGTGACGCAGTAGCGATCTCGTTAGCGATCTCGCTTAGTGTGACAGTACCTTTAGACTTACCATCTGTCTCTGCTTTAAGTTCTGCACTTGAAATAACTTTAAATTGGTAATACCAGTAGCTCCATGAAACTATAGCTGGGTGCACGGTGCAAGTAGGAGCCCAGATGTGGCCCCTGGTGGTACCACCATGACCTGGATGAATATATGTATTAAAGCAAAGCTTCTTACTGTACTTCTTTTTCTTACTGAGGGCCTCACTAGTATTTTTAACATACTGTGAGACAGTGAGGGTATGTGTGTTGAATGAGGTGTATATTTCACCTAAGTACCTTGCTGACTGGTATGAGCGAAATGTGTGGCTTTGTAAACCTGGTGGTAAAGAAAGGTCACTACACCTGCCATTCAGTACACGCTTGCAGCTCAGACCTGAATCCACTCAGGTGTTGATTAGGAAGCCAGAAGTAGGTGCTTGGGAGCACAGTCAGAGAGCTCGCTTAGTCTGGACAAGGAGTCTAGGCACAAGAAGCAGTCTCCAGGAGTTTTGAGCTATCTCAGTCTGGGTGCAGGAAGTACCCCGGACACAGGAGTAGTCTCAGTGAGAATCCGTGCGAATAGCGGCTGAATAGGAGTGGATCTCTCTCAAGTCTGGACGCTGAAGGGGCCTTCAGACACAAGGAGGAGTATCTGTGAAACTCCATACTGGTAACATATATCATATGTGTTGTTTTGGGTCAGGCTGGTAGAGCCGGGACCCGGATAGACAGGGAAATCGATCTATGTGTAATTAGTGGCTAGACAAGCCTAGGTTTTCTGTTTATGCTTTATTTTTATCTGTTTGCTGTGGACTTTAATAAAGCTGGTTGCGGCCAGTTTTACACCAGAACTGCTGTCTGAATGAACTGTTTTCGTGCCACTCTGTCTACCCAGACAGCGATCCTAGAGCTATATCCCCTGGAAATGTTACAATTGGCGGAGAATGCTGGGGCAGCGCAGTGGCTGATACATTTAGTGCTGGAGTGTGCATGCAGCACAGTGGTGAGAGACAGCAATAAAGGTGAAGTCTGTTAAGCAGCAGCAGAGAAAAAAAAAGTGTGTCAGCAAAAACGTCTGATTGGAGCAGTCTTAAAGAGACAGTAGCCCTAATAGAGTTTGCAGAGAAAAAAAAAAAAAAAGTGTCTGCACAGCAGAGCTGAAATTTTCTGTGGAAAAGACTGGAGTGTGTATGTCTTGAGTGAAGACTGCCGTTGTTGAGACAGAGAAGTCTGACAGCATGGACACGAGTGTGGATACAAGCATCTTGCTGTGACTCACTGGGGTCACGAAGGCATCTTGCTGTGACTCGGTGGGGGTTACGAAGATTGTCGTCGCACTCAAATCCGGTTTTCAGCTGCAACTCGGCGGGTTGTGAAGATTGTCGTCGCACTCAAATCCAGTTTTGCTGTGGCTCGGCGGGGCCACGAAGATTTTTTCAAGGGAAAGCGGTGAAGTTCTGGTGTGAACAGTGCTCCGCGATGGCTGTGAACGGAGCAGCGAATGGGTCTGACAAGTCGGACCGCATATTTGAGAAATGTCTACTGGACATGCAACTGGACATGGTGCGGGAGCTGTGGGCACCGTATGGAATGGCGGCAGTGGACCATTCTATGGACTCTCCGGGGGTGCCAGTGTTGTCACAGAATGCCCGGGGAGGTGGTAAGAGATGTTGTGAACTGAGTCCTAAGACTACTGCTGATTTTTGTGTAAAAATTACCCTGCCGGTGTGGTTGTTAAAAAGGGGGCGGAGTCTAAAAAGGGGCGGATTTTCACAAGAGTGTAGAGTGTGGAAAACTGAAAATTGTTACTGGTGGTGGGTTGGTACCTCCTAAAAATGACAATGTGACCGTTGATAACGGGGTAGCTCCAGTAGAAGGGGGTGACGTCAAAGTGGGAGGTGACCTGTTAGTCCACAACACCATGGGGAGTGACACAGACCCGTAGCTGACTGGGACACTATGAAAGTAAAAAGTGAGTTCAGTCAGGAGAGGCTAGACGAGGGAAGAGAGTCCTCCTCTCGTCGTAGACGGCGCAAGGGCCACAAAAAGGTTGTTCCGGTAGTACTCGCTGAAAATGAAAATGAAGAGAATGTAGTGCTGTGTGCCGATGCTTCAAGTGTGGATCCTCCTTTAGAGGTAGAAGAGGAGGTGGCCAGTCAGGGCCAAGAGCTGGAACCTATTCGGCTGCAGTATCAGAGTGACATGCTGCAATTATGTAAAACCTGGAGGACGTGTCCTCAGACCAGCGAGATCTAGAAGGAAGCAACGAGGAAGTTATCCTGTGGAAGGAGATGTTCCACGCCATTAAAGAGGACCGCCGCAAAATCAAGGAAGAGGTTTTGCAGTTAAAGCGTGAGAAGGAGGCGCTGCAGGATGGAGTTTCTGGAAATAAACAAAGCCTAGAACGACTGCGCGAACAGCTCAACCAGGAGCTGTGTGACTCCAAGAAGGAGTGTGCTGAACGCAGTAGGGAACTGCAACAGATTAAGAGAGATTATGTGGATCTCCTCAGGGTCAAAGAAAAACTAGAAGAGGATAAGATGGATGCAGAGCAAATGCGCCAGGTGGTTGAGACCACTCTGCAGGACACCCGTGATGAAAATGGTGATCTGCGCAGAAAGACCCTAGGTCTGGAAGCTCAGGTGAAGGAGCTACAGATGTCCTGTGATACTCTCCAGAAGGTGGAGATGCGCCTTAAGGAAAAGCTCAGCCAAATGGAAGCTGAGCGGGAAAAGATGGAGGAGTCCATCAGAGAAACTACAGACCAGGGCCAGGAGTTGGCCACTGGAGATGAGAGGTGTAAAGAGATACTTCCTCGAGTGCTGTGAGTTCGGATGATTCGGTGGATGTCGGAGCCGAGATCAAGGAGCTCAAGGAGTGGTTACAAGCCCATTGGACGCAAGAGAAGCTTCAGAGACGGGCAGCTGAGAGGCGAATGGCGGAACTAGAGGAAGAAGTTCTCGGGCTTAAAAGTCGCCTGATACAGTGTCACTTGGTGAACAAGGCCTCCTTGGAGAAAGAAAAGGGCAAACACGTTGCACTCGCTCCCTGTTGCCAGGAGAAAATAGACCTGAGGAGAGCTAAGAGGGTGGTAACGGAAGATAAATGTGAAATGGAAGTGGTCCGGACGGAAATTCACGAAATTGTAGCTGTGAGTCAGCTCAGAAGAAGTGTAAAGGGGGAAGAAGCTGAAAGTCAGTTGTCCCTGAACCCTGAGCTGATTGATCATCTGGAAACCACTGATGAGACAGAAACGTGTCGGTACAAGTGCCTCGTAGATGTACCCGAGGACTTGAGAGAAGAATGCACCCGTGAGTCTGTGCATGAAGCGTTTAGGAAGGCCGTGGGAGCCTGTAAGGTGTGCTCGACTTCAGGAGCTAAACAGCTGGTGGTCTTGTCCACGACCGAAGTTACAGTGAAGAGGGTGGCAATCCTAAGTGACATGCACTGGCGATGTATTCGCACAAAGCGGTTTATCCGGTTGAAGACAGAACAAACCGTTAGACAACTAAAGCTTATGAGAAAAGCTCACAGTCTACAGGAAGAGGTCATCCGGGTGCCTCATGTTCTGGTGAGAAAGCTGATTGGGAGAAATGGCCGAGCCATGCAGATAATGGTGAAGAAGTCTGGTGTGGTGAAAGTAAGCAGTCCACGTGATCGTCGGGACTGGATACCAGATGAAGACGCATGGTGTCATTCTACGCTATAGGAACGGAAGAAAGTCTTGAATATGTGCGCATGCTGGTGGCGTACCGTGTGACCTACCTGCGAGAGGTAGAACAATTGAATCTCGCTAGACAGCGAGTAGATAGACAGCATCATCTGAGCAGCAGAAGATGGCAGCCATCTAAGAATAGTGAGACCCGACAGAGAAAGGGCCCCCTAAATAACAGAACAGCTACGGCTGAAGTTAGGGACCTTACAAGATGTCCTGAGGGTAGTGGGCGTGGGTTTAGAGATAATGAGACCTCCAGTAACTCAGGTTTGAGAAGCCCATACAGACGACCCGATAGAGTACGTGACAGTACGAAGTCTAACCGGACCTTAAATACCCAGGCAAGACCTGACAAGGTTACGACGGACCGCTGGGAGCGGGGGAGACCTGACAAGGTTACGACCCGAAAATGTGACTAGACGAAGTCTGTGACAATGACAGGCGGTAGGTCACTAAGGAACGAGCGAATGTCATTGACTAATATTCCGAGGCTGAACAGAGCAAGGGACAAGTACATGGTCTCTGTGTGAACTGTGGGTTGAGGTGATTGGATATATTATGTGTTCAACCCCACAAGCTTAAACTTATGATGATGATCATAATGATGATGATAATGATGATGTATGCTAATCATAATAGTGATGATACTGATAATGGTGATGACCGTGATAAAGATGAAATTCCTTTGCAGGTGATGTTGGGAGACGAGGATGGTGGTTCTCGGGAACCAAGTGTCCCTGACCTACCTGTGTCCTGTGACAATTTTGGGAGTGAGCAGTTGCGAGACCCCACTCTTAAAACGGCACAGGAAAATATAATTGTTCTAAATGAGGTTCCCCAAGAGCCTGGCTCTGAGAAGAGGTTTTCTCATGCTGCCATGAACAATAACCTATTGTATAGGGACACTGAAGTCCAGGGAGAGGTCGTGAGACAGCTCCTGGTACCTGACCTATATAGAAGTATAGTGCTGAATGCAGTGTCCGGAGTTCACTGTCTCTTTGGGATTGTTGACCAGCCCTCCGGTCTGGATGGCCAGCCCTCTGGTCTGGAGAAGAGGGAGGGGATATGTGAGACAGTGAGGGTATGTGTGTTGAATGAGGTGTATATTTCACCTAAGTACCTTGCTGACTGGTATGAGCGAAATGTGTGGCTTTGTAACCTGGTGGTAAAGAAAGGTCACTACACCTGCCATTCAGTACCCGCTTGCAGCTCAGACCTGAATCCACTCAGGTGTTGATTAGGAAGCCAGAAGTAGGTGCTTGGGAGCACAGTCACAGAGCTCGCTTAGTCTGGACAAGGAGTCTAGGCACAAGAAGCAGTCTCCAGGAGTTTTGAGCTATCTCAGTCTGGGTGCAGGAAGTACCCCGGACACAGGAGTAGTCTCAGTGAGAATCCGTGCGAATAGCGGCTGAATAGGAGTGGATCTCTCTCAAGTCTGGACGCTGAAGGGGCCTTCAGACACAAGGAGGAGTATCTGTGAAACTCCATACTGGTAACATATATCATATGTGTTGTTTTGGGCAAGCTGGTAGAGCCGGACCCGGATAGACAGGGAAATCGATCTATGTGTAATTAGTGGCTAGACAAGCCTAGGTTTTCTGTTTATGCTTTATTTTTATCTGTTTGCTGTGGACTTTAATAAAGCTGGTTGCGGCCAGTTTTACACCAGAACTGCTGTCTGAATGAACTGTTTTCGTGCCACTCTGTCTACCCAGACAGCGATCCTAGAGCTATATCCCCTGGAAATGTTACAATACCATTTGGTGTTGCGCTTTACAGTGTCTTTCTAAGACACCTTACAGAAGCACTGCTGTGCATTAAAGATGTTTTCCACCTTTTGAAAAGATAACCTCAAATGATTACTGTAATGTAAAATTAAGACAGATTATACCCTCCACTCTCCACTTATAACCTCCTCCTCCACTCCTGGATTGGCTTCCCATAAAAAATAGTTTTGATCTTTTCAACACTAGGGAAAGCAGTTGCTGATAGCTCGCATTATAACTGCAGTAAATGTGGGCGGGATCTGGTCACGTGTGTGTGATGTCACTCCTCTCCTCCCCTTCTGGTCATTTGTAAAAAGAAGGGAGGATAAAGATTAGGATCACAGTGCAGAGACTTTCTCTTGGTAACTAAGTAATCCTATCATGTGCGGTACAGTCCACAGAGCTGTGTATCTAATATTATTTGTGCCACAGTCTGCTAGGCCATGTATCTATCTAATTCTATTGTTTGTGACATGGTCTGTGTATCTAATCCTGTAACATATGATACAGTCCACTGAACCATGTATTTAATACTATCATCTGTAGCAGTATGTTGAGCTGTGTATCTAATCCTGTGTCACACATGATGGGATTAGCTACACACTGTGTTCCATGATGGGCTTAGATATGCAGACTGTTTCACACATGATTGGATTAGACACATACCTTAACTGACGATATCACACATGATGGGATTAGAAACACGGCTTAATAGACTGTATCGAACATGATGGGATTAGATACAGAGCTAAATGAACTGTATCACACGAGATGGGATTAATTAAACAGCAAAGTGGATTGTATCACAATTATTGAGATTAGATACATGGCTCAGCTGGTTTTTGCTCTGTACCAGATGGGCATGGCTCCCACGGTTTTCTGGGGCCGTATCTTTAAAGCGAACCTGTCATCAGGATTTTGCGAAGTATGCTACAGGCATTGTCAGGTTGGTGTTGTTACACTGATTAAAAAGATACCTGGGATGAAGAAATCTGTCATGTGGTTCTTGTGTAATCAGTGTTAGAAGTTTCCAGTTAATGAGAGGTCTATGCTTGGTTTCTCTGGCTTAAAGCAGGAAGATGAGACTCTGCCTACTGTCCCGCCCTGGAGCATGGGCATCTCATTAACTGAAAACTACTAAAGGTACTGCCACACTACACAATCCCGCTAGCGATCTCGTTAGCGTCGCATACTAATGAGATCGCTAGCGGATTGTTTTTATATCGCTAGTAGCTACCTAACTTAGCGATGTCGTTAAGGACGCTATCGCGGTTAGCGATCTCCTTAACTACTTTAGCGGTACAAAAGTACCACTAAATCGCTAAGAAAAGGTGCTACACTTAGCGATTAACTTACCCAGCGGGAGCGCCGACGATGAAATAGGGTCCGGAGCGATTCCAGCGACGAGCGAGATCACAGCAGGAAGCTCGTCGCTGGCAGATGCCGCACAGAACAACATCGCTAACGGGATCGCTAAATAGTGACGTTTTTTAGCGATCCCGTTAGCGATGTTGTTCAGTGTGGCATACCCTTTACACTGATTACACAAGACGGATTTCTTCACCTCAAGTATCATTTTAATCAGTGTATCAACACCAACCTGACAATGCCTGTAGTTTACTTATCAAAATCCTGCTGACAGGTTCCCTTTAAACCTCTGTACATTACATTGTGAGACAAGCCCCCTAATAGCGGCACGAAGTAAAAAGGCTCATGTCTCTGAGACCTTATGGGGGATTTTGAAAAAACCGGAACATTCAGGGAGCAGCAGGAATAAAGTAACAGCAAAATCTGGACATTTTTGACCTGGTGACAGCTCCTCTTTAAGAAGCACTATAGGGGTCTCTGTTCCTTGTCACTCAAGTGCATTATATTATAAAGAGACCCATTAGATAATGAATATTGGGATACGGTGCTTTCAGATTAATAGCCTAAATAGTCTGCAGCATAGGCCGTGACGGACACTCTAACTGTAATGGAGTAGACGCATCTTTCCTAATAAAAGCTATGATGTGACACTAGGACAAGGGCTAAATTGATCTCATGTTGTCTTACAGAAAATGCATCCTGTGTCATGTTGGCTTATATAATAATTTATGTTCTCTGCCTGATGCTTGAAATATTAACACACAGATCACTTAGAGAGATGAAGTGACCTTAGGTTAGCGTTGATGGATTTACCCAAAGATGATGTGTCCGCTATGGGAGAGCAAATATTTTTCATGCAGACTTTATTATAATGGCAGTGCTACTTAATCTAATAACCTGGTCTTTGCCATTTGTTGTAGAAGGGGTATGTAGTGAGAAAATCCTGTGATGCATTTGGAAACTGAATTTTCCTTCATATTGCATTCAAGGCTGTAGAATAGATGACTTTAGCCCTAAGAGTAGCCATACATGGTCTGCTTGATTGGTCACAGGGATACATGTAGGCGAGATCTCTTACACAGTAGGAACCACAGTAACAGGTTTTGATACATAGTAGAATCTTGCTGTTTATAGCTGAATGATAATACTGGGTAAAGGAAGGTACAATATAGTGAATAACTAGCATTTTTTTAGGATTTTCTCTAGGATTCAGCCTTATTTTATTGAAGGGCAATTTGCCGTTAACTGGTTGAATGAGCGCTAGTACGAACCGTTCATTCCCCATCCTTTCCCAGTGCAAGTATGGTCATCAAACAAAAACGAACAAGCTTTTAAGCGGATTTAAAAAATCGTCATTGTCTGCATTACATCCCTTCATCACTTCATGTAAACAGATTGTGTTGCCGAAAATAGTGTAACTACATGAGCATTATTTCCCGACACTAGTCCTAGGTCTAGAGCATTGTATGTGACACTCGCTGCTCCCACAGTGATCTTCACTGGTCTGCCTCTCCCACCTTCTCCTCCACTGTAATGACAGACAGCGACCGGACTGAGGGGTTCTCAACGCGATGGTGCGATACAGCACGTGCTACCAGTCATGTTGAAAAAGCCTGTTTTCACATTTTATGAGGGATTTTGCTTCTCTTTCCCATATTGTGCAGCTTCCTATAGAGGAAAAAGAGAACACCCAGAGAGCAGAATATGTGCCAACACCTCCTTGTTGTAGCGAAAGCTTGCATATTGGGTGCCCCTAAACTTTAAAAGCCCATACCTGTGCAAAAGAAAAAGAAACAAATATCTTAATCAGCACTTTTGGCCCTTTTTTTAGTAATTTTATCTGGCTTAACATAAAAAATATTGTGAAATGTCCTCTTTAAAAAAACATAATTCTCGGCTGCACATCATCCTGTGTTATCAGCACCTGTGCTGCCGAGAGTAATCTATTATTTCTAAACACTGTTTTTCGGTGATTACTTTGTATCTCCGTTCGTACTCCACCCACACACACAAATGGTACACCATTTGAAAGATAAACTTCCCCCCTTCAGCAAGAAAATAGCCAAACAAACCATACTTCCACGATTTGATTACAAAATACAGTTCAAACATTAATTTTCATAAATCTGCAGTAAGGAACAATGACCTGCAGGTGGCACCACACTACCCCAAAGCACACTACCACAAAGCTGCTTACAGACATCACAAACAAATCCAAACATTTGCCTTGGGGTCTTCAAGTGCTCGCACAGCCTATTTCAGGCACATTGGAGGATTGCACAGTTCATTGCAGGTGAGTCACATATGCAAACACATTTGTAAACATGCACTGCTTTTTCGGTGATTACTTCGCCCCACACACACAAATGATACACCATTTGAAAGGTAAACTTGCTCCTTTCAGCAAGAAAAGAGTCAAACAAACCACACATTCACGATTTTATCACTAAATACAGTTTAAACATTCATTTTCATAAACCTACAGAAAGAAACAATGACCTGCAGGTGGCACCTCAACTGGAAGACATTTTTTGACCTCTACTTATCAAATTAATTTATTGTATTACCAGTCTACAAATATAAATACTTGTCTGTGTTCATCATCTCATGAAATACATTTACATTTGACCAGCTTGCTTTTTCTGAAATTACCTGCGCCCTTGACGACCAATGTGCAATAATTTCGCACAGGCCAAGCTAGTAGAAGATATATTACAGATCGTTCCATTTGCAAAGGAAATTAAGTTACCGGTAATTGGGCTAGACGACCTATTAAATGTCTGCCGATTGGCAAATAGGCAGCTGATTGGCGGATGTTTCATGCCACAAGTCAAGTGGTGTAACCCCGCTTTCACTTATACAATGGGCTTTGTATACGACCAAAGAAGACAAAACCAGGCACTTGGCACATACACATTTCATATTCTTTATTGTACTCCGAACCACTGCATTGGTCATTAGCAGCGACAGGTGAAGAACCGTTGACAGAGCCGCATACTTGATCTAGTCTCAGGTCCTCAGATGAGTTTCCTTAGCAATCTACAAGCACCATGAGTGCTTCCGCCCAGGGAATTCCTCACATTTCTGCATTGTTTGGCTGTTGTGGAGCTGGAGGGGGCAAGTTCTGTTCTCTTCAGTGTTTGAAATCTGGACTGGAATGGAATTGTACAATAGTTTGCATCAAAGGCAGGTCAGTAGTGAAAGCGTACGTGCCGCCATCTATTGTACTGCTGTTGGGGATTTAGCATGTGAAATTAGACAGCTGTTCACATGCCATGAATGGGAACTACTTAAACTATCATCTTCGCTTTGGAGCCTGAACTGTCCTTACTTCACCCCTCTCACTTCCAGTAATTGTTGTCTTTTGTGTAAGGATTAGAAGAGTGAAAGCTCTAGGTACAGTATAGACGTAGGAAATTGGAGCATTACCATTAATTATATTTAGATTGTGGCAAGGTAAATTCACCAGTAACTTCCCCTTCAGCAGCCTTAAGGTACTGCCACACTAAACAATCCCGCTAGCGATCTCGTTAGCGTTGCATACTAATGAGATCGCTAGCGGGATTGTTTCTATATCGCTAAATGCTGCCGCATTTAGCGATATAGTTAACGACGCTATCGCCGTTAGCGATCTTCTTAACGACTTTAGCGGTACAAAAGTACCGCTAAATCGCTAAGAAAGGTGCCACACAGCGATAAGATACTTACCCAGCGGAGCGCCAGCGATGAAATAGGGTCCGGAGCGATTCCAGCGACGAGCGAGATCACAGCAGGAAGCTCGTCGCTGGAAGCTGCCGCACTGAACAATATCGCTAACGGGATCGCTAAATAGTGACGTTTTTTAGCGATCCCGTTAGCGATATTGTTTAGTGTGGCATACCCTTTAGGATTTCAGTACAAGGAAAGTTAATTAGATAATGTTGGTGTTATTTAAATATGTAAATGACCCGTTTTCTCCACCAGGTGTTGAAGGTTGTACAAAGACAAGAAAAATATAAAAATAGATGAGCCTACGCTCCGATGCACACAAACATAATCGCGTTCCAAAAGGGGATAGGGCTGTCTGAAGGCTTTGTGCTTGAATAATGTAAGCCTCTGATATCTGGGCGACTTTTGTGATAACAAATTCCACTTTGAGAGCTGGAGGGTATTCATTTGCTCAGTGTCATGGCTGTAAAGCAGCCACATCAAAGGAGCTACCGTATATCTGATCTCTGAAGTGGGATCATATGTGAGTTTGTGTGGAGCGGCATATCTGTTATAATGTGCAAATAACCCCGTCAGAGAAGAAAAGAACTAGAACTCTAGTGCCACCTATTGAAATTAGCAATCCTAAAAGTCCATATCGACCCTTTAAAGGGCCTTGCCTCATGTCTTGGGATAAGAAACCAGACTAGAAAATCCCAGTTTGTAAATACATGTTTCAGAATGTTTACCCCTCATCAGCAAAAAAGCAGTAGAACTTGTTTGGCTGGGAGAGAGGCCTCTGACAGGAGGTCTAAGGCAGGGTTCCCCAGCTCCAGTCCTCAAGGCCCACCAACACATCATGTTTTCCGGATTGACTTAGTATTGCTCAGGTGATTATTGCATCACCTGTGCAATACAAAGGAAATCCTGAAAACTTGATCTGTTGGTGGGCCTTGAGGACTGCAGTTGGGGAACCCTAGTCTAAGGGATAAAATTTCCTCTGTGAAGAGACTGTTTGCATATCTAAATTCTCAGGGAGCATTGCATGGCCTATAAGTCTCCTTACACCTACTTGCCACTCTCCACAAGGAGAAACTTTACCCCTTAGACCTACCTTATAATCCAGTATAATCTTGTATTAGCAGTGCCAGTAATTGCCATACACTTAAAAAACAAATAGTGGGAACATATACTTTTCTATTCTTACAGCACCACTCCAGCGGGTTTTTTTTTTTCAGAGCTGGAGTGGTACTACTAACTAAGTTCCTTGCACATAATATACTCACCACCCGCCGTCTCTTAAGCACTTCTTGTGCCACCTTCTTGTGACCACAACTTCTTACTGACCGGAAGTCAGAGGTAACAGTGACAAGCTCTCAGTGCGGAACACTGGTCACAAACTGCTGGAGAAGGGAGTGGCGCATAACTGCAGAAGACAGTGGACTTTAAGTATAAAGGTACTGCCACACTAAACGTTCCCGCTAACGATCACGATAACGACGCTATCGTTGGTGTGATCGTTTTAAGGTCCCTAGTAGCTGCCATACTTGACGATCTCATTAACGTCGCATCAGCGATTAGCGACCTTTTTAACGACTTTGGCGGTCGTTGGGATGTGCCACACTGCATGTACTGTGAAAGATCACGACCTCGATAGGCGTGACTGAGCGCGACCTTTTGCACGCCCCTCGTCACAGATTGGTGGTCACTATGTATGTCATAGATATTTATCACAGCTCTCCCGCTTTGTGATTGGATGACCGCGTCATAAAAGACGAAGTATCAGCACTCCTCTTCATTGCTCTCGAGCAGAAGCGGTTCTTTCAAATCACCCAGTGTGTCCTGCTAGTCTTGGTAGCTACTGCGATCCGGTTTACGCCACTATTTCGGTTGCTACGTTCTTCGTTGGAGTTTTTGCGATCCAGTCTGTGGCGTATCCTCTGCGATCCAGTTTGTGACGCTAGTTTCCCTATTTTTTTTTTTTTTTTTTCAAAATCACACAAGTTTTGTAAGGTAGGTAATTTTTTTTTGTCACATTTAATTTTTCTTTTGTCTTTAATTGTACCGATCCATTTTAGATCTCTGCTGTTGTTAACCATTGTCGTCCATCATGTTTTTTCATTGTTTTGTTCAGGCACGCCCACCATTTTATGATCCCAGCTCTATCTATGTTTACTCTTGCGTCGCCCACAACCAACATTTTCTGATCCCAGCTCTATCTATGTTTACTCCTGCATCGCCCACAACCACCATTTTGTGATCCCAGCTCTATCTATGTTTACTCCTGCATCGCCCACAACCACCATTTTGTGATCCCAGCTCTTCTATGTTACTATGTTTACTCCTGCGTCGCCCACAACCACCATTTTGTGATCCCTGCTGTGTTCTATGTTGTAGACTATGTAAGCATTTTATTTAACCATTCTGCTGTTCTCACATAATCATTTTTTTATTACAGATGGCTGATAAGCAGGAGTTTTTGCGTGATTTTATCGAGCTGTACCGCACAATGCCGTGCCTCTGGAAAATTAAGTCTGCAGATTACTGTAACCGGTTGAAAAAGAAGGACGCCTACCAAAAACTGGTGGAGCTCTGTAAGAACCGTTACCCAGATGAACCGGCGGATGAGTCAACGGTTAAAAAACGGATTCAGGCCCTCCGCACGGTTTATAAAAAAGAGCTCAATAAAGTTCTAAATTCAACCAAATCTGGAGCGGGGGCCGAAGAAGTTTATGTCCCCCAACTGTGGTACTTTGATCTGTTAGCTTTTACAAGGGACCAAGAAGTACCCAGAGAAGGGACATCCATTTCGGATCTAGACCCAGTGATCCAGCCGGACACCCCTGTCGTACATGTAAGTACCTTTGTATTACAACACATTTTAATGTACATGCCAAAGTGGACTTAAATTTAAAAAATATTATTGTGAAATGTAGATAAAATGGCAGAATATATCCCTTCATGTACTGATAATTTATGTAGCTCAACGGTTGAGGCCTATCCATTTACAAGTGTCGTTTTCACAATTTTGCTGTATATGGGTGTTTATAGTGAGAAGAAATATTTCTTTGTCTTTGTGATTTACCATTTGTTTTTTGTTCATGCAGGACACAGAAGAGGCTGTCTCCACACCTGCAACTGAAGAAGACAGCATGCCGGATCACATAGACGAAGTAGTCGAGCCACCATCATCTGTGCGGAGGCGGCTTTCACTTTCAGGAACGAAAAGGAAGGCTCCCACCTCGGCTCCCACCTCGGCTACTCCTGAATTGGTGGAAATTGCAAAAAAACTTCTTACGGCAGAAAAAGAAACAAAAATAACTGGCTTTGCATATTTTGCGAATGAGAGGCTCCCTACACTGGCTTCATGCTGAGAGACTGATGTTTGAGGTACTGAATCAAGCGTCTTTTGGAAACCTGGACAACAGATATGTCGTCATGCCAAGACCGCAGTACCCGGACTACTCATGGCCGCACAATCCTGTGCCAAACCCAGTTGGGATAAACCCAAACGCTGGTGCTCCCCCTTATTTTTATTCACCCCAGAGGCAGCGTGTAATGGCCGTGGTAATGGCAATGATCCATCTTACCAGCAGTTGTAGTTTTTAAAATGTTTTACTAAAGTTTTTTTTGGTTGTTTTTATATTTTTACATTGATACTTTTTTTAATAAAAAACTTATTTATCTAATGAATTGTGGTCTTTTCTTATGTGATGTCAACTATTAAAATGTTGTATTTTTATTACATCTACTTGTCACACATGGGGTCATGGGAATACCAGCTATCATAGGTGTTCCATCATCGGGAAAAAATTAAATGAAAAAAATATCAAAAATTAACATTTTTTTAAGGCCCCTGGTCACACTACGCTAAAACCTTATACTAAAAATAATACACCACACCTGCGTAGATTAAAGTAAAATATAAAATATATATTAATGTCATATATATATATATATATATATATATTTTTTTTTTTAAATAAAAATATAAAATTTAAATAAAAACAAAAAACAGTAAGGGTGAGTTTCCACGATCAGTAAACGCTGCGTGTTTGGCGCTGTGCGTTGGCGCAGCGCCAAACACGCAGCGTCCAGATGTTACAGCATAGTGGAGGGGATTTCAAGAAATCCCGTCTCCACTATGCGTAACAATATGCAGGTGGCAGACCTGCGTAAACGGACATGCGGCGCGTCTTTTCAGACCGCAGCATGTCCTCGCGTGTTGCGGCGATGGTGCGTCGCCGCAACAGAATTTCACACAGAGCTATGTAGCCCTGCGTTCTTTCCGGAGGTGTTCCGGAGGTGTCCTGAACACCTCCGGAAAGAGCGCGCTTCAGAAAGGGGGCGGGGCTTAGACAGAGCGGAATTTCCGCTCCGTCCAAAGCGCTGTGGTTCCGGACCGTGGAACCACAGCCTTACATAACAAAATAACAAAATATAAAAAAAAATAATAACAAACTACAAAATAATTAACAAAGAAAATAAATTACTGAGGGCCCCGGTGTCCAGCCGCTGCCCTCTCCAGCATCACCCCGTGGTGATGCAGAGCTCCCATGGTTCTTTGCAGCGCTGCGACCGCAGTATTAATGGCTGCCACAGCGCTGCTCAATTCCGCCATCAGCCGGCGGTGGGACACCAACAGGTCCTGGGCAGTCGGGATTTCTGTGGAGGTAAAGGTAACAGTTAATAGTGAATTCTGTTGCAACATCAACATGTACATGTTATGTTAATTAACACTTACGGCTTTCCTCAGAGGAACCACTGACCGCCCACCCAGAACCTGATGCTCCGCCGGCTAGGGAAACACAGAAAAAAAAATAATATCACAACAGCCATTACACACATAAGACCTTACAAAGTTCTCAAACTTGTCTGAAGCTTATATAATGTGCGTTAATTACCTGATGGGGAGCCTGCATCCGTGTGACGGGATGATGCTGGAGAGAAGGCAACGTCGGGGGAAGGGCTGGAACACACAGAGTCATGAGGGGGGGTTGCTGGCGGTGAAGGGGTGGAGAGATGAGGTGATGGTGGTGGAGGGGTAGCTGGGGACGGTGGAGCAGCTGGTGCTGGTGAAGGTGGTGCTGTAAATGAAATATACAATTCAGAATCCCCATTATCACTGGCGGTACTCCCATCGCTGCCTGCAACATGCAACATCACTGGCGGTACTCCCATCGCTGCCTGCAACATGCAACATCACTGGCGGTATACCATCGCTGCCTGCAACATCACTGGCGGTACTCCCATCGCTGCCTGCAACATCACTGGCGGTACTCCCATCGCTGCCTGCAACATGCAACATCACTGGCGGTACTCCCATCGCTGCCTGCAACATCACTGGCGGTACTCCCATCGCTGCCTGCAACATGCAACATCACTGGCGGTACTCCCATCGCTGCCTGCAACATGCAACATCACTGGCGGTACTCCCATCGCTGCCTGCAACATGCAACATCACTGGCGGTACTCCCATCGCTGCCTGCAACATGCAACATCACTGGCGGTACTCCCATCGCTGCCTGCAACATCACTGGCGGTACTCCCATCGCTGCCTGCAACATGCAACATCACTGGCGGTACTCCCATCGCTGCCTGCAAATGCAACATCACTGGCGGTACTCCCATCGCTGCCTGCAACATCACTGGAGGTACTCCATCGCTGCCTGCAACATCACTGGCGGTACTCCCATCGCTGCCTGCAACATCACTGGCGGTACTCCCATCGCTGCCTGCAACATCACTGGCGGTACTCCCATCGCTGCCTGCAACATGCAACATCACTGGCGGTACTCCCATCGCTGCCTGCAACATGCAACATCACTGGCGGTACTCCCATCGCTGCCTGCAACATCACTGGCGGTACTCCCATCGCTGCCTGCAACATGCAACATCACTGGCGGTACTCCCATCGCTGCCTGTAACATCACTGGCGGTACTCCCATCGCTGCCTGCAACATGCAACATCACTGGCGGTACTCCCATCGCTGCCTGCAACATGCAACATCACTGGCGGTACTCCCATCGCTGCCTGCAACATCACTGGCGGTACTCCCATCGCTGCCTGCAACATGCAACATCACTGGCGGTACTCCCACGGCGGGCGCGCTTGCACGCGTTCATGTGCGTTTGTCGTGCGCTGCGCTGCGCTCTCCAGATACCCTCATGAATACTCACTCAGAGGCCTGCGGAGCTGGGCCCGGATGCTGGCGACCCTATCGCGTGAGCGGTATCGCAGGTCCGCCAGCTTCCTAATTTGCGCTTTTGTGCGCAGCACATTGAACCTCCTCTGCAGGCCCCGCTGGATCCTCTGCAGGCATACCCTTTTGTGGCGCATTGGATGCGCCACAGGTAGGCTGCAGTGGTAGTCCCAGAGGTCTGTCTTCTTTATGAGATAACGGACCTCCTCGTCTGTCCATTTTGGGCCGCGCTGTCTGTGTCTCGCCGCCGCCATCACAAACAACAGCGTATTGGGCGACGCCAGCGCCATGACGTCACAGCGTGCGCACGTTACGTGCGGCCGCACCGCGACGCAAAACGGTTTTGCGATTGAAAAGTGACCGCAGCAGCCATGCGGCAGCCAAGCACAGATATGAGATGCTGTTGCAATCGCAATACCACTATTCCAAGGTAGGCGATCACAATGGCGTGTCATGTCTTTATGGCTGGGGCTCGTGACAATCTTCACCTTGCAAATCACAAATGGCTTTTTGCATATCTGTTTGCATATCTGTGTAGCTGCAGTGTGAGTAGTCACATTTCGATCATAATGACGTCGCATATCTTGATGGCTGGGGCTCGCTAATCCCCTTTGCAAGTCAATGGCTTTTTGCATAGCGTGAGTAGTCAAATTGCGATCACAATAACGTTGCATATCTTGATGGCTGGGGCTCGCTAATCCCCTTGCAAATCAATGGCTTTTTGCATATCTGTATGCATATCTGTGTAGCTGTGTGAGTAGTCACATTGCGATCACAATGACGTCGCATATCTGTGAATAGCTGATTCCCTGGTGAATGTTGACCTTTACCTCCCAAGAATTTTCAAATATATGTATAACAATTTTTTAATCTTTCATATTATGACTAAAATATATATATTATATATTTAAACTTTATATATGCAGCTGTGGTGTATTATCTGTTATATATAATTATAATGTTTGAACGCTAGTGAGACCATAGGCCCTTAAAATAATTGAAAATATTTGAAACTTTTTTCTTTATTTTTTGTAACAATTAACTCCTATGACTGATGGTACTCCCATGAGCACGTGTGTGACAAGTAGATACAATGTAAAACAAAAAATAGACAACAAAAAAGCCTTTGAAAAGATTTTAAAAACTACAGCAGCTGGTAACATGTCTCGTTGCCATCCCCATTACTCCCTCCCCACATCTCACCCATCATTAGCCCTTCTCCCATATTGGTAAAATAATTGAAAAAAACACGAATGCATTTTTAAAATAAAAATATTTTATTATCAAAACATTGTTAAAAAAAAGGGTAAAGTAAAACATTCTCAAAATCAAACTAGACCTGATGCTGCCAACTCACTGCACCAGGCCCATTAAAGTAATGGCAGTACTTGTCTCGGCCGGCCTTCGCATCGTCCTTGCTCCTGCCTTGATTGACAGGTTGAAGGCCTGCAATAGCGGGATCATTGTCACGCCATTCTCCAAGCACCACGTCACCATTGTTGTCCGAGTCCATGAATCCTGGCGGACTGTAAGTACCAGCATCGCGTTTTCTTAGAAAATTGTGCAGCACACAACAGGCCAACACCACAGAGTCTATAGATTCCAGCTTCATGTTGATTGGAGTGTGGAAAACCCTGAATTGGTTGGCCATTATGCCGAAGGCATTTTCCACAACGCGCCGTGCCCTAGACAGTCTGTAATTAAAAATCCGCCTTTCCCTGTCAAAGTCTTTTGTGGGTATGGTTTAACAAGATGCTCATGAAGGGGAAGGCTTCATCGCCCACAAACACAAAGTTTAGGTTGGCGGTGGTGTCCATGTTGGTTGGCAAATTAAGTTTATTATTAAACAACCGTTCACCAAAACTTGTGTGCTCCAAAACTCCACCGTCAGAAACCCTTCCATTAATGCCAACATTAACGTCAATAAATTCATAATTGGCATTAACAAGGGCCATGAGGATCACGCTGAAGTAGCCCTTGTAGTTATGAAAAAAGGATCCGCTTTTGGCTGGTTGCGTGATCCGCACGTTTGCCATCCAAGGCACCACCACAAATCCTTTCAAAATCAGAGGCAATAATTTGCCATTCCGCCACTGATTTGGGAAAAGGCATGTAGCTCCGTAAACTGCGGACGATGGCGTTGCATGTCTCCGGAATTAGTTCTCCAAGCAGCGACCGAGAAATTGCAGCAGAATATTGCAAATCCTTCATTGAACGTCCGGTTGCCAGAAATCGCAGCGTTACTGCCAAACGTTCCTCTGCTGAAACAGCTGCACGCATCCGGGTATCCTGCCGTTCAATGAGTGGCCTCACAGCTTCCAGTAGGAGCTTGAATGAATCCTCCGACATCCGTAGATAATTCCAGAAATCCTGCGGATTCTTCTCCTGCAACTCCCTCACTAGATGCATGTGTGAGAATTTGGACCTCTGCTCCAGCCATTCCCTGGTCCACATGCGACGCTTTCGCTTGGAGCGCCTCTCTTCCACCCGCACCTCTTCCTGACGATCTGCCTCCATTGACAGTGCAACTGCCACAATCATACGCTCTGCGGTGGACAGGTTCATTATGTGCAACCTGTACGGTAAAGAAGAGAAAAGTTAATTACTAATTAATTACTATTAATAAAGTGTTTAAACAAAATAAAATAAAGAATAGAATAAAAAATATATAAAAAAAAAAAAATTTTCTGTTAACATTTAATATACAGTTTACAAGTGTCTACAATGGTGGGGGGTGTAAACTAAATAAAGCAGACGAAAAAAAAAAAATAAGGTCAGGGGTGTTAAATATATAAAGCAGACGGAAAAAAAAAAAAAAAATAAGGTCAGGGATGTAAAATAAATAAAGCAGACAAAAAAAAAAAAATAAGGTTAAAAAACATTATCAAACAACATCACAAATAATATGTACCTTGAATCAAAATATCCCGAAGATCCAAATGAGGATGGATGGTGCTCTAGCGACTCAGACAGATCGCAAAAACCCACCACTGCGCCACAAACAGGATCGCAAAACTCCGACACGCGATACTATCCTCGCAACAACGCAAAAAGAGACCCATAAAGTGCTCTGGAAACAATGGATGGGGGCGCAGTTATTATAGCTGAGGCGATGTTGTGGTCACCAATCAGAGCTGTAGGGCGTTAACAAAAGTAAACAAAGTCCCGCCTGCGCCGCTGACTAATACGTCGTTAACGAGGTCGCACATCGTTCACAAAAGGTGCCAGACACAGCGATATAGCGTCACCAGCGGGACGCCAACGATCAAAATACGGTCCAGAACTCTAGTGAACGATCAGCGAGATCACAGCAGGGGCCACGTCGTTACTACATGCCACACACAACTACGTCGCTAACGAGATCGCTAAATAGTGACGTATTTTAGCGATCTCGTTAACAACCTTGTTTAGTGTGGCATACCCTTAAGACTAAAGGTACTGCCACACTAAACAATCCCGCTAGCGATCACAATAACGACGCATACTAATGCGATCGCTAGCGGGATTGTTTCTATATCGCTAAGTGCGGCCACATTTAGCGATATAGTTAACGACGCTATCGCCGTTAGCGATCTTCTTAACGACTTTAGCGGTACAAAAGTACCGCTAAATCGCTAAGAAAAGGTGCCACACTAGCGATATATACTTACCCAGCGGGAGCGCCGACGATAAAATAGGGTCCGGAGCGATTCCAGCGACGAGCGAGATCACAGCAGGAAGCTCGTCGCTGGAAGCTGCCGCACTGAACAACATCGCTAACAGGATCGCTAAATAGTGACGTTTTTTAGCGATCCCGTTAGCGATATTGTTCAGTGTGGCATACCCTTAAGTGCATGGGCCTTACATTAGTGATAGGTTTCCAGCACTGCAAAAAAAAGTCTTTACTTCCTCTTTCAGTAAACAATACATTTATTTACATGAGCCACAATGAATGGATCCTGACCCTGTGTTTTGTACTGAAGCATCTAATGACATTACCCTGGATTGGTGATCTTGTGTTATCAGATGAGTTACCTGTCATTGTGCTGCCTCTGATAAGGAACCTGCTGAAAACTCTTCCTAAAGGCTGGGTCTCACATAGCGATACACCAGCGATCCCGACAACGATATGCACTTGTCAGGATCGCTGGTGTATCGCTATATTATCGCTGCTGAGCTGTCAAACAGGCAGCTCAGGGCAGCGATCAGCACAAGGACACTGCGGGTAACATCGCTTAGTTACCCGCAGTGTACCTTGGATACCAGCGCCCTGATGCAGGGAGCTGGTATCCAAGGTACACAGCGGGTTTCCAAGCGCTGCTCGGTGCCTGGAAACCCGCTGTGTACCTTGGATACCAGCTCCCTGCATCAGGGCGCTGGTATCCAAGGTACACAGCGGGTTTCTAGGCACAGCCCCGCGCCTGGAAACCCGCTGTGTACCTTGGTTACCAGCGGATCGCTGGTCTCCCGCCTGTCACACGCAGCGATGCGTGCCTGTCAGCGGGAGACCAGCGATCAAAAAAATGTCCAGACATTTCAGCGACGATCAGCGATACCCGGCAGGGGGGCTGATCGTCGCTGAATGTCACACACAGCGATATCGCTGGGGAGATCGCTGCTGCGTCACAAAACTAGTGACTCAGCACCGATCTGTCACGCTGTCTAATGATATGTATACAATGTCAGTAAACTATTAATACAGGAACAACACTCTATACAACAACTAGTATAGCAACATCAGCATGTAAGTATAGAATAGATTTACCTGACACGATATCTGCTGAACTCAGGGTTAATCTTGAGGACTTGATGAGCTGAAACAGGAAAGAGGTGGACCGGGATCTAACCTGACCCTAAACTGGGGTCCTAACTAATCCCTCACCTTGGAGGTACTGATAATGGTTCAGAGGTCCAAGTCTCCAACCTAACCCTGTCTCCTATCAGACCCTGAACCCTGTAATCAGTCCTAAGAAGGATCCTGACTACCACCAAAGGGATATGGGCTGATCTCAGCTAAATACACAGATTAGACATATAAGACAGACAGGATAACACTCGCTTGCATACACACTCAAACACCAAAGGAACATAAATGGTCTGGAAATAAACTCTAACCAAGTTGAGCTTAGAACAACTAAGGAGCTCACAACTAAAGTCTATACAGATTCATTCCTATCTGTGGTCTGCATGAAGGTTTCACTGGCAACTCCCCAAGCAGACAACCAGGAATTTAAAGGAAACCAATCAACAAATAATCAATTGCAGCCGGGAGAAACTGCACCCAGTCCCAGCACCGAGCACAGACAGAATTAACTCCCTAGCTGCCAAACACAAAGAAACAGCAGCTCAGCTGTGAGAAGTCAAAATGTGCAACCGCGACGATCTTCGTGGCAATGCACACATGACAGTACCCCCCCTTCTACGAGGGGCCTCCGGACCCTCAGGGCCAGGCCTGCCCGGGTGAGTTCTGTGGAAGGTCCGAACCAAACGATCTGCGTTAACATCAGACGCAGGGACCCACGTCCTCTCCTCTGGACCATACCCCTTCCAATGCACCAAGTACTGAAGGGACCGGCGATTCAGATGTGAGTCAATGATCTTTGATACTTGAAATTCCAAGTTACCATTGACCAACACAGGAGGAGGAGGTAGAGGTGACGGTATGACTGGTGCCACATACCTTTTAAGTAAAGACTTGTGGAACACATTATGAATTTTAAACGTAGGAGGGAGGTCCAGACGAAATGCCACAGGATTAATTATGGAACTGATCCTGTACGGCCCGATGAATCTGGGACCCAGTTTCCAGGAGGGCACCTTAAGTTTTATATTCCTGGTAGACAACCATACCAGATCGTTCACATTCAGATCTGGACCAGAAACTCTCCTCCTATCAGCCATACGTTTGTAACGGTTCCCCATCGCACTCAGATTATTCAATACACCTCTCCACACAGAAGCAAGTGACGACGAGAAACGCTCCTCCTCAGGAACCCCAGAAGGGCCCCCCCCATTGAAAGTACAAAACTGGGGATGGAAACCATATGCCCCAAAAAACGGGGACTTACCAGTGGACTCGCTCCGCCTGTTGTTAAGAGCGAACTCTGCCAGAGGCAAGAAAGAAAACCAGTCCTCTTGGTTCTCTGAGACAAAACACCGGAGATATGTCTCTAAGCTCTGATTCAGACGCTCTGTCTGACCATTGGTCTGCGGATGAAAAGCCGAGGAAAATGACAATTGCATCCCCCGACGTAAACAAAATGCCCTCCAAAATTTGGACACAAACTGAGACCCCCTATCTGACACCACATCAGAAGGCAACCCATGAAGTCTAACGATCTCCCTAATGAACACCTGCGCCAGAGTTTTAGCATTAGGGAGTGCAGGAAGAGCAACGAAATGTGCCATCTTAATGAACCTGTCAACAACCACCAGTATGACAGTATTCCCTGACGACGGAGGAAGGTCCGTAATGAAGTCCATAGATAAATGAGTCCATGGACGCTCCGGAAGTTTCAAGGGTAAAAGGGTCCCAGACGGACGGGTATGAGGAGTTTTAGAGCGAGCACACACCCCACATGACGCGACAAAAGTTATAACATCTTTATTAGCATTAGGCCACCAAAACCGGCGAGAAAGGAGATCTAAAGTAGCCTTACTCCCTGGATGTCCTGCTAGAGCAGAATTATGATGTGCCTCAATAACCTTTTGTCTCAACAGATTTGGGAGAAACAGTCTCCCTGGAGGTCCTGCAGGGGCGTCCCCCTGAGCCTCTAACACCTCCTCCTCAAGCTCAGAAAATACAGCCGACACTACCACCCCCTCCTGAAGGATAGGACTCGGGTCATCCGTTTTCCCGGCCCCTGGGAAACTGCGAGACAAGGCATCAGCCTTTACATTCTTAGACCCCGGGCGATAAGTGACGACAAAATTAAACCTGGTAAAAAACAACGACCATCGAGCTTGTCTGGAATTCAGACGCTTAGCGGATTCCAAATACAACAGGTTCTTGTGATCAGTAATAACGGTAACCGGGTGGACTGCCCCTCCAAAAAGTGACGCCATTCTTCAAAAACTAACTTAATGGCCAAAAGTTCCCTATTGCCGATATCATAATTCCTTTCGGCGGACGACAATTTCTTAGAAAAGAAAGCGCACGGATGCCATTTACCAGGGGACGGACCCTGGGACAATATAGCACCCACCCCTACGTCAGACGCATCCACCTCCACAATGAACGGCTGAGATGCATCTGGTTGGATGAGAACGGGTGCCGAAGCAAAACATTTCTTCAAAGAGGAAAAGGCTTGGCAAGCTTTGTCCGACCATTTAGAAAAATCCGTCCCTTTTCTTGTCATGTCAGTGAGAGGTTTGACGACAGATGAGAAATTACAAATAAATTTCCGGTAGTAGTTAGCAAACCCCAAAAAACGCTGCAGAGCCTTAAGATCCCCTGGCTGATCCCATTCAAGCACTGCTCTCACCTTTTCAGGGTCCATACGGAAACCGGAGGCTGACACCAAAAAACCCAAAAACTGAAGTTCCTGTACGGCAAATACACACTTCTCCAGTTTGGCGTATAGTTTATTGTCTCGCAAGATCTGCAACACCTGTCTCACATGCTCCTGATGAGACACAAGATCTGGCGAGTAAATTAAAATGTCGTCCAAATATACAACCACAAACAGCCCCACAAGGTGACGAAAAATGTCATTAACAAAATGTTGGAATACTGCTGGTGCAGTAGTCAGACCAAAAGGCATGACTAGGTTCTCATAATGTCCCTCCGGCGTGTTAAACGCCGTTTTCCACTCATCCCCCTCTTTTATCCTAATCAGATTATACGCCCCCCTGAGATCCAATTTAGAAAACCATTTGGCGCCAACAATTTGATTGAAGAGATCAGGAATAAGAGGGAGTGGATACGGATCTCGAACAGTAATCCGATTAAGTTCGCGGAAATCCAAGCAAGGGCGTAGGCCTCCATCTTTCTTCTTCACAAAGAAGAACCCCGCGGCTACTGGGGAAGATGAAGGTCTAATATGCCCTTTGGCCAGACTTTCAGAAATATAATCTTTCATAGCCTGCCTCTCAGGACCAGAAAGATTATACAACCTAGCTTTAGGCAACTTAGCATCAGGAAGGAGATTAATAGAGCAGTCATACACGCGATGAGGAGGCAACTCCTGACACCCCTCCTCAGAGAAAACATCCCCAAAATCCTCCAAAAAAGGAGGCAATGTACTAGGCACGACCGCACTGATGACTGTGTTCATGCAGTTGCTTTTGCAAAACTCACCCCATTGGCTTATTTCTCTGGACTGCCAATTAATCACAGGGTTATGTTTAACCAACCAAGGAAGTCCCAACACAATGGGAGTAGGTAGACCCTCCAACACATAACAAGATAATTGTTCCCTATGTATTGCCCCTACCCGAAGGTCAATGTTATGAACCTCATGAACAAAGCTACCTTGGCCGAGAGGCCTGGCGTCAATGGAGAATATAGGGATCGGTTTGACCAATACACTCAGATGCATACCTTGAGCCTGAGCAAACTGAGCGTCAACCAGATTAGCCCCGGAACCACTATCAAGAAGAACAGACAATCTCTCCACTCTCGTACCAACTACCACCTCCACTGGTACAAGGAACTGAGAAGAACTGGCGGATGAAATACATACTCCCAGGTTGTCGTCCACCACACAACCTGGGATTAACAGTTTTCCGGCGACTTTTGGCTCAACAAGGCACGGGATGGACATTCTCCAACAAAATGTCCCTCTTTCCCGCAGAAAAAACATCTTCTAGTCCTGCGGCGTACCGCCAATCCCCTCCTACGAAATGATGTCCCTCCCAACTGCATAGGCTCATCCGAACAGACAAGGGGAACCTCAACATAAGGGACTTTAGTGGTAGGTGGAGAAACAACAGGGAGTGGGGTTACCTCACCCCTCTCCCGAAGCCGTCTATCAGTACGGATAGCTAAGGCCATAGCAGCCTCCAGAGAAGGAGGAGACTCATACTGAGCCAAAACGTCTTTTAATTTATCAGAAAGCCCATGACAAAACTGGCTCCTAAGAGCTGGGTCATTCCACTGAGTATCTGTGGCCCATCTACGAAACTCAGAAGCAAATTCCTCTGCCGGACGATCTCCCTGCTGTATCTTACGTAATTTTGTCTCAGCAAGAGAGACCCGATCTGGGTCATCATATACCAATCCCAGGGCAGTAAAAAATTGATCTACAGACAGTAGAGCCGGGGATCCCGGAGGAAGGGAAAATGCCCAGGATTGAGGGTCCCCTTGCAGAAGTGAGATAACAATTCCCACTCTCTGCTCCTCACTCCCTGATGATCGAGGCCGAAGCCGAAAATACAATTTACATGCCTCCCGGAAGGTGAAAAATTTGTCTCGCCCACCAGTGAACCTGTCCGGGAGAGCTACTTTAGGTTCAACTCTGGTTTGCTCCAGGGAGACAAAACTTTGGACTTAATGTTCGTCAGCTCCATGGATAATCCCTGCAACTGCAGAGCCAGCTGGGCTACTGGATCCATGGTAACTGGAGATAATTTTTATGGCCAGTGAAAATGTCACGCTGTCTAATGATATGTATACAATGTCAGTAAACTATTAATACAGGAACAACACTTTATACAACAACTAGTATAGCAACATCAGCATGTAAGTATAGAATAGATTTACCTGACACGATATCTGCTGAACTCAGGGTTAATCTTGAGGACTTGATGAGCTGAAACAGGAAAGAGGTGGACCGGGATCTAACCTGACCCTAAACTGGGGTCCTAACTAATCCCTCACCTTGGAGGTACTGATAATGGTTCAGAGGTCCAAGTCTCCAACCTAACCCTGTCTCCTATCAGACCCTGAACCCTGTAATCAGTCCTAAGAAGGATCCTGACTACCACCAAAGGGATATGGGCTGATCTCAGCTAAATACACAGATTAGACATATAAGACAGATAGGATAACACTCGCTTGCATACACACTCAAACACCAAAGGAACATAAATGGTCTGGGAAATAAACTCTAACCAAGTTGAGCTTAGAACAACTAAGGAGCTCACAACTAAAGTCTATACAGATTCATTCCTATCTGTGGTCTGCATGAAGGTTTCACTGGCAACTCCCCAAGCAGACAACCAGGAATTTAAAGGAAACCAATCAACAAATAATCAATTGCAGCCGGGAGAAACTGCACCCAGTCCCAGCACCGAGCACAGACAGAATTAACTCCCTAGCTGCCAAACACAAAGAAACAGCAGCTCAGCTGTGAGAAGTCAAAATGTGCAACCGCGACGATCTTCGTGGCAATGCACACATGACACGATCTCGCTAGCGAGATCGTTGTGTGAGACGGGCCCTTAAAGGACAGAACATATAGGTAAACAAAAGCCCCAGTGTTAGATTGCAAGATTACTAGTTTTTATTGTTTTGTTTGTTTGTTTCTTTTTAATAAAGATTGACATGGAAAAAAAAAAATGCCATTAACAAAAAATACGTGCAACATGCAAAATCCTAACGTCTTTTTCTGTTAACTTCCCTTTCAAGAAGACCTTTTACAACCTTTTCTTGGCAGATCTGTTACAAATAGACGACAACGAAGGATGCCGCATTAACGGATCTGTTGCCCATTAGCTCCAATGTTTAAAAAAAAAACAGACGCAACAGAGATCAGTCAGTTAGTGAATAATGGACTAAAATTGTTGTCTGCACAACTTTTATCCTAATTGATTTCTGCTGGATCTGTTGTAGGCAATCATCACTGGACATGGCGGCTTTTTCATATTGGTTGGCATCCTCTTGGTGCATATATACAGTAAGAAAAATGCTTTTCTGTTGATACTGTAGGACCTCCAACCTTGGGAGTGATTTCTTATTTTTCTCCCAGATGCAGATCAAAATTTATAATAGGAAATCAGAAAGCAATATCTCCCTAGTGGAAAGCGTGATCCCTCAAAAAAATAAAGAAGTTTGGCTGTTTTCTTTTTTGTCTAAGGCTCAGCCTAAGGCTAAGTGCACACGTTCAGGAATAATTGCATTATTTTCGCGGTTTTTCCGCGGTTAAACCGCGATAAAAAGCTAGCATTTCGCATTCTATACATCTTAATGGATTCCGCATGTTTTGTCCACATGTTGCGGTATTTTCCGCGAAAAAAAAACGCTTCGCGGAAAATCTAGCAACATGTTCATTAATTTAGCGTAATCGCGGTGATTCCGCCGCCATAGGAATGCATTGAACCGCTTACTTTCCGCATGTGGCTATGCCCACCATGCGCAATGTAAGCGGTTCATGTGCGGATGGTACCCAGGGTCTGGAGCAGAGGAGACTCTCCTCCAGGCCCTGGGTACCATATCCCTGGTAAAACAATAATTAAAATAAAAAATAATGATATTCTCACCTTCCGGCGGCCCCGCAGCCTTCCCGCCTTCAGCGACGCTCCCGGCAACTCCCGGTCCCAGTAATGCATTGCGAGATCACCCAAATGGCGTAGCGGTCTCGCGTGATGCTACGTCATCGGGGTGATTTGTCGCAAAGGACTCCTGGGAATAGGAGTTGCCGGGAGCGTCGCTGAGAGGCGGGAAGGCTGCGGGGGCCGCCGGAAGGTGAGAATATCATTATTTATTAATTTTTTTATTATTTTTACATTAGATCTTTTTACTATTGATGCGGCATAGGCGGCATCAATAGTAAAAAGTTGGTCACACTTGTCAAACACTATGTTTGACTCGTGTGACCAACCTGTCAATCAGTTTTCCAAGCGATGCTACAGATCTCTAGGAAAACGCTAGCATTCTGCAAGCTAATTACGCTTGCAAAACGCTATTATTCTGACGGGAATACGCTTAAAAAAAAGTGCGTATTTCCTGCGGGAGAAGTGCGGGATTGCCGTGGAAATTTCCGCGGCAATTCCGCAACGTGTGAACTTAGCCTTAATGTTTGCACCGATCACATGAGCGATGAGAATAGAAGCAATAGTACAGAACATTAATCTTCTGGGAAGAGAACCGCAGTCAGCACTTTTAAGGAAAATACATATTTTTAGACTTTGCTTTCCCTGTGGCACAGCGCGTGGTTTATGGAAAGTATTCCAACTATACAGCTCACACTTTGTGCACAGGTCTCTTGATTTCATAGAGCTTGTAAGTGAACATTGATGTCTAATGACATGTATTTGCTGGATTTTACCTGTGACTAGAGATAAGCGAATTTGTTTGGATTTTGTCCCTGAATCTGATCTTGACATATTCGGGCCATATTCGAGCACTATTTGTACCGAATGTTTGTCTTATGATCGGTTCCGAACATATTCAATAGTTTCTACTCCCATTGACTCTAATGACGTTCGGCTATGTTCGACGAATATAGCCAAAACAATATTCTATTCTGATCATATTCGGAACCGAATCCAAACAAATTTGCTCATCTCTACCTGTGACGCCGTTTTTAAGACTCTGAAAATCCTTGCCAAATATATATATTGATAAATGTTGCAATAAGTTTTACCAAAAAATAATAGTATGGCTGTTACCATCTGTGTTAGAGGCTTCATCTCATATTCCATCATATTTAGCCGGACAAATAAAATGGTAGAAATGCAAGAAAAGCCATTATCCATGGAATCCATCAGCCTTCACGTCGTCAATTTTAGTTTTTTGTCTCTTTTTTTTCTAAAGACTAAGAAGAAAAGCCAAATGTCGCTGTCATCATATCCACCTTAAAGAGCCCTTATTTTTTTTTTTTTGTCTTTTTCAAAGGTGGATGTGATTTCTGGCACCTTTGTTGGATATTTAGTTACATAGTGAAAAATCCCCATCTGCTCTCTGCGTTTCTTTGCTTGCCCACCACCCATCAGATCACATAGCTTGGCGCTTAGAAATGGCTGGGAACGTCAGTAATTTGCTTGGCTGAGTAGATTTTTTTTTTTTTGCAGCTTTTCTAGGCACTGTATCATGCAATTGTGAATTCTGAAAGCTGAGCTATAATCAACATCTTCTCCACTTGAGTGAGCTCTGTAAATTGTATGATAATCGCAAGCTTCATTTCATACTTGCTAAACAGACTGACTGCTATGTTAGAAAGAAAGTATGCCACCCTTTTCTGCTCATGTAAGGAACATTTCTGGCCCCCTGACGAAGGTAGTACCGAAACGTGCACACACACCTCTGTGGACTGCACTGTGGAGCTGGGCACTGACTGTGCAGTATTACTACATTTCATCTATGTTCATTATGAGCTAATGTCTTATAGCAGCCCTACGTGCCTATACCTATAACACAGTACCCACCTTTATATGATGATGGGTTCTGTTACATACTAATGTATATTCAGTTCCACATATTAGCCGCCCCTGTCAGGTGTTGTATGCCCCTTATCATACAGCAGCACAATAGTTAATAATTTCACCTTATTGTATTTCCCTCCTTTTTCCCTTCTCCTGTGTCATAATGTTATTTTAACTAATAAAGTTTATATTTAATGATATTCTGGACTGGTACATCCTGTTTGTTGCCCTAGGCAGCTATCTTTTGCGTCTATTTGATGTGTCCAATATAATGATTCTAATCATTGGTTGTACAACTATATATTTCTATGATATAGTTCAGTTTTAGTTGTGATACAATGTGTGTTGGTTGCCTGGTTGGTGGAGTTTATATATTCAAGAATTAGGTGCAGTTCCCTTTTAAAAGCATTGATGTCAACATGTACTGTAGTTGTGTGCGTGTGTTTCTGGTGCACATTAGACTTTTTATGGAGTAACAGTTAAATGGGTGTCCAATGAAAATAAGTTCTACCCTATCCTGTAGGGTCTAACTGCTAGGACTCGCACCATTTGGCAGCATGGGGCACTTTTATTCCCATTAGAATGGAGTGACAGTGCGCTTCCACGACCTGCATCCCGTTAATTTGCACAGCGCTGCCCCAAAGGGTAATGAATGGAACAGTAGTTGGGCGTTAAAACCCATCTTGCCATTTTGTGACAAAGATGAAAAATTGTCCTATCTGACGATAATGGGAGCAAACATTCGTGAGAATCAGCCCATCTAAGCAGGTTTGTGATTACCCGATGAATACCGGAAAAATTTGTAGACTTTCCGCCCAGCAGATGCGTGGTAATTGGAACCACCATACAAATGTCGACTCGTTTCTAAGTTGCCACACTTCTTTCTCAGGATATAACCACGACAGGACACATGGTTACCTTCTGAGGAAGAAGGTTGTCAACTTCGAAACTCGTCGATACTAAAACAGCATTCTTTACAGTCTGCGTATCCTGGATCTTATTACCACCCAACAGCAGAAAATCCACAATTTTTTCCTGCATCCATTGAACTGGTTGGACGACCTGTGGATATGCAGCAGCTGTATACCTTTTGCCTTCTAACTGTTGTGCACACACAACCCTATCAGATTAGCAAAACTTTTTAAAATTAACCAAATTTATACTGGGTAAGACCCTATTGCGCTCTTTTGCTTTCCGTAACCCATGGTTTCATCATTTAATCCCCTGGAGGTTTTAGGTCCAGTGGATGGTCCGATCAGTGACTGACAGCTTTGTTATTATGTGCTTTTTTTATATAAAGCAGATATAATATCTTCAGTTTCACAGGATGATAGTGGAAATTTGGGGGGAGGTGTAAGCTGAGTGGGAAAGTTGAGGAGTCGGAGTTGCCACCAGGGATTTGATTGGTGAAGTCATCATGGACGTCACAGGAAGTTGTAGGCGGACCTCCTGTCTACACCCAAGATTGTAACTGAGCTATGATGAAACTGATTACACAACTTGAATATTGCATTGTTTAGACGGTACTAAAATATCTGCTAATGATAAAAGAAATCTCACTTTTGTGACGTTGTATTTTTGAACTGGGCTAAAGTAGATAAGTAGCCAGACATCTATATCTTATAGGTAATTGCTAACTACCACCCAATCCAACATGCTGAAACTCATTATAGGTTTTATTGTCCCTTCGAGACATTGCCCAACAGATCTTAAACTATTTGAGCTCTTCAATAAGCAGCTATGATAAATTATTTTATGGTGTCTCATGTGTACAGGAAGAACAGTTTGGACTTGTT
Organism: Oophaga sylvatica; assembly: GCA_033576555.1. Taxonomy (NCBI): domain Eukaryota; kingdom Metazoa; phylum Chordata; class Amphibia; order Anura; family Dendrobatidae; genus Oophaga; species Oophaga sylvatica. The sequence continues at coordinate 192,439,554 of JARQOD010000005.1, forward strand.
ATGTCAGGTTTTAAGCTGGATTTATTGCATATGTACGTCCAGAACTTTGACCCGCAACCATAGCTATTAATTGATTACAAAGTTCATCGGAGTCTTCCAACCCTACATGACAGCAGAATAGCCTGGAAAATGTTATCCGTGTTACCATTAATTATTCTGTAGCATGTATTTGGACATTACTTTTAAACTGTTAGTGACCATGCCTGAAAAAGGAATTAAAGACTATGTCCAAGCATATTAACCTATCATTAGAATAGGCCATTACTATCAGATCCAGCACCTTCACTAATAAGCGGTTATTAGCTCTGGCAGCAGCCACATGTAATCTTTGAACAGAGCCGACCCGCACCATCCTGTGCATTGTGTGGAAGCTGCTGCTTGGAACTGCAGATCCAGACTTACTCTCTGAAACAGAAGCCTACGAATGATGGGTTCTCACTAGGTATGAACGGATCGCATTGCTCAACCAGAGTCCGGGTCAGTGGTCTTTGGCTGTGGACAGGAGCCACACAAATTTCCTAACCTACCAGGTTTCTTCGTGCAGAGTTTGATTCGCTGGTTTGGTGTGACGTCATTTGTACGGCGCGCAGGTGACAAGTCTCCAGCACAGCAAACCAAGAGACGAGCATGGGATCCCTGAAGGTCAAGAGACTCGTACAGCTCCTGTCCATGGCCAGAGAGCACTGACGTTGGCCATGGTTGAGTGAAGCGATCCGCCCATCTCTAGTTATCACTGTAATTCTGTAATGCTGTAGATAAGCCCCCGATGTAAACTGAAAGATAAGAAAAACGAGTTATATTATACTCACCCGGGGGTGGTCCGGTCAGATGGGTGTCGCGGTCCGGGTCTGGCGCCTCCCATCTTCTGGCGATGATGTCCTCCTTGCTTCTGTTGCGCTCCTGTGCAGGCGTACTGATCTGCCCTGTTGAGGAAAGTACTGCAGTGCGCAGGCATCGGAAATGTCAGAGAGGCCCAGCGCCTGCGCACTGCAGTACTTTGCTCTGCCCTCAACAGGGCAAATGACATGTGTGTCTGTATGTTTATATGTATTTGTATATACAGTACAGACCAAAAGTTTGGACACACCTTCTCATTCAAAGATTTTTCTGTATTTTCATGGCTCTGAAAATTGTAGAATCACACTGAAGGCATCAAAACTATGAATTAACACATGAGGAATTATACATTACACTTTACAAAAAAAGTGTGAAACAACTGAAAATATGTCTTATATTCTAGGTTCTTCAAAGTAGCCACCTTTTGTTTTGATTACTGCTTTGCACGCAGAAAAGGTGAACGGATGGACTCTACATGCCTAGTTCCCACCGTGAAGCATGGAGGAGGTGGTGTGATGATGTGGGGGTGCTTTGCTGGTGACACTGTTGGGGATTTATTCAAAATTGAAGGCATACTGAACCAGCATGGCTACCACAGCATCTTGCAGCAGCATGCTATTCCATACGGATTGCATTTAGTTGGACCATCATTTATTTTTCAACAGGACAATGACCCCAAATACCCTCCAGGCTGTGTAAGGGCTATGTGACCAAGAAGGAGAGTGTTGGGGTGCTATGCCAGATGACCTGGCCTCCACAGTCACCAGACATGAACCCAATCGAGATGGTTTGGGGTGAGCTGGACCGCTCACCGCTTCAATTTTGAATAAATCCCCAACAGTGTCACCAGCAAAGCACCCCCACACCATCACACCACCTCCTCCATGCTTCACGGTGGGAACTAGGCATGTAGAGTCCAGCCGTTCACCTTTTCTGCATGCAAAGCAGTAATCAAAGCAAAAGTTGGCTACTTTGAAGAACCTAGAATATAAGACATATTTTCAGTTGTTTCACACTTTTTTGTAAAGTGTAATGTATAACTCCACATGTGTTAATTCATAGTTTTGATGCCTTCAGTGTGATTCTACAATTTTCATAGTCATGAAAATACAGAAAAATCTTTTGGTCTGTACTGTATATATGTATGTGTGTATATATAGATGTAGGCCCGGGAGGGCGGTAATGTCATGATGGGGGCAGGCTTTGCAGCGGCGTTGAGAATCTCTCCCCCTCCATGTGCTCACCCACCTATCCACTCTCTTTCCCCATGTGCTGACTTCTCCCGTCTGTGCTCTCTTCTTTGACCCCTCTACCCCATGTGCTATCCTCCTTGTCCGCTGTCTCTCTCCTTCCTGTGCTGTGTTCTCCCCTCATGTGCTGTCCCATTTAAGCTGTCTCCCCCTGTGCTCTGTCTCTCTCACCCCTGTGCGCTTTCTCTCTCCCCATCTGCTGTCTTCTCTCATGTCATCTCTTCTTTGACCTGTGTACCCCATGTGCTATACCAGAGCACCTGGGCAGGATACATTTTGTGAGGTAAAATATATTTCAGCTGCAGATGGAAGGAAGAGAGCCACAGTATTCATTACTGATGGGTAGGCGGAGCCCCAGATCAGGATGTCACCTCAGATCAAAAGAGTGCTGACTGGCTGGCCCCTCCAGCTCGGGCTCCTCCTACTCAGCTCCAGTCTAAGATTTGAGGTCCAGAAGGATGGTCGCTGCTAATGCAGCTCCTCAGAAGATTTTATTATTTTATATTCGGACAGGAGACCTGGATCACTAGTTGGTCTAGAGGTCTCAGGGGTACCAGCGCTGCTGTACCCCAACCTCTCCCTTGGCGGATCTGTACTTACTCAAAGTCCCTGCAGAATCCTTGCCGGCCCTGGGGGATGAGGAGAGCTTCCCTGGCGGGACGCAAACCACACGTGCGGTCACTGCGTTCCTCGCCCTGGGGGGAAGCATGGGCATAGCGCCAGAAACCCTGAGGGTCCCTGTGGCGCCTTGGCTGGTGAGTACTCCACACAAAATTTTATTATTAATGTGTGAGTGCTTTAGCGTCTGATGACAGCGCTATTACATGTATATCAGTATGCTTCAGCGCTGCGGTGACAGCGCTATTACATGTTTATCAGTGTTTTTTCACCAGCCTCTCCCTTGGCGGATCTGTAATTACATAATGGTCCCTGCAGAATCCTTGCCGGCCCTGGGGGATGAGGAGAGTTTTCCCTGGCGGGGGCGCAAACCACACGCTGGGTCACTGCGCTTCCCGCCCTGGGGGGAAGCATGGGCATAGCGCCAGAAACCCTTAGGGGTCCCTGTGGCGCTGAGCTGATGAGTTTTCCACACAATTTTTATTATAATAATGTGTGAGTGCTACAGCGCTGCGGTGACAGCGCTACTACTGTATGTCAGTATGCTTCAACGCTGCTGTGACAGCGCTGTTACATTGTAGATGTGGTGATCTTTTGTCCGCAGGCAGTTAGCTGCAGGACAGAGAGGGAGCAGGAGCGGGGGAGTTCGCGCTCAACATTTGAGCTAGCAGGGGGCGTGGCCTATCTATTCCCGGTCTTTTGAGCAGGAAGACGCGCGCTCTGGCGTTTCTCCTGCGACTCCCTCACTGTGGCGGCCATTACACAGGCTCCTGGGCTCCTCAGACCGCTCCTCTCCTCATAAGACACCACGGCCAGCTGGGTGAGTGCTGATTCCTCACCCTGCAGCGCAGCGATCGCTATCCTGCAGCTGCAGTCTCATTAGAGACATAAAATTGGCTGGGACTCACACTTCATATATATATGTTGTGGTGAGTTTGCAATATTAACCCTTCTGAGGGTTATTTCTACCAGAAAAATTTTTTGACTGAATACCGCTGGGGTAACCCTGCCTGGTGGAGCGTTAACCCTTCAGCATATAAAAAAAAAAAAAAGAAAAACCGCATAGTTTTTGCTGGTATTACCGCTTTGGCCTGTTCATACAGGTGAGACATGTCTGAACAGAGTTCAGATGCCGCGGATCACGTCCCAGTGCCATTGCGGCAATCAGATACGCAGACCTCCACAACGTCTAGCGCTGCGGTCGACAGCGGTGAAAAATTGGACGATATCGCTCGATCGATCAACAACTTGTCTGACCTTTTAGGTCAATATGTGTCTGCTAATTCTTTTCAGAGGAAGCGACGCAGGCCGTTACCGGCCTCTACACGGAGCGAGTCAGACGTATCTGATATTGGGCAGAGTTCCCCTTTAAATTCGGATGGAGAAATATCCGATTCAGATGCGGACGAGCCGCAGGGGCGTTCCTCTATGGCGAAGCGTACGGAGGCATTAATTGAAGCCATGAGAGATATATTACAGTTACCGGAGGAGGTAACTAGTCGTCCTGGTAAATCAGCACGCATGTTCCAGGAGTCCGTGCTTCGCGTACAACATTGCCAGCTCTGGATGAGCTTAATAGTGTAATAGAGGAGGAACGTCTATGTCCAGATAAGCGTTTTCATGGAACGCATTTCTTGGATACACTTTATCCTTGCTCTGCGGAGTTAAAGGCTAATTGGACTTCTGCTCCTGAAGTGGATGTGTCTTTATCTCAGCTTAATAAATCCTCACTACTCCCTATTAAGGGAAAAGCGAGCTTACAGGAGCCTTTGGATAGAAAAGCAGAATTGGCGGCAAAAGCAAGCTATGAGGCTGCGGGTCATGGATTCCGAGCAGTGCTAGGATCCATGTGTGCTGCTAGAGCTTCTCTAAGTTGGTTGGCACGTCTGAAGACGGAGTTGCACAATGAATCTCCGTTATCTGAGATACGGGAAACTTGTGAATGGTTAGAAACGGCAGCCTGTTATATCTTTGATGCCGGTCTGGATACGGCATCTCTGCTGGCCAAAGCGCAAGCTTCAGCGGTCACAGTCAGAAGAGCTTTATGGCTCAGACAGTGGGCCGGGGACGCAGTTTCCAAACAAGGGTTGTTGGCCTTACCATACAAGGGTGGCCATCTTTTTGGATCTGACCTCACAGAGCTGATTTCCAAGGCTAAGGCGAAGGAATCAGCATTACCACAGCGTAGGGCCATGGCCTCGGTGTCCAGTAGGCCTGGTGTCTATAGTGGTCGGCGGTCCTTTCGGGGCCGAGGACGATCTAGTCACTCCTCGTGGGGATCGGGTCGTCCTTCCTTCTCAGGAAAGAAATCCTCTCCGAAAACTCGTACTTCCTGGAAGCAGAGTTTCCGCCAGGACAAGCGGGAACTTGACAAGAAGCCCGCAAAGTCTAATTGACGCCAGGGGTCCACTCGAGGATTCTCGAGTGGGGGGTCGCCTGCTTCTTTTCAAGGCGACTTGGATGGCTCGCGTTCCAGATTCCTGGGCAACGCGGATTGTGTCGGCAGGCTATTTCATAGAGTTTGCTTCTCGACCCCCAAATGTTTTTTGTCAGTCTCGCGTTCCGTCGGAACCCGAGCTTGTTGTCGCTCTACAGCGAGAGGTCGAATCTCTGCTACAAAAGGGTGTAGTGATACCGGTTCCGTCAGAGGACCGAGGAAAAGGTTTTTATTCCAACCTTTTTATAGTTCCCAAAAGGAGAACACATTTCGCCCGATTCTGGATCTCAAGCGATTAAACCAGCATGTCCATGCCCGGAAATTTCGCATGGAGTCGCTTCGTTCCGTTGTGGCAGCTCTGTCACAGAACGATTTTCTGGTGTCAATCGACATTCGCGACGCCTATTTGCATATTCCCATCGGAAAGGCTCATCAGCGCTTTCTTCGATTTGCCATAGGTCGGAATCATTACCAGTTCGTGGCTCTGCCGTTCGGCTTAGCCTCAGCGCCAAGGGTCTTTACAAAAATTCTGGCGCCTCTCATGGCAATCCTTCGAAGACAGGGGATTACGATTCTCCCTTATCTGGACGATCTTTTGATCATGGCTTCCTCGGAGGAGGAGGCGTTGACGGCTCGGGATTTGTCTCTTCAGTTTCTGAAGGACTTCGGTTGGCTGGTCAATTGGGAGAAGTCGTCCCTGGAACCATCGAGGACAATCCTCTTTTTGGGAATGCATCTCGACACGTTTCGGTCGGTAGTTTCCCTACCACCAGACAAACAGTCATGTCTTCTTCGACATGTACAGATTATGAGATCCTCAACGGCAATGTCTCTACGGAAGTGTATGCGTCTTCTAGGACTGATGGTGGCGTCCATGGAGGCAATTCCTTTTGCCCAGTTCCACTCCAGGACTCTTCAAAGGTTCATCTTGAGTCGATGGAATCAGTCGCAATCGCTGGATTGCAGTGTCACCATTTCTCGCGCGGTGCGGGATTCTCTAGAATGGTGGTTACGTCCAGGGGCATTCTCCCTGGGGAAGTCTTTCCTCCCTCCGAAGTGGTCAGTCATAACCACCGATGCCAGCCTGACGGGCTGGGGGGGTGTTTGGAACAATCTCTGGATTCAGGGGGTATGGTCATCGGAAGAGTCTGTGCTTCCGATCAACATCCTGGAATTGAGGGCGATTTTCCTTTGCCTCCAACATTGGACGGTCCCTTTGAGCGGTCTGCCAGTCCGTGTGCAGACAGACAATGCGACGGCTGTCGCGTATATCAATCACCAAGGTGGGACAAGGAGTTCCAGACTCATGGTAGAGGTGTCCCGAATTCTGATTTGGGCAGAGGCCAATGTACCAGCCATTTCGGCGATTCACATTCCAGGGGTTCAGAATGTTACAGCGGACTTTCTCAGTCGCAGAAGGATGGATTCCGGAGAATGGAGCCTCCATCCGGATGTGTTTGCACTACTGTGCTCTCGCTGGGGAACCCCCCAAGTGGATTTGATGGCATCCAGGTTCAATGCCAAGTTACCGACATTCATGTCCAGGTACAAGGATCCGAAGGCGGTGGCGGTGGATGCTCTAGTGGCTCAGTGGGATCAGTTCGAGCTGATCTATGTATTCCCGCCGATATCCTTACTTCCTCTAGTACTGCGTCGGATCAGACTAGAGAGAATTCCAGCTATTTTGATAGCTCCAGACTGGCCAAGAAGGGTGTGGTTCTCGACAATAATGTCGCTGTTGGCGGCACCTCCTTTTCCACTCCTCTTCAACCGGACTTGTTGACTCAGGGGCCCGTTTGTCATCCGGACTTGATGTCCCTGCGTTTGACGGCGTGGCTCTTGAGACCGAAATCTTGACCCGTAGAGGTTTCTCAGCCGAGGTCATTGCTACCCTTCGTGCTGCAAGATGTCCGGCTACTACTAGGATTTACCACAAAATTTGGGAAACCTTCTTTTCGTGGTGTTTGGGGTCCTTTCGGAACCCGAGAAAATTTTCCATTCCCAACCTGTTGGCTTTTCTACAGCATGGGCTAGACAAGGGTTTGGCAGTAAGCACTCTAAAAGGTCAGATTTCTGCTCTGTCCTTATTGTTTCGGAGAACCATTGCTTCAAATAGAGACGTGCTCTCCTTTTTCCGAGGTATATCTCGTAAGTTTCCGCCGCGGAAGGCACCCGTGTCTCCTTGGCGGCTCAACCTTGTTTTGGAGGCTCTTCAGCATAAACCTTTTGAGCCTATGGTTTCTGCTAGCCTTTCTTTACTTTCTTGGAAGGTGGCTTTCCTTGTTGCAGTCACTTCCTTGAGGAGAGTTTCTGAGTTGGCAGCTCTTTCTTGTTCGCCTCCTTTTCTGGAGTTTTTTCCGGATCGTGTAGTGCTTCGCACTCGGGGTGATTTTTTGCCTAAAGTGGTGTCACAATTTCATGTCAACCAGGATATTGTGTTGCCTTCATTCTGCCCGGATCCGAAGAATGTGAAAGAGCGAGCTTTACACACATTGGATTTAGTGCGGGCCTTGAAGTTTTATCTATCTATTACTCAAGGTTTTCGTAAGACGGACTCCCTGTTTGTGGTTCCAGCAGGTCGTCGGCGTGGTCAACGAGCTTCCAAGGATTCTATAGCTCGTTGGATCCGGTCAGCTATTTTGGAAGCTTACCGTCTTCGGGGTGAATCTTGCCCGATTAAGATTCGAGCCCATTCTACGAGAGCTGTGGCCTCATCGTGGGCTTTTCATCAAGGTGCCTCGGCAGTGCAGCTCTGCCGAGCGGCAACTTGGCGCTCTGTCCACACGTTTACAAAGTTTTATAAAGTGGACGTCAGTGCTTCCGCTGATGCAGCCCTCGGACGTAGGGTCCTGCAGGCAGCTGTAGTTTAAAGTTCTGGATGAACTTGTGTTTAGCGCTGGTTGCGCTTTGTTGTTAAGGTTGTTGGGTTTCTGCCTTTTATTGGTTTTTCCCACCTTATTTTTGAACTGCTTTGGGACGTCCCATCAGTAATGAATACTGTGGCTCTCTTCCTTCCATCTGCAGCTGAAACACGGATTTTGGTAAGAACTTACCTGTAAAATCCTTTTCAGCGAAGGAAGGAGAGAGGACACAGCACCCTCCCAAGGCAGAAGTGTGTTGATGTTTTCAGATGCAGCGCGACCCTTATCTGATAGCGATTATCTGGGCTGAGGTCAGCGCGCTAAGGCTCTGTTCCAGCATCGCCAGCTCATCGCAGTAGTCAGGTTCCGTGAGTAGTACCTGGAACTCTGTGGTTTTTGGCTTTCTTTGCATGCATAACCTGTATCCTTGTGTTTTTTCTCTGAAGTTCCTTCAGAAGGGGTTATGTTGCTCCGCTGGTGATCTTGGCTCTTTTCCTCAAAGCTTTGGTACGACTGGAGCTGAGTAGGAGGAGCCCGAGCTGCAGGGACCAGCCAGTCAGCACTCTTTTGATCTGAGGTGACATCCTGATCTGGGGCTCCGCCTACCCATCAGTAATGAATACTGTGTCTCTCTTCCTTCCTTCGCTGAAAAGGATTTTACAGGTAAGTTCTTACCAAAATCCGTGTTTTAAAAACAGTCAGTGAAATATTTTACCTCACATAATGAATCCTCTGTGATCTCCTGCTGTAATGTCAGTATTGTCTTTTGCTTCCTCCTCTGCCCAGGAGATGTGGTATGCTCCGTACACGGTCAAACACACTCAAATTTTTAAAATAAACTTTCGTTCGTGGGAAAACCCCTTTAATGTGACCGGCTTCCTCTGCCTGTAGACACGTCGCGCATCTGTCGCCGGGATCAGCCGAGTGATTTACTGCACCTGCTTGTAATTCGCGCAGGTGTAGTAAATTTGACCGCCACCATCTTTGTGAAGACAGATAGCGGCGGTCACATGAAAACTGCACATGAGCTCCTCCTGTACAAAGATGGCCGCAGTCAGTGAATCATTCGGCTGATCCCGTCGGCAGCGTGTTCGCGACGGTGTTCCGCTGGTGGCACAGCAGAAGAGGCTGCGTGAGAGTGTTGTGTGGTGCGACGGTGTTCCGCTGGTGGTACTGTGCAATAGGTTGGTACCAGCAGCAGTTTCCATATTGAGACACCCATCACTTGGGTGTCCCAATATGGCGGTCGGCAAACTTCCTCCGCTTGGAATTCTGTGATACGGTGACATCTGGACAGAACAGGAAATTAAAACATTGCAAGGCAATTATATAAATAGATATATATTGTTCATATTTTAAACCACATTTTATTTAACCAGTTGAATGCTTCAGGTTTTTGCAGACATTTAGATATCTAATATACACTGCTCAAAAAAATAAAGGGAACACTTAAACAACAGAATATAACTCCAAGTAAATCAAACTTCTGTGAAATCAAACTGTCCACTTAGGAAGCAACACTGATTGACAATCAATTTCACATGCTTCTGTGCAAATGAAATAGACAACAGATCGAAATTATTGGCAATTATCAAGCCACCCTCAATAAAGGAGTGGTTCTGCCGGAGGGGACCACAGACCACATCTCACTACCAATGCTTTCTGGCTGATGTTTTGGTCCCTTTTGATAGTTGGTTGTGCTTTCACACTCTTGGTAGCATGAGACGGACTCTATAACCCACACCAGTGGCTCAGGTAGTGCAGCTCATCCAGGATGGCACATCAATGCGAGCTGTGCAAGAAAGTTTGCTGTGTCTGTCAGCGTAGTGTCCAGAGGCTGGAGGCGCTACCAAGAGACAGGCCAGTACAACAGGAGACGTGGAGGGGGCCAGAGGTAGCCTGACTGCCATTAGATACCAAGATGAGATCCTCAGACCCTTGTGAGACCATATGCTGGTTCGGTTGGCCCTGGGTTCCTCCTAATGCAGGACAATGCCAGACCTCATGTGGCTGGAGTGTGTCTGCAGTTCCTGCAAGATGAAGGCATTGAAGCTATGGACTGGCCCCCCGTTCCCCAGACCTGAATCCGATTGAGCACATCTGTGACATCATGTCTCGCTCCATCCACCAACGTCACGTTGCACCACAGACTGTCCAGGAGTTGGCGGATGCTTTAGTCTAGGTCTGGGATGAGATCCCTTGAGACCATCCGCCACCTTATCAGGAGCATGCCAAGGCATTGTAGGGACATCATACAGGCACAGGGAGGTCATACAGGTACGTGGAGACAACGCACACTACTGAGCATCATTTTGACTTGTATTAAGGATATTACATTCCACTTTAATTTTGTGGGTGGGTGACTCCAAATCCAGGCCTCCATTGGTTAATAAATTTGATTTCCATTTATGATTTTTGTGTGATTTTGTTGTCAGCACATTCAACTTTGTACAGAACAAAGTATTCAATGAGAATATTTACCGTATATACTCATGTATAAGCCGACCCGTGTATAAGCCGACCCCCCCTAATCTTGCCACAAAAAACTGGGAAAACTTATTGACTCACATATAAGCCTAGGGTGAAAAATGATTATGCCCCCATATGATGCTCCACAGATTATGCCCAATATGCTCCACAAATTATGCCCCCATATGCTCCAGATTATGCCCCCATATTTTCCACAGATTATGCCCCCGTATGATCCACAGATTATGCCCCATATGCTCCAGATTATGCCCCATATGTTCCACAGATTTTGCCCCCATATCCTCCAGATTATGCCCCATATGTTCCACAGATTATGCCCCCATATGCTCCATATTGTGCCCCATATGTTCCACAGATTATGCCCCCATATGCTCCAGATTATGCCCTATATGTTCCACAGCTTATGCCCCCATATGCTCCATATTATGCCCCCATATGCTCCAGTTTATGCCCCATATGTTCCACAGCTTATGCCCCCATATGCTCCATATTATGCCCCCATATGCTCCAGATTATGCCCCATATGCTCCAGATTATGCCCCATATGTTTCACAGCTTATGTCTCCATATGCTCCATATTATGCCTGTCATGACCCAGGACGGGGTTTGGTCTTTGTCCCGTCCTGGCCAGTCTGGGGTTAATGGCTTCAGCCTCTCTCTGGCAGAGGGCGGCTATTTAGTTGCCAATTGACCTAGGTCTGGTGTCAGTTATACTCCTGCCCTCGGCTGAGTTAGTTGACCTCCTGTGTGCCTGTGCCTTGTGCTGATCTTGTTGCTTGTTTGGTTTTGACCCGGTCCGTCTCTTCGTTGTGAGCTTGTCTACTGTCTTGGTACTGTGTATTTGCCCGTTCTGGTTTTCTGATCCCTTGGCTACGTTCTGGTTATTCTCTGCCTGCTCCTCTTGTACTGCGTTGCTCCCTCTGTGTATGACCTGGCTATCCTGACTTTCCGTTTTGTCTATGCCCCTTGGTAACCCTGTCCCGTAGTTACCCTTCTAGGAGTTTTCCTTCTGCTCATAGCTCTCTGGAGCTTAGGCCACGCCCATCAGCAGTCACGTGCTTAAGGTCCTTTGGCCTGAAACAATCTCTGTCTGTTACTGCCTTCTCTGAGAGACCTGTGGCCGGCGCCTCCCTTGGCAGTCATGTGCTTCGGGTTCTGTTAGTCTGAAGCACGCATCTTCACCGCTGCTGCCCCGCTCCACAGGTATCTTTGAGTGCAGTCTGTATTATTCAGGACACGCGCACTGGCTCAGTGAGCAAATGCAGTGCGGTGTTCGTGATAATGCCTCCATATGCTCCATATTATGCCCCCATATGTTCCACAGCTTATGCCCCCATATGCTCCATATTATGCCCCATATGCTCCAGATTATGCCCCATATGTTCCACAGCTTATGCCCCCATATGCTCCATATTATGCCCCCATATGCTCCAGATTATGCCCACATAGCTGCACAATTATGCCCCATAGTATAGGCCTCATATGCTGCTGCTGCAAAAAAAATAATGACATACTCACCTCTCGTCGCTGGGGGCCAGATGCCGGTGTCCTGAGCAGGCGGTGACACCGGCGCGCTATGGGGGACAGGTGCCGGTGTCACCGCTCGCTCAGGACCCCGGCACCTGAGATATTTACCTGTCCCTCGGTCCACCGCAGCGCTGCTCCCTCGGTCTGACTCCTCTGTGTGTGAATGATCTGGCAGGGGGCGGGGCGCGCACTAACGACGTCATCGCGCCCTCTGTCAGACCGAGGGAGCAGCGCTGCGGTGGACCGAGGGACAGGTAAATATCGCTATACTCACCCTCCGCCGCGTCCCTGCAGTCTCTCCTCTTCTCCCGGCGCTCTCCGCAGCGCTTCAGTCCTGCAGCGGGCACGTGCTACCGCTCATTAAAGTCATGAATATGTGCATATTCATGACTTTAATGAGCGGTGCCATGTGACCGCTGCAGGAAGGAGCCGGAGATCATGGGAGAAGCAGGGGGGCTGCAGAGACCGCGCTGGCGGAGGGGTGAGTATGATCCGACACCCCCGCTCCCCCTCCCCCGCCGACCCCGTATATGACCCGCGTATAAGCCGAGAGGGGGACTTTCAGCCCTAAAAAATGGGCTGAAAATCTCGGCTTATACATGGGTATATACGGTAATTCATTCAGATCTAGTATGTGTTATTTGAGTGTTCCCTTTATTTTTTTGAGCAGTGTATATAGGGGTTTTGGTTTTATATTTGTATAGTAATAATTTTTTATTTTTTTTTTTCGGATCAGGAGAGTAAGCGCCTGAAAAGATTAACCAGTAACATCTTTTTATTGTTTAGTTAGTTTTTTAGTTTTTACTCTAAGGCTGGCATCCCCAACCTGTGGCTCTCGGGCCCATGATATGTGGCTCGCGACTGGCTGCCAGTTGGTGCATTAGCATCAGGTCTAGGAAACAACTATTAAAAACAAAAGACTGGAAATGGTAATAATCTGGAAAATATTCTATCCAAATAATCAGAATAATAGAAAAATGGGCCAGCACAATCTAAAACACTATACTCAGGACAGTCGCATAAACACTAGGGACAGCACAGAAAAGAGAACAAAAACGACTATATGTCCAGATAAATTAGTATTTTTATTATTGTTCATACATAAAATAAGGAGTAAAAATAGCTATAATGTACACAGTATAAAATAGTAGAAATAGTCAAACTAGCAACAAGGGCGATAACAAACGGGTTACAATATGCTGAATAATAACAGATGAGCAGATGGGTATAATAAATATGTAATAGTAACATTAAAGTGCATATGTGCCATGCATTCAAGAACAAAAAGAATATTGTGTAAAAAAATATATATATAAAAATGAATACCTAAGTGCAAACAGTACTACACTTTATGCTGCATACATATCTCAATGAATAAATAATCAATAGAAATCAATAAATACATGAAAAAATGGTGAAGTAAAAAGAAAAAAAGCATTATCTTTACAATGTATATATGTTAGTGTCCAATACAAAAAACTACAGTGTGACACACATTTGTAAAAATAATAAAGTGCATAAGTGCTGTGCATACACAAAGGGTCACTAAGTGATAAATATCCGTTCCCAAAGAAAAAGTTTTTTCAAAGAAAAAGTTTTTCTGTGAGCAGCGATAAAACTACACTTTATGCTGCATACATATCTCAATGAATAAATAATCCATAGAAATCAATAAATACATCAAAAGATTGTGAAAAAAAATGGTGAAAAAAAGCATTATCTTTACAATGTATATATGTTAGTGTCCAATACAAAAAACTAGTGTGACACACATTTGTAAAAATGATAAAGTGCATAAGTGCTGTGCATACACAAAGGATCACTAAGTGATAAATATCAGTTCCCAAAGAAAGTTTTTTTTTTTTCCAAGAAAAAAATTTTTTTCACAAAGAAAATTTTTTATTTTTTTGTGAGCAGCGATAAAATTATGCAGCACAAATTATAATCCAATCCACAGTGTGCTAAAAATTGGATATTCACTCCAAAAAAACGTAAACATCTGTGAACATGTGATATATACGTATTGCTCCAGAAACACAGGGCTACAATGTGACACTCAACATACCACGAGCACAAAAGAAAACATCTGCTCATTAATGCAATTTGTAAAGCATGCACCCAGGACTTCACTGAACCGCTAATAATAAAAACAATCCACACACAGGTGTTCAGAATAACTTACGGCAGATATATCTCCTGGAGACCCGAATGCACGTCCTTCCCAACGCACGTTTCGGCACGTTGCCTTCTTCAGCTTCTTCTACAACTATGAAGAGCGGTTTTCCAGATGGTAAATTTTGTAAATACCCTAGTACAGAAGAGCAGATCTGCATATTCTGGCCTTGGGGGTTTGGAAATAATTTAAGTATGGTAAACCAGATGATGTTAAGTGTCAAGAGGAGATGCTTAAAGCTGGATGCGACAGTGTGGTGGGGTGGTTGACACGGGAATACTGAATGGGGGTAATGTAGGAACCTCTGACTCTTGGTACAATGCCATTGTGTAATTTCAGTGAAAAAACTTTGGCTGTCGTTATACCAGTAATGGGGGCAATGTGTCTCGCTATTGTGAGGTGGACTGGAGCTGGATGTGGCTCTAGACTCTCTCTTGGACCTAAATGTGGCTCACGACCCTCTCTCAAAGCTTAATGTGGCTCTCAAGGCAGAAAGGTTGGGGATCACTGCTCTAAGGCATCAATAGGAGACACATGTACATGTAAAGTGGCCCCACGAAATAACTAACTGCGCTCTTCACCTGCTAGGACTTCGTAGCTCCAGTGCTTTTTTTCCTTACATAGTGTTCCTTGAGTGTTTTTTAGATACACGGGGGACTATTCTGCTATCTGACAGGCAGGGTCTAGATTGAAGTCAGACGACGTACGGTAGACTCAGACTCAGGAAGCCACACTGTACGCCCTCAAATGTCTTCAGTCTTTACTTGTAGTAGCCCACATGCACATGGTAGGTCCATGTCCATAGACCATATATACATATTTTATGTGCTGCCATCTGCTCAGTCCATACAACATATAATGGAAATGATCTCCACTTTGCTTCTAAGGCCGTGGTCACAATTGCGTGAAATTCGCACGAGTCTCTTGCATCAACACCTGGCGCTGCCGCCATCACACGGACTGGAGCTTGCGGCTGCATAGAAATACATGCAGCCGCACGCTCCGGTCCGAATGCCAGTGGCAGCACGGGTGTTGATGTGAGAGACTTGCACGAGACTCGTGCGAGTTTCTCGCAAGTGTGACCCCGGCCTAAGAGAGCGTTCCTCCACAGTAGAAATTTGATTAGCTTGTCCAACACTCAATCTCAAGATAAAAATAATCTAAACTTTATTCCAATAAAAAGATAATGATGAAAAACTCAGGGTTAAAAAAAGGGCCTACTGGAAAAATCCTACGCGTTTTGAACCTAAAAATATAAGAGGTTTCTAATTTACAGCGTTGTCGGGGGCATGACATTTTTTTTAATGTTTCTTGCTTGGTCTGATTGACACTGATGCCGAAAATAAAACCATCTGTGTATCTCTATGAAACCTGAGCCATATGGAGGTACACTAAACTTCTGTAGACTATGTAACGAGTTGTGTGTCACGGCTCCAAAGTCCATTTTACTATATTATATACAGTTAACTAATAAGCAGTTTTACCAATGGAAGACTATGAAATAGTCCTCAGAATGCATAGAGATCTGAAAGAGTAGAGTTTCCAGTGCACTCATATAAATCCAGTGTATAGCTGAGAAAGGAGGCTGTGCTAATCGATATATACTGTAGATGTTGGTTGCAGCTGCTCCCAGTAATAGTGTTGGCCGTAAGTCAATGATGTCTTCTACAGTTATACAATATAAAACGGGATGCATTATATTACACTGACGCTCTCAAATTAGGATGCTGAAGATGATTTCTGGCAATCTGTTCTTCACACTCCAGTTTACAGTGTAATATATCGTCTCGCCTCCAGACGCTCCCCTTCCTTCACACTGCAGTCTTATGTCTGTGCTGGCAGCTTCACTTGTGGGGTCTGCACACGGCAACCTACAGTGCTGAGTGCATGACGTCCAGCAGCCGGGGTAGGGAAGTGTACCAAGCTTTATATTTAATATTCCATTCCGACAAGTGGCTGAATTGGCTTTGAGTAGAGCACTTTTCCTTTATTTCCGTGTCCTCATCTAAATTTAGATTTATGTAGAGCCGAATGTCTAAGGAAGGGAATGAAATAATCAGAAATCCTGCATGTTACGTCTTCAAGACGGAAGCATTTTCTTTCCCTTTTATTCAAGTGGGGATTTCACACAGCTGCACAATTAATTTAGAGAGAAAAATAATGTTCTCTCCTGTCAATGACGCCTGCTATGCTCCAGTGACTTTAGGACCAAGGAGCATTGGTAATTAATGTAATCTTTATTATTGAATTTTTGCAGAGTTCTCAGTATTAATTGACCACTTGTTTATACATTAACATAATATATAGACATACAGTATGTGCTGGGGTCTGGAATATCTGTTTATACAACATGTATTTAATTTGTCGGATGAAGGCAAGAAAGTATGCCATAGTGCTATGTTCCCTCGATTTTAGCTTTTTTTTGCTTTTTTGATGCTGCTTATTTTTGCTTCATGAAAAACACAGCGTCTTACAGTTCCAGCAAAGTGGATGGGATTTATAGAAATCTCATGCCCTCTGTGCTCCTGCTAGCTTCACGGCTCCCCGGCATCGTGCTCCTGCGCAGGCGTACTTCAATGCCCTGTTGAGGGCAGAGCAAAGTACTGCAGTGCACAGATGCTGGGCCTTTCTGACCTTTCCCGGCGCCTGCGCACTGCAGTACTTTCCTCTTCCCTCAACAGGGCATTGAAGTACGCCTGCGCAGGAGCACGATGCCGGGGAGCCGTGAAGCAAGCAGGAGGGCGGTGTCGCAGGAAGATGGGGGCTCCCGGGCCGGACCTGTGACACCATTGGACCGGACCGCCCCCCTGGGTGAGTATAATAAACCTCTTTTTCTTATCTTTCAGGTCGGATCGGGGACTTATCTACAGCATTATAGAATGCTGTAGATAAGCCCTGAAAGGCAGTGTCTGCAGCTTATAGCGGCCAAAATGATGACAGGTTCCCTTTAAGTGTGTTTCTGATGCGGAAAACATCAAAAACGCATGTAATCCGCACCTAAGTATGTCAATAAAGTTTTGTCAAAGCTAAATACCAGGAAGTTTCAAAAACCGAGCCGCTATATTTAAGTAATGGCACACCAACAAGAGACAAAAAACGCGATAAAAATACGTTAAAAAGCACAAATTCAATAAAACGCAAAAAAAAAAATAACAAAATGTCCTAACCAATCAAATAATGGCACTTCAAATAACTATATCTACACATATTCAATGAAGAGATCCATTGGGATATTAAAAACATAAATCTTTATTTTGAATAGTAAAATCAGTAAATTTAAAACCGTAGCTGCTTCAAATAGAGGACGATAAAAGTGCTGATTGATACGGTTCATAAGAATGTACTGTTAAGTAAAAAAGTGAAGGCAGTCTAATGATTCCCCTGTATGGTAGGCTAATGCAAATGACAAAACAGTTGGAATTATCCAGAGCATGTATTTATAAATGCACAGTAATCAGATAGGTATTTACTTACTGGCTATTGATGGGGTAACCAAACAAAGGCAGGATTAGCGTTGAAGTCCAATGAGCGTTTCACCACTAGCTTAAATAGTGTGAAGAAGCTAGTGGCGAAACGCACATCTGGGTGAGGGGACCCTAATCATGCTTTTGCTTGGTTACACTATCAGTATCCAGTAAGTTAATACCTATTATTGTTTCAACACTTTATCATTACCTTATGAGGTCACTATTCTGTTTACATATGGAGAGTGCCATAATTAGCATGTCTTATGCATTATAATTCATGCATGTTATTACTTCTTTTGGTATTTTACGGTGGCATTTAACCTTGTAGATCTCTACTTTACATCTGTTTATACTGTGCACTGAGTGTCATTGTGAACTGTTCAAAAGATAGTTTATATTTTCACTACCTGTTTTGTGGATTGTCACCAATACTTGGCCATAGATGTACGCAACTCTAGTTCACCTTCCATTGCACTTTAATTGGTGTCAGTATATACTGCCTTTGGATATTTCTTCCCATAATTTTTGATGACTAGGTTTATTTTTGATTACTGTGCGTTTATAAATACATGCTCCGCTTAATTCCAGCTTCTTGTCATTTGCATTAGCCTACCATATTGGTGAATCATTAGCCTGTCTTCACTTTTTCCCTTAACAGTACGTACTTTATGCCCCTAAAGCCCCGTCTCACACAGCGATCTCGCTAGCGAGATCGCTGCTGAGTCACTAGTTTTGTGACGCAGCAGCGATGTCCCCAGCGATATCGCTGTGTGTGACATTCAGCGACGATCAGCCCCCTTGCTGGGTATCGCTGATCGTCGCTGAATGTCCTGGACATTTTTTTGATCGCTGGTTCCCGCTGACAGGCACGCATCGCTGCGTGTGACAGGCGGGGAGACCAGCGATCCGCTGGTAACCAAGGTACACAGCGGGTTTCCAGGCGCGGGGCTGTCCCTGGAAACCCGATGTGTACCTTGGTTACCAGCTCCCTGCATCAGCGCGCTGGTATCCAACGTACACTGCACTGCTGGTAACTAAGCGATGTTACCCGCAGTGTCGCTGTGCTGATCGCTGCCTGAGCTGCCTGTTTGGAGCTCAGCAGCGATCATGTAGCGACACACCAGCGATCCTGATCGTTGTCGGGATCGCTGGTGTATCGCTATGTGAGACCCGGGCTTAAGGTAGAGTTTGTAATTAAGTATACCTCTTTATCATCAGTCAGGACTTTTAGCGCCCCTTTTTGAGGCATCTCTGTTTTTAAATTTCCTGATTTTATTATTCATGATAAAGATTTATGTTTTTAATATCCCAATGCATCTCTTCATCGTTCTGGTTTTAAGTACTTGTAACTGGAATAGGTGTAGATATAATGAAAAACGCAAGTAACATAATTTAAAGGGAACCTGTAGGCAGGATTGTTCTCAGTAACAGACAGTGACAGGTTGGCGCCGTTATACTGATTAAAATGATACCTGAGTTGATGATATCCGCCTTGTGTTTGTTTTATATTTATTTTCAGTTAATGATATGTTCGTGCTCCGGGGCGGCCTGTGGGGTCTTCTTGTGGTGCTCTGATTAGGTATTACCAGTATGGCTTCTGACAGGTCACTGATCCCTCACTGACCTGCCCTTTTTTTAAATACTGCAATAGAATAATGTTGATATTACTGTTGATAGTATTATTCATATGTAATATTGTTGGTAATACTATTGTGAGGCAACAAAAAATATTTACATCCAGAAAATGGCGCACCAACAGAATATTTTTTCTAATCCTCACAATAGCCACAATATTATAAGTAATACCAACAATATTACATATGAAGAATATTATCAACAGTAATATCCACATTATTCTATGCAGTTTGTAAACTAGGGGGCTGGTCAGTGAGGGATCAGTGACCTGTCAGCAGTCTGCGTCATTGACGGCTAAGCGGAGCACCACATGAAGACCCCCACAGGCCACCCCGGAGCACAAGCATATCATAAACTGAAAATAAAGATTAAACAACAACCACAAGACGGATTTCATCAAACAAGGTATCATTTTAATCAGTATAAGGGTATGTTCCCACGGTCAGTAAACGCTGCGGGTTGGATGCTGCATACATCCGCAGGGTCCAGATGTTACAGCATAGTGGAGGGGATTTCAAGAAATCCCATGTCCACTATGCATACAAAAGCCGCCTCGGCTTCCCTGCAGAGAAGCACATGCGGCGCGTCTTTCCGGACCGCAGCATGTCTTTTATCTTGCAGAGACGGGTCTACACAAGATAAATGTCACCAGTGCAATGTATAGGATGCGGTGAATCCGCACGGTTCAATGAACACATGGGAATCACCTGCGTTCAAAAGCGGCAGCGCTTTGGATGGTAGTGGACATGTGCTGCATCCAAAGCTCTGCCGGTTACTGACCGTGGGAACATACCCACATAGGATAGGTGGATATATAGATGTCAGTGACATCTATATATCCACCTATGTGTGTACATCTATTCTCAGGCTGGTTTCACATTAGTGTTTCTGTGCCCAGCGTAGGCCTGCATACTTCTTTCCTTAAGATCCCAATGGTCTTGCGTACCTATATTTTAACATTGTGTACGCAGTGACATGCGTTGTATGCGGCGGAAACGTCAAAACGACGCACGGGGACGCATCCGCATACAACGCATGTCCCTACGTACACAATGTTAAAATATAGGTACGCAAAGACCATTGGGGATCTTAAGGAAAGAAGTATGCAGGCTACGCTGGGCACAGAAACGCTAATGTGAAAACTGGACTAACCTGTCACGCTGTGATTTTTTACTGTTACGGCACATAAATGAATTGCCGTCTGTTATTCTATCTATTACACACACACACATATATATATATACATACACAACACACATATATACACACACACACACACGAATGTCTGTAACGTATACACACGGTCAGGTTGGCGCTCTTAGTGTATAATTTGACCCAAAACAAATAATATGTACGGACTTGGTACTCCGCTTTAGGGGAGACGCAAGGGGTCTCAACACGTTTGCCAGGTTTGACCAAATTAAGGCATCGATCAGTTGCGGAGACAAATAAAAAATACACACGTCTGTCTTTATACTGCCTGACTGATGGGCCCTATGACAATCATAAGTGAATATGGTAACACCATATGAGGGTAAAAGGTCAACAGTCCAGCAACTTGCACCTACACTTATGAATCCAAACCATGTCTAAAAACCTTTCCTGGAATTAGCAACCTGCACAAACTGTCTCAATGTTTTTACAAAAGAGGAAAACTTGTACTTGGTGAAAATGAAAACCAAAGTTATTCAGCTGAGATATAAATGGTCTTCAATGATAATAAAAGCAAGCTTAAAATATTTAACCATAGCAATATACAGTACTGTGCAGAAATGCTGCAAAGAATGTTTCAAAAATCTGTTTAATAGTTTTTTTTACTAGTTAATAAAATGCAAAAGTGAACGAATGAAAGAGAAATCTAAAATCAATTTTTATGTGATCACCCTTTGCCTTCAAACATCACCAATTATTTTAGTAATACATCCGCACACCGTTTTTGGAGATACTAGAGGGAGTTTGTTCCCAATGTTTGTGCCGATCCTTCTGTCTGTTGTAGTAATCTAGTCAGGCTTGATGATGAGATCCAGACTCTGAGGGCCATATCATCACTTCCAGGGCTCCTCGTTCTTATTTACACTGAAGATGGTTAATGACATTGGCTGAATGTATTGGCTCGTTGTCCTGCCACAGAATAGCATGAGCAAACTGCTTTATTTTACAGCCAGATAATTAACTTGTTGACTTATCAATCAAAGCACCAGCTGTCTTTTTCTGTACCTAATTTTAATGCTTAAATTGCTTGGCCTTGATGGTGAAGGTATGCTTTTTTGCCACTATTCCTCCGTTTAGACCACTTCTGGCTAGACTTAAACAGTAGATGGATGTTTCTGGGTCTCACTGGTTGCTGCTAGCTCTGAGTGATGGCACTTGGGACCTCTTCCAGTTAGCATGCGTGTCTTTCAGCTGCTGCACTAAGTTTCCTTAACCGACCACTGTGTCTGTGGTCCTCATTGTTACCATTTCTTGGTGCTTCTCCAAAAGAGCTGGAACAGCACATCTTGAAACCTCAGTTTGCTTTCAGATCTATGGTTGGAGAAACCTTGCTGTGCAGTAAAGTGACCTTGTTTCTTGACGCTATGCTAGACTTGCCATGGTGTATGTGCCCTTTGATATGAAGCTGTCTTCCACAACCTCACTTTTGTATCAGAGGTTGATTATTCCTCACCCGTTGTAATCCTCCTACACCGCTGTTTCAGATAATGACTGTATCATCCTAAATATAACAATGATGAACTATTTGTTTCCTCATACATAAACTAAAATCCTACAAAATTCCTGACTTTGTACAAGTGAACCTAGAAGAATTGATACTGAAACAAAGGGTGGTCACACCAAATATTGATTTGATTCGTTTATTTTGATTATTCACTTTACATTTTGTTAACGGATAAAAAATAAACTATTGAAATGTGTTTTCAAGCATTGCTTATTGGGTGCTCAATCTTTCATTATAGTACCAAACAGGATTAATATAAGGGTAAGTGTGTATCTAAATGATCTGCTATACTGTGTAGAAATGGTGTTTGTGAGGATATATTATTCCCTCCCACTCCAGATAACATGTATGTACAGGTCCTTCTCAAAAAATTAGCATATAGTGCTAAATTTCATTATTTTCATAATGTAATGATTACAATTAAACTTTCATATATTTTAGATTCATTACACACCAACTGAAATTTGTCAGGTCTTTTATTGTTTTAATACTGATAATTTTGGCATACAACTCGATAACCCAAAAAAACCTGTCTCAAAAAATTAGCATATCAAGAAAAGGTTCTCTAAACGACCTATTACACTAATCTTCTGAATCAATAATTAATCTAAACACATGCAAAAGATTCCTGAGGCTTTTAAAAACTCCCTGCCTGGTTCATTACTCAAAACCCCATCATGGGTAAGACTAGCGACCTTACTGATGTCAAGAAGGCCTCATTGACACCCTCAAGCAAGGGGTAAGACCAGAAAGAAATTTTCACAAATAGGCTGTTCCCAGAGTGCTGTATCAAGGCACCTCAGTGGGAAGTTGTTGGAAGGAAACAATGTGGCAGAAAACGCTGTACAACGAGAAGAGGTGACCGGACCCTGAGGAAGATTGTGGAGAAGGACGATTCCAGACCTTGGGGACCGAGGAAGCAGTGGATGAGTCTGGTTTAGAAACATCCAGAGCCACCGTGCACAGGCGTGTGCATGTAAATGGGCTACAGGTGCCGCATTCCCCAGGTAAGCCACTTTTGAACCATAAACAGCGGCAGAAGCGCCTGACCTGGGCTACAGAGAAGCAGCATGGACTGTTGCTAAGTGGTCCCAAGTACTTTTTTCTGATGAAAGCAAATTTTGCATGTCATTCGGAAATGAAGGTGCCAGAGTTGGAGGAAGACTGGGGAGAAGGAAATGCCAAAATGCTGAAGTCAGTGTCAAGTACCACAGTCAGTGATGGTGTGGGGTGCCATGTCAGCTGTGGTGTTGGTCCACTGTGTTTCATCAAGGGCAGGGTCAATGAGCTAGCTATCGGGATTTTGGAGCATTCTGCTTCCATCGGCTGAAATGCTTTATGGGATGAAGATTTCATTTTTTCAGCACGACTGGCACCTGCTCACAGTGCCAAAACCACTGGTAAATGGTTTACTGACCTGGTATTACTGTGCTCAATTGGCCTGCCAACTCTCCGACCTGAACCCATTAGAGAATCTGGGGATATTGTGAAGAGAAAGTTGAGAGAACGCAAGACCCAACATCTGAATGAGCTTAAGGCCGCTATCGAAGCATCCTGGGCCTCCATAACAACCTCAGCGGTCACAGGCTGATTGCCTCATGCCACGCCGCATTGAAGCAGTCTTTCTGCAAAGAATTCCCGACCAAGTATTGAGTGCATAACTGACTTTATTATTTGATGTTTTTTTTGTTTGTTTTTAAAAAAACACTTTTATTTTATTGGACGGTTGAAATATGTTAATTTTTTGAGACAGGTTTTTTGGGTTATCAGGAGTTGTATGCCAAAATCATCAGTATTAAAACAATAAAAGACCTGAAAAATTTCTGTTGGTGTGTAATGAATCTAAAATATATGAAAGTTTAATTGTAATCATTACATTTTGGAAAATAATTAAATTTTGCATGTATGCTAATTTTTTGAGAAGGACCTGTATGTTCTGGCTCATTACTAGGTTGTAAAAAAGGCTGCGTTATCACTTCTGCTCCGGCTAGAGACACTGCTTACCTTGCGGCTGTGAAATGTTCTGTCATTTGCGTCTCTGTCTGACATAGTGCTAATTACTTTTATTGACCCATGCTACACTCTATCTGTCACTCAATATCACTGCTTTGATGCAGGACACTGTAATTATAGTGTATTTTCTGATGAAATGGTTTCCCATTCAAATACTGTAGCAAAACACAAAAAGAATGGACCGTGTTCTGGGTTTAATGTCCTTTTAAAAATAAAATACAGTGGATATCTCCCGTCTGTAATTTGCCACCTTCCTTCTACACCGACCTTAAAAATGTCCAAGGACAATGTGACTACAGAATTGTTGTAGAAATTCATTTTTGTGCTGTACAAAAAATAATGTGGTATGCATTGCCGCAGAGCTCTAGGTTTGATTCCTCTGTCCGTAGAACACTTTCTCGTAAGGATTTTGCTTTGTCTGTCACTTTTGGCAGAGTTCTGTCATCTTTTTAGGCTTGTGCCCACGATCCGGAACTAGCAGCACTTTGGCGGAGCGCATGTTCGCTGCGTCACAGAACTGCCTTCTGTTGAATGCAGGTAAAGCCGCTTTGGCTCACTGAACTGCATCCGATATTTTTATTGGTGAAATTTCTCTTGCGTAGACTAGTGTAGGGATTCC